>JAWMRA010000016.1:1588999-1599182 GCA_035584735.1 Pseudotriccus pelzelni | reverse complement strand
GGACACTTCCAGGGATCCAGGGGCAGCCACAGCTTCTCTGGGCAACCTGTGCCAGGGCCTGCCCACCCTCCCAGGGTCAGGACATGGCTGCAGTTCCTCCTTTCCCCTTCCCAGGGGATTGCTCTGAATTTGGGAGCACAGCCTGTCCTGGGTGGGAGAAGGAGGGCTGTGGCCAAAGCAGTGAGTAGGGATCAACTAAGGACCTGGCTTTTATAAAGCTGTCAATCGCTGAGGTTGGAAAAGGCACTGGACATCGAGTCCAACCATTCCCCAGCACAGCCAAGGCCACCACTAACCCATGTCCCCAAGTGCCACATCCACAGGGCTTTTAAACCTTCCAGGAACGGGGACTCCACCACTGCCCTGGGCAGCCTGTTCCAAGGCTGCACAACGCTTTTCCACGAGAATATTTTCCTAATATCCAACCTGAGCCTCCCCTGGCACAATTTGAGGCCGTTCCCTCTCACCCTTTGTCCCCCAGATCGGAGGGTTGCTGGTGGACCTGCCCCGGGGTTGTCACTGGATTAAAAGAACAGAAATAACCCAGAGTTCACAACCAGCTCGGTGCAGACACAGGTTACCAAGGAGGCTTCATTTCTGTCGTGGTTGAAACAATTCACCTACTCCCCTGAACGTTGCCAGATGCAGAGATTGATCAGCTCCATCCCCTCGCAGTGAGAGGAGGAACAATCTGCTGCTGGAGCTGCCACAGCAGTTCCAGAATAAATAGGAAACAAAAGGTGACAGGAACATCCATGGCTGGGCCTGGCTCTGAATAGGCTGCACAGTTATTGCCACACTTTAACACTCAAAAAGAATGAAGATACGGAATTTTTCAGTTTTTTTTTTTTTTTTAATTTTCCTGCCCACCTTCTGATTGTGATTTGGAGAGGACGTCGTGGAGCATAAATATTATAACCATAACATTTTCCTATTGTGCCGCTGTAAATTTGGAACCTGGCTCTGATTTTTGCTTTGCCAGTAGAACAAAACCTCCCCTTCTTCCTGGCGTTCCTTGCCTTGATTGAAGAGCAGCTCTGAGGCTTTGATGGATTGTGTTTGCTCCTTGCTCTGGTCTAAAGAAAGGCGCAGAAACTGATTTTTCATCACACTTCAAGATTTTTCTGGCCTTGCTCTGTCGCTGCATTGACCAAGGTGAGAACAGCACTGAGGGGGTGGTGAGCATTCCTGGTTCAGCATTCCCCCAAGGATTCATTTCCAGTATTATTTACCCATTTCTAGGATACAAAAAGGGAGTGAGTCCTTAAAAATGAGGGCAGGGAGATGCAGTGCAAGGAAGGGGCTTGTTTCTCCAAATCATCTCCTTCAGCTGCCTCCTGGTTTTAATGCTCAGGCCTAAAGGAAGGAATACTGAACTCTGAATTTTTTGGTTTCCCAAGTCAAACAGAGCAGGACACTGATGTAGGATCCCAAATTTCCATGAAGCAAAGCCGAGCGAGGCAGCTCCGGGACTGGAGGGGGGGGATTAAAGCAGAGCAAACAAACAATGAGCAAGTCTTTTATTGCAGATCAGACATTGCAGCAAATATTACAGCTTCACTTCAAAACAAACCTCGCAACTAATGAGGTGATAGCCGTGCATATTAATAAACACAACTGCAGTCGTAGCCATCACACCCACATCAAACATAAACATGAGATTAACACCTCCACCACTTCTTTGGAAGATGTGAGAATGTCCCAATGATAAGTGTGCTCTTTTCCCCAGAGGATGAGAAGTAGAAATGGAAGGGTAATGAGAAATTAACTTAGATTTAAAACAGAATTAGCAATTAAACAAGTCTAATCATGTACAAAGTCAAAGTTTGTATAAAGACAAACCAAAATCTGTTAAGTTCAAGAATAAGTATAGACCGTGTGCATTTTATCTGCTGTGTTTTCCTCTGTTCACACCTTCTTATTAAAGGGAATGTATGAAATAAATGTTACCCACTTGTGTGTAATTGTACTGATCTGGATTGGGGTGCGTGGCTGTTTGGGCACTGGGGATGTGTGTGTATATATATATATATATATATATATATATGTAAAAATATATGTATTTAAATATGTTGCATGGTTGGAGCACCTTGGCTTCTGGTTAGATTTTATAACAGGTTAGCACCAGGTTTTAAATTTGTGCCAATTTTGGAACTGGTTTCTGGTTTGTAGTCTGTGAGGTGGTGGGTTGAGCAGAGCTGAGGGTCTGGAGACCTCCCGGACTGTGGATTGCTTTGTGGCAGAAAGGGGGGTTTGTGCATCGCTCTTTTTCTCCCAGGATGTTAAAAATATGCCAGTCCTCTTTGTCCTGGCACAACGTGCTGGGTCTGGGGAGTGCTGGGTAGGAGGGACAGACGTTGGTGCTGAGTGGGCAGTGGATGTTCTCATCTTCTCCCCAGTAGCTGCTGTTTGCGGAGGATTTCACCAGAGGTGTCCAGAGCACCGTATTTGAGTCTCCCTCTCCCCTTTTTTTTTTTTTTTTTACCTCTGTGAGAAATAATCAGCTTTGGGGCCACATTTAATGAAGCACAACCACAAATCCAGGGGTGTGTATGCGAATATATGGACCTGGTCTAGTGGAAGGTGTTCCTGCTCAGGGCAGGGGGTTTAAAAATGAGCTTTAAGGTCCCTTCCAACCCAACCCATTCCAGGATTCTGCTATTCTGTACCTATATTTATGCCTATATGTACAGCTAAACACATACATGGCCACTCATGGACCTCTTAAGGCTTATTTTTAAAAAAAATCCTCCTGGCCTCTACAGAACCGTGCTGATGTCTTCCTTGAACTTGGCATGTTGAGGTTTTCTATTTTTAAAAGACAGGAAAAGTCAAGAGACAGCTTTTAAAAAATCTCAGGTGTTGTGGTTTTTCCCCCCCCACACACAATCATGTATCTGTTTTCTTTTCAATAACGCAAATGAGTGAAATGTTTGGCGTTGAAAAAGCTGAACCTCTGACGGTTCTGTTTACTGGTAAGTAAGAGCTTGGAGGTCCCTTTTATTTGCAGAGAGGTGAAACTACTTAGGCAGCTCCATCAGGAGGAGAACTTGTTCATCCTCTATAATGATGCTTCATAGAAATCATTTGTATTAAGCAAGCCCTGGTAATGGGAGCATAATGACCCCTTTTGGCTCTTGTTTAAATTCTTTCACTTCCAAACACTAATATTAATCACAAGCAGATGGTGCAGAACATTATTTATGCACATTTCTTTCCCAAACCCCAAAAATATTTAACCCATTAGCTGGAGTGGTTTATGAAACCAAAGGCTAATTTGCTGATTAGGTGATTTTTATTTTTTTTTCTCCTCACTTTCAACATGAGATATTTTGTCAGTTCCTCTTCTTTTTTGAGGAAACCGTTGGAATTCATAGCATATATTTGCTTAAATTTAATTTCTGCTGGAAGGACAGGTTGGGTTTGCTCTTACAGAGCTTGTTTGGCTGTTTTGCTCTGTATGATCCCTGGACTCTGGAGTCTTCCTGTCCTTGAGGGGCCAACTGCTCATCTTTTCTTTTTTGTTTTCTTTTAGGATTTTCTTTTCTTTTGAGCTTTTGTTTGCGAAAAGGATTTCAGGATCAAGCAAAGCTTAATGGGTGACAGGTGTTTATTCAATTATTTCAGCTTCCTGTCACATCCCATGCGGTTGCAGGGAAGGGGAAATGGGGGCTTGAGAGGGTCTGGGTGGGAGCTGGGCAGTCCTGGTGGCACAGGGGACAAATGTGCTGTGCTGCTTTCCTCTGGTGGGTCGTGTTAGGGGAACGAGGATTTGTGGGCTGGACTTGGAGAACGTTGAATTGCACAATCCCGGGATGGTTTGGGTTGGAAGAGACCTGGAAGAGCATCTCATCCCACCCCCTGCCACGGGCAGGGACACTTCCCACCAGCCCAGGTTGCTCCAACCTGGCCTTGGACACTTCCAGGGATCCAGGGGCAGCCACAGCTTCTCTGGGCAACCTGTGCCAGGGCCTGCCCACCCTCCCAGCCAGGAATTCCTTCCCAGTCTCCCACCCAACCCTGCCCTCTGGCAGTGGGAAGCCATTCCCTGTGTCCTGTCACTCCAGGCTGTTGTCCGTTCGGCTATTATTGATTTCTGTTACCATTTTTGTTGCCGTTAAGGTTATCCTGTGCCATAACCTCGCTGCTCCCAGTGTCTGTGCTGCGAAGAGCTGGGTCTGGGGGGTGCAGGGTCGGGGTCTCTGCGTGTGCAGCAGCACCTGCTGCTCAGTTCCCTGCGGCTCCCCACGGCCCCGGGGCCAAGGCGGCTCCATTTGGCTGCAATATTTTTAGAAAGAAGGTTAAACAGGATTACTGTGCCACTCAGTGTCCTGCTCAGCATTCAGGGGAGAGCTGCTGATTGTGCTCGGCACGTCTGCTTGGATTTAGCAAAGTCACTCGGCACCAGAGGGGGTAAAACTCCATCAGAAATGCAGCACATGGATGGAATTCCTAAAGCTGGAGGTGGGGATACGTGAACTGAGGGTTTGGGTGCTGTCACATGATGGAGGTGCTCCTGACTCTTTTTTTTGGGGGGGGGGAGGCTTTTAGGGAGAAATTAGAGAATGTGCCCCCTCACTTAAAATGTGCAGATCCACTTAAGGTGTATAAGGTACTTTTTAAAAGTGGATTTTTAGCTCAAATATAAGAAAGCTTTTAATCAGCTTCTTAATTGAGGTTATACATTTGTGCATTACGGAGACAAATTAAACAGGCTACTGTGCTACCAGAAAACAGCTGCTAAACCAAGGCAAACTTAATGATAAACAAAATTAGGTGCTTTTCTAGTTGGGTTTCATCCATCTGCACCCAACGAGTGCTCACTTTTAAAGAAGGCACAAGTACAAGCTATTGCTTTTAATCCATTTTGACAGAAGAAAGCAGTGATTAGGCAAAGCCACTGTGCTCTAATCTTCCCAAGTTTAAGCCAGGCCATAACATGCACATTCTGCTTCCCAACTGGCACCCCTGGAACGGGAAAGATGCTCAATGTTTGCTGCACTACAGCCAGGCTGGATGTTCAGCAGTTTATTCCCATCTTGCTTTTACAGTTTGGAACAGAAATGTACCAACTTCTTTTGGCGTCAGAGGGGCTCAGCATTAAGATCTTTGCGCTGCCAGTCTGGTTTTATGATGTGCATTGATGGTTTCTCTGCTGGAACAGGGTTAGTTCATCATTTTTGGGCAGTTTACTCCTGTAAAAGCTCTGAAACGCCGAGGCTGGAGCCTTTTCATGCCATAAAAGCCCTAGAGGTGGAAGCCAGAAGCTTTGGGGAACGGTGTGCACAGAGCAGAGGTGTGGGATTAATCCCTGTCTGAATGTTATCCCTGTGGAATTCCGTCTTCTTTTTTCAGGCTGATTTTCCAGCTGGTCAAAATCCCTTTGAATTTTAGGTGCTGCCCTTCAGTGCTCCTGTCACCTCTTCCCCATTGGTGTCACCTGCAGATTTAATAACAGTGTTGTCGAATGTCATCTGTGTCATATTATAATATCATCTATATAGAGATGATGTATAATTTTTATATCTTTATATATAAATCTATATAAAATGTCATCTGTGCTGCTGACTTAGAAACCAGTGGTTGCATTTGAAATACGTAAATGTCACCTGCGCTGCCGACTTAGGAACCGGAGGTTTGAAATTTGCACTTGAAATCTCCCTTTGTAATATTTCCTGTTAAAACCTGTCGTGCCAATCTCCATAATGCTCTCGTGTGTGTTTGGGGCTGTCCCGTGCAGGATCAGGACAGGAGCTGGACTTCGATGATCCTGGTGGGATCAGAGCGAGGAGATGTAATTCTAGGATGTGTTCTAGGCTGTAAAATCCGATGATGATTTTATATATATATATATATGATATGTTTATTATCCAGGATCACAGAGATAACGCATTTTTGTCCCCCCCAACAGATGTGAAGCCCTCCAACATGCTGGTGAACACCCGGGGCCAGGTGAAGCTCTGTGACTTCGGGGTCAGCACCCAGGTAATTCCCCCTCTGGATCTGTCCCCGCTCCCTTTCCAGTCTCCAGATCACCTGGTTGCAGACAGGCAGCCCCCACAAGCTCCTGTCTGCTGGGACAGCCCTATTCATGTGGAATCTCTGGGCGACTTTTGCTTCATCTGAATATGATTGTTCATTGTTTAATGACAGTAAAAACTGCTGATATTGTAATTACTACTTACGAATAGCAAACTTCATTGATATGCAGCTTTGATCTGAAAGCTTTTTGGCCAGACAAAAGGGAGGGCAGAGCGAGGGCCGTGTCTGGGGAGCCCAACTGGCCCACAATAAAAATTAATATTGGGCCTAACAATAGTGGTGGGCTTTTACAATGTGCAGCACAAATTTTAATTAATTTCCATTTTGGGCCTCCCTGGAGAACTTCTCTGCTAGTGACCCATGAGCTTGCTGGGATGTTGATTTGAATTTCAGCACCTTTCCTCTCAGCCAAACACAGGGACCAAAGAGAAGGTCAGCCTCGTATTATGGGTTGTCAGGGGCTGTTGTCCCTCCAGCGTATTTAGTGCTGGTTGCATTCAAGTGATGAATTGTGGCTTTATTCACATCTTGAGCCAGCTGACTGAAAAATGAGTGTGCTCAATCCTACTTCAAATTGACTTTTTATATCAGACTAGTTTGGGGTACTAAAGCCATAAGCATCCTGTTTAACAGAATTGTTTAAGGTTATCTGCCATAAACTGTAATGCAGTGCTTGTTTAAATTGGAATTCTCATTCCCAACCCAGGCGAGATTTAATCATTTTTAATGCCTCGGCAGATAAATTTGTTCCCTTTTACATAATTTTTAGTTGATTTATAGGAATGATGATTGTAGGTTAAATGAGGAATAATTGCCCATTTTATTTCCACATTATCTTTATATTGTTCTAACAGCCTGTTTTGTCTGATAGCTGGTGAATTCTATAGCCAAGACGTATGTTGGAACAAATGCTTATATGGCGGTAAGTGGATTTCTGCAGGAATAACATTTCAGCAGAAGTGTTTGTTCCCTGTGATATATTCCCAGTCGACCCCCCAACTCCACCTCTCCCCGTCCCCGTGTCCTCATTTTGGGTGGCACCTCCATCCTTTGCCGGCGTGGGAAGAGAAACGTTGGAGAAGGGTTTCTTTTCGTGTATTTTTAGCTGCTTTTACTGCCTTGGAACAACTGGGAACAAAGAAAAGAGCCAGTTGGACGTTCAGGGAACAGCTTTCCACTCGTAGCTCGTGGCTCTTGGCGGATCCACAAGCCATCCACGTTTCGGGAATGCTGCTCCAAGCCTGGAGCTCAGCCAAGCATCTCAACCTGTGCAGGGGTTTTGGGTGCCTGAACACCCTGGGGTGGAGGGTGGGGGGGTTTCCCGTGGGAATGTGAAGCTGAAAACAGCAGGATTAGTAATATCAGTAATATTAGTAATTGCATGTTGTGGGGTGTTCAGACCGCCCTGAGCGAGTCATCGGTATTTTCAGGGTTTATTGTAAATTTTGGTCACAATCCGTGTTAACAGGAGGCCACTCCCGTTTTATTTCTGTGCCTTAAAGCAGAAATTCCCACCATTTTTAGATCACAGGGGGGCATTGCTGAAGAGACGTCGTTTGGGGGAAGGCATTGGGTGAAAGATCTGGTTTTAAACTTGCCAGCTGAACCGTGGTTCTCACGTCAGGGACGTGAACACAGGGACGAGGACCAGTGTGGAAGGAAACCACACAAGTTAGCGTGGATTTTTAGATCAGTTTGATTAATTTTAATTCCCCGTTTCAGGTGTGAAAACGTCATTGCTTCAGTTTAAAGCACTCTGTTAACTTGGCTTACTTTTAGCCATTGAAATTCCTTGAGCAAACCGCTAATGCCGTGATATTGATGATGAAAAAAGAAAAAATCGGTGTTCTGCTTGTTAAAAAAAAAACAAACCCACATTACAAACGGCACAAAGTGGTTGGTGCTTGTGTTTTTCAAACCTCAGGAAAGAGGAGAGAGAAATCCGTGACCTTTGAATCGCTTTCAGGTATTTTTCCTGACTTTCTTGTAAGAAGAAAGCAGCACCAGGTGCCCATTTATTTGCTAAGTGCTTTTCTACTCAAGGTATACTCATTATGTGCCTTCTGAAATGCTCATGTCGCCATCCTAGAAAGACTTGGGCTGTCCTGTGTCATCAGGAAAATGGTTTAAGAAAGAAAAGGCATAAAAAAAAAGAACCGGCATGTAAAGATTCAGACAAAGAAACAGCTTCAAATTAATCAACTTTTCCAACTCAGCTGTTACTTTAGGCTGGTCTTAAGCAGGTCTGAGTATTAAATTGTATTATGCTTTTAGTGTGCAAACCAAGATTACAGTTCTCCTTCCCAGGTGTACATTAAATAAATTGCTTTTTTTCTGCATTCTTGCTTGTGGATGGATGTGATGCATTCAGCTGTTAATTGTCAGAGAGAAGTTGAGGCTGAAATGTGTTTGATCTGATTTGCTGTGGTTTTGCTTCCTGATTGAGTCGTTTGGTGCCATCAAATTTATAGTCAAGTCCTCCAAAACTAACGAAGGCCCTCAGCTTTGGTTCACCTTCTTGGCAGACTGTCAGGGAATTTGACACTGTTAAAAAAGGTGAGGTTTGGTTTGAAATAACCAAGGGAAAAAAAAAATAAAAAAAAGCTTCTTGATTGAGAAATGAAAATTTCCCACCAAAATACAATTTCTGTAAGATCTTTTTGTCACCACTTTGTGCAGAAAAAAAAAGCTTGGATGAAAAAATAACCAGTTTTTAAGAGGAAATCCTTCGGGCTGTGTATTCACAGGACGATCCCTGGGTTGCACCCTTTACTTTATGCATGTTATCCCTATTTTCCTCTTCTTTTCCATACTCTTTGTTTAAATGTGCCACTGATTTGCTTGCCCTTATCATCTGTGAGTCCATAATTCCTCCAGAGAAGTTGCTGTTTAAAGCTTGAGCTGTTAAAAAGGAAAAATGAACTATTTAGTATTGCCCAGCATGAATTTTAAATCTGCTTTGGTGGCTCAAGAAAGATCTAAAAAAATTTAGTGGGTGGCCCAGCTTAGTCCATACCTAAAAGCAGATTGATTTGTCTCTTCACATTCTTTTTTGGCTACAAAAAAAAATTTTGGACGTTTAGTACAAAAATATGCTTAAAAATTTAAATCCTCTATGATGCCCATTTTAAACCTTTCTAAGCTATGCCGAGCTGGGCTAATTTTACTCGAAAACTTCCAAAAAAAGATTTTTTGCTCACTTATAAGTGAGATTTGGTCCAAGGGATCTGTTCCAGCTGAATGCTGGGGTGTTTTTTGGGATGTGGCAGCTTGGGGGAGGGTTTCCTTACAGGTGGTTTTTACTTAACGCTCACGCTGCGATAAAAGCTCTTGACCTGGGATTAGCAGCTCAGAGTAAACATCCCCAAACACATCGGGCTGGCGCTAATTTGGGAGTTTGTTTTCTAAAAAAAAGGTCTCTGGATTATTAAAGGCTAAAAATACAGGCGGTGCTTTGTAGGTGGCTGGGTTAGGCGGGTGCATTAACAGCACAGTGGGGAGAGGAGTCTCGTGGAGCCTTTTATTGTTACATTTCATGCTGTACTTGACCTTGGAAATGCTGAAATTGTAGCTTTCAAGTCAAAACCAGCAGTTATATTTTACAGCATTCTATTTCATGAGGCATTAAACCTGCTGTTAATAGTTCGGAGCGAGGTCTTTGGGGGTTGTGGTTTTGTTTTTTTTCCTACGGGTCAAAAACGAAATTAAGAAGTGTCTAAAATAGCACTGCCCACGTGTGACTTCGGTGGTTCTTTGGGCTTCGACAGCTTGGCTTTTTATAAACCAGGGAGTTTCAAAAGTCGTCGTTCCCCAACCCCTTGACAAAACATGGGATTCTCTCAACCCGACCTTGCCTTTTTTTCCATGGATGAAACAGCCCAAACACAAATGCCAAAGGTGACTTTGCAAGGCGCAGAGCGAGGCATGGCTACAGGTTTTCCTGAAGGGTGGGTTTGCTCTCTTTAGGAGGTTTGCTGGGGTGGGGGGTGGTTTTTTTGGCGACTTCTAGGTACTGTTTGGTGCCTACAACTTTCACACGAGGGGCAGCTCCGATCTCTGTTGGCTGTGAGCAGGGACAGCCCCCAGGGAAGGGCTGGAGCTGTGTCAGGGCAGGCTCAGGTTGGATCTCAGCACAAGGTTC
>JAWMRA010000016.1:1578422-1588899 GCA_035584735.1 Pseudotriccus pelzelni | reverse complement strand
TGGATCTCAGCACAAGGTTCTTCCCCCAGAGGGTGGTTGGCACTGCCCAGGCTCCCCAGGGCAGTGGGCACAGCCCCCAGAGCTCCAGGAGGGTTTGGACAACGCTCTGAGGGACAAGGTTGGGGTGTCCTGTTGGACTCCGTGGTCTCTGTGGGTCCCTTCCCACTCAGGATATTCCACGATCCTGTGATTTATTTTTTTTCCCAGTGGATTTGCTTGCCCTGGACTGGATTTTGTGCAATACTCTGTTTGTTTGCAAGGCTCAAGAAGGTGTCTCCTTCCATCTCTTTGCAGCCTGAGCGGATTTCGGGGGAACAGTATGGAATTCACTCGGATGTTTGGAGTTTGGGCATTTCCTTCATGGAGGTATGACACTGTCTCACTGTCACATGCATGTCTTAAGAATCACATTAACCCCAACATTGAAATATTATAATGTCATCCTTGCCTATACTTTGTGTATTTATATGCTCTTAAGCCTCGCTGAATTTTGGCTGTATTTAGAATGGATTTGTTCTTTTGAGCTCTTAAACCCTCCAATAAAACTCTAAAATAAAGAGCAGGAAGTGGGGCCTGATGCATAGATGCCCCTGCATCCTCTCAGCTCCTCAGGGACTGGAAATGATGCTATTTCCGTGCTGCATCTTCACAGGCCAGGCCAGAGTGGGCGATTATTCGGGTTAAAACAGCGTTTTTGCAGACTGGAATTTGGAGCTGGCTAATGGCCTCGCCAAAATCTTGGCAGAAATATTTGCAGGGTGGTTTGAGCCTCTACCCTGTGTGATTAAATAAAGTGTTTGGATTTTAAGCGTCCACAAGGGCTTTCAGAAAGATTTCTCACAAGCAGAGCTTCCAGCAGGAGGAAAATCTATGAAAATGAAGCCGTTCGAAGGGAATGTGGCTGTAAATTGTGCCGTTTTGGGAGGGTTGGAAGGAGATGATATTTAAGGTTCCTTCCGATGCAAACCAGCCTGGGATTCTCAGTGCAGCCATCCAGGAGCAGCCACGCTTGGTGCGGGTTTGGGCAGAGCAAGGCGAGTTTTGATTCAGGAAAAAGGTGGGGGTTTTTTTCAGCTTAAGGCGTTTTAAAACATAAATTTTCAGGAAAGATAATGTAGAGGGTGTAACTTGAGGAGAAAGGCCTGCGTCGTGATGATGTCTTGACCAGTAGAATCAGATCTGGTGTAAACTGGGCTGGGAGGAGGGACTGGGAGCTCTGGTCTGGTGAAGGTCACGTAGCTCCTCCGTTCTGCCTTTGAGCGGCCACAAACCAGCTGGAAACCCTTGGAGCCTTGAGCAACAAACCCTCAGAAGAGTTTTTGAGCTCGAGGACAGTCCCATGAAGGAAAGTCCCCCTGCTTGAAGCAGTTGTTTCATCCTTTAAGGCCATTCCTTCAAGCCGTGGGTGACCTGCCCCGCTTTTCTTGCACAGCCTGACAAAGGCATATATGATTAACCAGAAAATGTGAGTGCCCTTCCCTTCTCTTCTGGAATAATATAATATAATTGTCATTAAGGTGAAGCTGAGTATACCTTTGGGTGAAGTGCAATTGATTTTTTTTTTTTAGCAGGAGATGAGGTAGAAGTTAAATAAGATTAAAATTTCACGTTTTGTAGCCCCAAAAATGAACTACTGTTACGTTTTCAAGCAGCAAATTCCTTGCCAAACCCCTTCAAACCAAAATGAAGGTGGTTAATGCTGAATCATTGCAGTCAGGTGTTGTAAATCTTTGCCAGGGTCTGACTGGAGCCAACTCTAGCAGTGGCACACTTTAACATGTCACAGGGGAGACAGGTCTCTTCATTCGTTTTACTGCAAATTTTAGTGGTTTGTGATGCTGGAGAGCCCTCACTCATGGGTTTGGGAGAGAGGCAGAGCGCAGTCACGCGCTCTGTAAATCAATTTAGCCAAAAAAGGGCTAAAAATTGTATTACATGAAGGCCTAAAAGTGTCCGACATGACGATTTGATTGAGGTGTTCCTCCTCATTTTTGGGGATATAAATACAGGACTTCCTGTACGAGCATTTCTTAGTTCCTTTGCTGAATAAAAATCGTGGTTTTTTTTTTCAATGACCCACCAGGTGGACCAAGTTCTCTGGAGTTCAGTTCAGGGTTATTAGTTGATAACCTGGCTGGGGGATCAATTCCATTTGCGGGATGAATTTTGCCAACAGTGGGAAAACCCCTTTCATTTGCGTTTACTCTCCTGTTTTACACCTTCCCGACTTTATTTCCCCCTGACTTTCCATAAATGTCTTCTGGATCAGATGTCCAGAAAGCAATTTGGGCCTGTTAATTGGTGTGTCATCTGCTCCTCCGAGCCCTCTCCCAGCACGGTCGCTGCTGTCTGGGAGTGCTTTGAGTGATGTGTTAAATGATGAAAGCAAGGACAGAGGCTCAGGAAAACGTCTTCGCAAAGGTGAGGAAGGTGCTCCAAGAGCCACACAAGGTCACTGTCATTAAAGTAACACCGTATTGACGTGGGGATTGGGAGTGGAGACACCCGGGCTCGGGTTGATGGAGCTGTTAAAAAGGGGAGCCGCTGTTTGCTGGAGGATTTAAAATCATCTCCACTCTTAGGAGTGCGATGGTCAACCCCTGCAACTTGGTGTTAGCACAGTTGTAGCGTGGTAATTTAAAAGAAACGGCTGGTGGGATCAAGTTAGCACAAATGACTCGTGCTGGAGGATGAGAATATAAAATTAGCAGTAAATCTTCTCATTTTCTTTAATATTCTGCTGAGCCTTTAAAGCATCTGGAATTTCTCGGCTGCACGGCTTTGTGTAATGGGAAGTGCAACTGTTGTTGTGAAGGTTAAGAAAACTGCCCCCAAAAAAACTTGTTAGGAGAGTGTGGGAAGTATTAAATGTGAGTCCTGCCTAAGCTTTGGGAGATGGGGAACGTTCACGTTCCCCTTGAAGTAAAAGGTATCTGAGGGTGCCCAGTCTTCCCTTTATAAATAAAACATAAAGTAAAAATGAAAATAAAATAGAAGAAGAAATGCTGCTAGCTTTATTGTTGTTATTATATATGACATATATATCATATATGTGATATAATACGTGTAATGTTTTTATTATCTTTATTATCACTGCTTCCTTTTTTTTGAGTTTGCATTTCTTCCCTCGGGATTTTTCTGGAAGTGCAGGAAACTTAAGACAGGCTCTGTAAAGCTGTTTAAAAGTGTTTCCTCACAAATAGTTGGTGTGTTTCCGTGCGGTTTCTCGATGTTTTTATTTAAGTGCTCTCGGCTTGACAAAGCAAGTTCAATTTAAACCAATGCCACTGCTGTCACTACACTGAACACTGTGTCAGCATTTTCATTTATAAAAGCTGTTTTTCAAGGGTTTATAACTCAGTCATAAAGCACAGCCAGGCTGCCTGGGCTGAGGCTGAGTGTGTGCGTGTGTCCGTAGCCCATTCCCTCTCTCCAAGAGCCGTGTCCTGCACAGGAGGATAAATTAAATTGCCCAATATTTCTTGTTCCTGTCCGCTCTGACTCTGATCCTGCCTTGCGTGGCTGCTCTCCACGAGTGAACTTTGAAACATCCAGGGGAGGATAAAATCCACCTGGGTGGTTTTAATACCAAGGCCAGGTTGGACTGGGCTGGTGGAAGGTGTCCCTGCCCGTGGCAGGGGGAGGGATGGGATGAGCTTTAAGGTCCCTCCCAACCCACACCATGCTGGGGTTCTTTGCCAGGGCTCATTTTACCCACAGGCAGAATTGGTGGTGTATTGAAATGCAGGAATTGAAAGCAATTTGCTTATGCCCCAAAACTAAGGAAGTTTTGGAAGGAGAATACGAGCTCACCTGCTTGGCTGCTGATGCCTTTTTGCTCCTCCTTTTGTGTCACAGCCTGGGCTCTACTTCCCGCTCTCCCCTGCTGGGAAAAGCAGCTGCTTCCTTGTGTTTCAGCCTCCTTTGAAAGTTAAACTTTCTTCCAGAGGGTCTCGTTATTCTCTCCTTCAGGGACAAGGAGTTTGGGCATCAGATTTAACGTCAGTTCAATATTAGTTCTTAAAACTCCCCAAATGAGAATTCAAGTCTCTGGTTACCAGGGCTCTTGTTAACTGGATATTTGCAAGGGCTCTCAAGGGTTATTAGAAATATTTTAAGCAGTCGTAGGACAGATTTTCAGCATTCCCACACACAGGAACACCGGGATTTACCCAACAGCCATGCCGTACGTCATGATTTCAGGCACACACGTCTTCTGAGGGTGGTTAACCCTGAGTGCTCCCTGGCACTGGCAGTGTTGTGGAGGCTCAGACTCTTCATCCCACTTGGGTTGGGAGCACAGAAGGAGCTGGAGAGTCACAGAATCACAGAATGTGCTGAGCTGGAAGGGACCCACAAGGATCATCGAGTCCAACAAAGGCAAGGAGGAGGAAGGTGTTTGAAGAGGGTGCTCCAGGAGAAGAAGCTCCGCTTGAAGATGATTCTCTAAAAGCACTTCAATCTTTTAAGATGTTTAACTGCATAAAACTGGTGTCAAGACTCGTGTATCTTCTGGTCAAGGAGGGGAGGCTTCACATCTGTTTCTAAGGAGTCTAAAATACGTGATCAATCAGATATCGTCGGCTTTGAAGCGATAATGGTTGAAGGTCAAGACTGTGACCTGATCTGAGGGAGGTTGTGCAGAGCAGAGTTTGTCTTCTGCAGGATTTCACTCATTTGTGGATGTTACGGTTGATCTTTGCTCACTTTTACACCCTTACCTAAAGAATAGGTGGAGTTGTTGCTTAGGGACGGGCTGTAGTGGCTGTGTTATGTTAATGGTTGGACCTGATGCTCTTGGAGCTCTTTTCCAGCATAAAGAATTCTGTGACTGGCGGTGCAGGGGAGAATCTGAAACCCAGAGCTTGGTGCCTTCTGTGTGCTGGGCATGAGCTGCTTTGTTTTGCCGGTTTAAACTGGAGAAACTGGGCAAGGCCTTGCCAGGGTGGAGCTGCTGGTGCCAGTAGAACCAGTGGGAACAGCTCACGGCAGAAATCCTTTTTTCTGTTCGGTTTCACGAAGTTTGGCTGAGAGCAGAGTCATGCCTTGAGCTGCCTTGGACTGTGGATCATCACATAGGTGGGACTGCAAATACTGGACATGTTTCCTTTAGGACTAAGAAGAGCAAGGATATAAAAAGTGCTTTTTGTCTGTGTGTTTGGGGTTTTTTTGCAACGAGGCTCACCTTGTTGCTGTCAGGACTGTAGTGGTGTGATGTTTGTGACTTGGTGACTCCTTGGGTGCTTTGCTCAGCCCCGCAACGTGCAGAATTTGCTCGACAGCTTAAACCTTATTGAGGAATATTTACGTACTTTCAGCCATCCTGTACAGAATGATGCACTTCAGAAACTCATCCTTGGGAGAAAGCTGGCCTATGTTTTTATTACTTCGGCCTATATTTTTATAATTTCTCCCCCCCCACCACCCCTTGAGCTGTTTGGGGTGGTTTGTCCAAGCAGCGCCCGTTGGCTCCGGTTCCTCCTCTCCACCTCCAGCCACCAGTGGGATGAGGGGACGATGTCCAGCCACGCCGCAGACGTGGTGCTGGTGCAAGCAGAAGCAAAGGGCCCGGTGCCCCGAGGGTTGGGTCATGAATTAATAATTGCTGCGTGGTGGGGAAGTTGCCTCGCAGAGCGCTATCAATCACTCAGTGACCAGAACTTGCAGTAATTAGTGTATTTTATGGGCCTTTGCTTCAGTGACTCGGAAGCACATATGCTCCACTCCCAGCTAAACTTAGCCGGGGTAATATTCCAGGATGATTTATCCGCCTGCTGCTCTGGGACGTAACCCGATATTAGGTGAAGCTTGTGAGCTAAGCTGCAATAAAGTGGAAGTTTAGGTACAGTTTGTGTGGGTTGAGACCTCCATGGATCACGTTGCCCAGCGATTGCTCTTGGGCCGCTGCGGGCGGGCAAATAAATAACCCGGTTCTCTGCCTGGGCAGGGGAAGGGACGGCTGAGGGATAACAGCAGCTGTGGGGTGTTTGGAATACGTAGTATGTGTGGGATTGTAGGGTCGTGGAATCGTCTGATCGGTGGCATAATACATTAGATAGAGGATATTTATATATTTGCGTTTGTGTGAGGGTGGGCAGGCCCTGGCACAGAGTGCCCAGAGAAGCTGTGGCTGCCCCTGGATCCCTGGAAGTGTCCAAGGCCAGGTGGGATGAACTTGGAGCAACCTGGGCTGGTGGGAGGTGTCCCTGCCCGTGGCAGGATGGATTAGAAAACCTTTAAAAGGCCCCTTCCAACCCAAGCCATTCCAGGATTCTGTGGTCCTGTGTAATGTGCATTATTGTCCCCTGTTCTTGCACTGCGCAATACAGCCGTTTCTGCTTTTAAAAAGTCAAAAGTTTAGGAAGCTGCCAGTCAAATCTGCCTTTTCCCGTTATTTAAGTGCCTTGCAGTGGCAGGTGAACCCTCGTGCCAGCAGAGATGGAGAGCAGCTAAAGTTGAGTTTCCACCAGCACAACCAAATTTCCTGTGTTTTTTTTTTCCCCTCGAAATATCGAATTTAAATCCGGCAAACAAACAAACAGGGAGCCTCTCCTCCCGAGCAAGTGATCAAATTAACCTTTATGGCCCATTTGTGGAAATTTTGCACCTGACAATTTCCACAGATGGCCCTGAGAAGTCCCACCTTTGTCCCTCTGGAAAAAAGGCTCTGCTATTCTCAGCCTCACCTTTGAAGCTGCAGCAGTAAAAGCCTGCTAATATTGGGGATTTGTGGCGAGGCAGAAGTGTGCAATTTAATCATGATTGTCTGCAGCCTTTAGTTCGCAGTGCATTTGCTATAGCTCATATTTAAAAGACGGCAAAGTGAAACTAATTATCTTTAATTAAGGCGAATTAGGCTTTGATTTTTAATATATTTTTTGCAGAGAGAAAGAGAGAGAGAGAGAGAGATCTCCAACTCATCTGCTCCAGCCAAGGAATGTCCCAAAGGTTATTAGGGCATATTTCTGGTGGGCCTGGTGGTGTCAGTAATAACCTTCCTCCTCATGGTCCTCGCCACCAACAGAAAATGTCACTTCATCAGTCTCCCTTTCCCGGCTCCTGCCCCTCCGCAGGGGTCGCAGATTCCACAAGTTATCAGCTAATGGCCTTATACATTAAAAATTGAAGCTTTCCCCACTCCCAGGCCTTGCAAGGCTTTGTTCTTAAGCCCCAGACACTTCGGAGTGCAGCTGCAAACTATAGGCAGAAGATTAAATTAATTTGTAACTCTTTTTTTTTTTTTTTTTTTTTTTCCTGGCCTGCATTACTAAATCCTGCACATTTAATTGAAACCCTACTTCAAGATGCTTTGTGTTCCTGCTCCTCTTTGTTGGCAGTTTAACCTCAGAAGCACTTTAAACGCTGGTAAATTGCTGTTATATCCTTTTGGATTCTTTTTTTTTTTTTTTTTTTTGTTCTTTATATTTTTTTTAACCGTGCAGTAAGAGGACAGGGAAATTGATATTAGAGGGAAAGAAAAATCTTCCCGTAGTTTTTGAGGTATTTAATATTTATTAAGGTCCATACCCTGCAGAGTTCCAGGTGATTTTGAGCCCATCTATCTAGGAATGTGTAAATTGGCCTTGGAATGAAATTCCACCGAGGGAATTTTATGTTATCCAGTAGTTAAGTCTGATTTTTAAAGTTTCCCGTGTCTGGATGTTCCGAAGTGGCGGCTGCTTTTCCACGAAACGAGGGTTTAACTGCGGTGCACAATCTAAATGCAAAATCCTCAGATGGAAATTTAATTGTGCAAAATGTGCACGAGGTAATTAAGAACAAATTTTAGAACGTTTCAGCCTATAAAGCCCCTCCTTCAGCCCCATCACTTGGCGATATGGGAAGTGCTTATTTTCAATTTGCAGTTATGCTGAGAAACATGGAATGTGCCTGCATTAAGAATAAAAGCATCCCATGCTTTCCAGTGGAACTGTAAATTAAAAAACAACTTGCACAAGAGCCACAACCATCTAAGTGGGAAACTTTCATTGCCTGAGTGTCCTGAAAATATGTTTTGAACCTTCCTTCCCTCAGACACTTTGCAAACAGGATACAGAGCGAGCTGCTGGAATTTTATTCACACTGTGCAGCAGGCAAGGAGGATCTCTGTATTTCCCTCTCCAGTTCCAAAATGGTAAATTGCAGTAGTTCAGCAAGTCATTTTAATTGTGTGTTCACTTTTCTGCACGTTAAATGTACTTGGGAACAGGTTTGAGTTGTTTTCCAGCCCTGCTTAGGGGAGCTCATTCCGGAGGCTTTATGGTTCTTTTTGTCGTCCTCCTTTTTTTATTTGGAATAGACACATAATCATTTGGTGTGTTGATTCCTGTAAAACATTTCAGTGGATGTCAACATTTGATAGTTTGATAAAAATCAGCATCCAAGCACGCTGTTACCTCATAATCTGGGATTGTTTCTCAGTTTATCAAGTACTGGGTTAAAAATCTGGTGATCGATCCATCCATCCACCCTCTGTCCAAGCCTGGGGGAAGGTTCTTTCTCCCTGAGCGCCAGGAGTGGTTTAAGTGCTCTCATTTTAAGAGCTGCTTTTATATTTAGGAAAGTAGTTCTTTTTAAAAACACACGCACACACACAACCCCAAAAACCTCCTCCATGTAGCTCCAAAGTGAAATGGGGTGGGAAAGAGTTACTGTGGGATGTTTCTTGCTGGTTAATCTCATTCTCATTCCTATTTCCACGCCATCGTGCCCTTGCAGTTCCCTGGGCCTTTGTAAAGTGACAGTTTTTACAATTCTTGCCTGGTAGGAATGAAACCAAAGAATCATTTGGGTTGGAAAAGACCTCCAAGATCACCAAGTCCAACCATTTGGGAGGCATCCGTAGGGAAGGGGGAACCAGCTCCTTGAAGTTCCACCATTCCCTTGTCTCCAGAGTGCCATAAAACGCTGATCCATTCCCAAACCCAACTGGTGTGAGTGGAAATATTATATTTTTGGTGATGATGCCTTAAAAAAACCAGCGAGTTCTGGAGATTCACCATGTGAACACAGAGCAGAGAAGTTTTGGGCAGTGTGTTAGTTTGGAAGTTCATGGTTTTTTCTATCCTACACTGGGCTTGTGCCTCCTGTGTCTATAAGACTTGCTTGGACACGTGACAGAGTTTGTAGATCCCTTTAGTCAAGCTCTAATCTGTTTGTTTTGGGGGATTTTTTTCTTTTCTTCGACTATGACACTATTTATAAATCTAAGTCTACATACAGAGGTCACTGGTTGGCTGAACTTAAACCGTTTCCCTTAGTAAATTTAATTAAGAAAATACAGTGCAACTCATAAGCAAATGAGCTTTTCCCTAGTTTTAAAGCAAACCACCCTCTCGAGTGCTGATTGCCTCGCTCGACCCCTGGTGATACAGAAACAGGCAAAATTAAAAAGGACATTAAAGCTTCATTAAATCTGAAACACATTTAGTACAGTGACATATCTGCAGGCTATTTCGGGGAAGATTACAGACTCTTTGCTAAGTTTCTTAATTTATAATACCTTGACAATCTGGCAGGGAGGAAACAAGTCTGAGGAGATGAATCGAGTGGTGGTTCAGGGGATGCAGAACTGGCTCCTCAGTCCAGGAGCAGCTTCACAGAGAAAACTGTTTCCTTTAAACAACCCCCAAAAAAACCTGTTGCTGGTGCATTTTGTGGATCCTTCCAAGCTCATTCATGCTCCCTGTACTTACATCTGGCAGGAAACTCCTCTTTCTCCAGTTATTCTTTGGAATCCCTGCAGTCTGATCAGGGAGAGGGATCCTGGGTGGGAATGGGAATGCTGAGTTTGGAGTCACCTTTGAGGTTGTTTTTTCTACTTCAACAACATTTTCAGAGTGATGCTCTGTGCATACAGCCATCGTTATCTCCTTGTTTTGCAGTAGGATAACTCTTACATTCCCTTACTGTTCTTGAGCCAGGAGTTCTTGAATAAATCAGGACTTACTCTACTTTTGGGCATTTACAATTTTATTTCTAGGCATTTATATTTTGATTTCTAGGCATTTGTCGGCCATTGCAGCAGCAGGGCTTTTTAGGACCTCAAATAGCTCCTTGGAACAAAGGATGGTCCTCCCAAAAGAGAAGATCATAAAGGATATGTTTTAGTATCTCCTGGTTTATAAGACTGAGTGTAACAGAAAATTTAGGGTCTCTGCTTGACTATTAGCAGCATTTTTCAGAGCCTGCCGTAAGAGTGACCAGAGTGACTTTTCTGAGATGAGGATGATCACAGAATTCCAGAATGGTTTGGGTTGGAAGGGACCTTCAAGATCATCTTGTTCTGCCACGGGCAGGGACACCTCTGACCAGCCCAGGTTGCTCCAAGCCCCGTCCAACCTGGCCTTGGGCACTTCCAGGGATCCAGGGGCAGCCACAGCTGCTCTGGGAATTCTATTGCAGGGCCTCCCCACCCTCCCAGCCAGGAATTCTTCCCCATCTCCCATCTCTCCCTGCCCTCTGGCAGTGGGAAGCC
>JAWMRA010000016.1:1555839-1560839 GCA_035584735.1 Pseudotriccus pelzelni | reverse complement strand
GCTGCCTTTAACAGCTCCTCCTGCTTTGTGTGCACAGACTTGAAAGCCAAATGTGTTTAACTTGTGACTATTCTGGGTTTTTCCCTTCTGTAAGAAGGGGAACGTCAGGAGGACCTGCTTATGGGGCTAAAACTCTTCTGCACAAGGACCTGCTGAGGGGGGAGGTCTCTGTGCTCCTGATATTGCTCAGTTGTTGTTGCCACCAAGAGTATCAAGGATTAGAAATGCTTAGTGTTGTAAGACTGCATTCTTTTGGGTCAAATTTTGCCCTTGGCTCTGAGGAGGTCCTAAAACTCACAGGAGGAGCGGGGGCCCCTCTCCTGCTTCGCTACAAGAAGCCCTGGATGCTGATGCAGAATTCCCCACCTGCCCTGACGACGATCGGAACAGCAAGGGATGATCTGTCGGTTGCCTCCTGCAAACAGATGGGGCACAGCAGTGCTCCCATCCTGGCAGGGCTTCTGGATCAGCCACGGTGTCCCAGGATAAGGGAGGAGCCGGATCTGCCAGGGTGGGATCGAGAACCTTCAGTCTCCACATGGCTTCGTGCCACGGTGCTGATTTGGAGGAATTGTTGCAAAGTTGAAAAATGGGTTTTTTGGTTTTTTTTTTCAAGTCCTTTAACATTTATTTCTTTGTTTTTAGTTTATATTAGTAGTTCTCGTGTGAGGGAGAAGGATTTGGACTTTTGGCTCCTAAAATGATGAACCAGCTCCGTGGAAGAGAGCATTTCTTGAAATTGAGCCCTACCCCAGTCCTTCCCCATAGACCCAGCTAAAAACACCAGAGGCTGACACAGGAGGACCTAGAAATGGTTTAAAATGATGAACTGGATGAGCTTTAAGGTCCCTTCCGACTCAAACCACCCTAGATTCTGTGATTTGTCAATGACTGAACTAGTTAAGGAGTAGTTTCTCTATTTCATACAGATCTTTGGCTTTCCTCAGACTCTGTAAGATGGCACACTGTGCAATGAAAACTGTCTCTGGGAGTTTTTAGATGTTCTGCGTAGTGAGATTTTTGGAGCTGGTTTGAAACTCTTGGTGAAATACGTGAGACGTGTCTGGTCACTTTGGCAGCTTAAAAACTCTGTTTGTTCATTTTCTAGGCCCCAGATTTACTTCCAGAAATTCTGGAATCGGGCTGTTAATGACAACGGTTCTGAGATTATTTTTTAATGGCAGAATTAGTGTTGGAGCTTTGTGTGAATAGGGAGCGTGCCTGCCAGAACCTTTATTTTTTAACATGTGGTGACTTCCAGTGAGATGTGATCCAGCTACAAATAAGACACGCTCATTTAAGCAAGTCCTAATTGGAGCAGCATCTCCCACCATGACAAGATTCCTGCTCCTGGTCCAAAGATGAGGACACACTGGTTGGTAATGGAGTTCATCCTGCCACAGCCAGCAATAGAGGCAGGCTGCTGTTATGTGAGAGCTGAGAGCCATTTAATATTCCAGCACTCAGCTGAGTTTGCCTCCAACTCCAGGAAACGCTGCATGGGAAGGGCTGAGCAGCGCAGATGATTCCCGTTGGGAAGGACGCGCGTCGCTTGCTGCGCGTGCAGCCTTTCCAGAACGCTCCTGCGTGGAGGAGAGTGGAGTCAGGCTGGAAGCAGGAGCTGCTGCCTGGCTTGGAAGATGTCCTAGATGTTGGCCTGTCTGTCGTGGTCGTGCAGCCAGAGAATTTGCCATGAAACAGGATTACGCTCCCCAAGCACGAGGTGCAGTTTCAGGAAACGGTGAAAAGTTTTTGTCTCGGAATCCGTTCCAGATGATCATTGGGAAGTACAAAGCACAGAGCCCCAGGAGCAGCTGGGGGGGCTCAGCCTGAAGAAAAGGAGGCTCAGGGGGGACCTTCTGGCTCTGCAACTCCCTGACAGGAGGGGGGAGCCGGGGGGGGTCGGGCTCTGCTCCCAGGGAACAGGGACAGGACAAGAGGAAACTCAAGCTGTGCCAGGGGAGGGTCAGGTTGGACATCAGGAGGAATTTCTTCACAGGAAAGGTGATTAGACATTGGAAGGGCAGTGGGGGAGTCCCCGTCCCTGGAGGTGTTCAAAAAACCTGTGGATGGGCACTTGAGGACAAGGTTCAGTGGTGAGTTGGCAGCTGGAGTTGATGATCTTAAAAGTCTTTGTCATTCATTTTGGTTTCAAAGCTGCCAAAGTTTGTCTCACTGCAGTGGTGATTTAGCTGTTGCTTTTGGTTTATTTGCTTTTAATTGTATTGAATCAAGGAGAAAAAGAACTTGATTTTTGTCTGTGAGTTTTGGTTATTTGAGTGTTTGGATAACGTTCTCAGGGACAGGGTGGGATTGTTGGGGTGTCCTGTGCAGGGCCAGGAGTGGGAGTCTGATCCTGATGGGTCCCTTCCAACTCAGGATGTTCCATGATTCTGTCATTCCAATTGCATTAGAAGCCCGGGGAGGAAAGACTTGCAAGAGCAAATCCCGTTTCTTGCAAACAGGAGGCAGCATTGCAAAACCTGCCGGTTTTAACAAGTCAGGCAGAAATCGAGAAGAAAAATTAATTAGTTGTCCTCACAAATCCTTACCCTGATAGCTTCATGAGTAAGTAGAGAGAAGCTTTCCATGAGTTTCTTGAGCATTTCTGTTAAGTGCCCCCACAGAGATACTCGGTCTCACAAGACTGCAGTTTAATCTAGCTCAAGGACTTTCCAAACTCCACAAATCAAAGACCTCTTTTTTTTTTTTTTTTCTGGTCTCTTTTTAAGTCCTTACTCTAGAAACGTTCAGCAGCCTCAGTTAAGGCTGGTGGGGTGTTAACGCTGGGCTGTGAAGCATTTCAGTGGCAATACATTTTCCAGTTTTCCTCTGGAAAGAATTAACTTGATACATGTATTCTGTGGAGTTGTTTCTGTTGGTTTCTGTTTTTTTTTTTCCTGGTTAAATATATCCCTCCATTTATTGCTATGGCACAGCCTTAAAAATTCACAGGATGTTCAGCTTGATCAAATAACACGATGAGTGTTTCCTCTGGAGTCCTGAATGCCTTAACCTTCTGCATCAGTGCTACGTTTTGCGCTTGCTATAAATGAGGTAAAAACCTCCAAAGGCTCAGAATGAAGCAAGATGTGATTTTTTAATTTTTTTTTTTGCTTTAGGAATTTTGCAGGTGTTGATTTAAATGTTGATTTAAACCTGAAAATTTGTGGAGTTTTGGATATTTCCGTAGGATATACACACATATCTCTGTGTGTGTGTGTGTGTTCCCAAACCCACCGTAATTTGTCCTGTGTAAGCTGGTTTAGGGTATAGTTTTATGGAGACAGAAACTGTGACCTTACCAGTGTATGAGATTCCGAGACTTATATAGGAACAAGGTAAAACCACAGGTAGGAATTGCTGAATAATTACCTTTAGACCAACCTGAGCAAGAACCTTCCCAAGAGGGCAAGCTCATTTAATGGTTCCTAAAACTCAATCTTGTGGATGTCAATGGTCATGCTTGATTATTTGCAGCAGTGTTTTATGAAAAAGCAATAAAAATGCATCGGGAGGGAAGGGAACAACAAATGGGTTCAGTTTTTCCCGGGGTCCCCTCGGTGTGCGCAGGTAGAGGCCGCGTTTCACGCTGCGGTGCCTCAGCTATTTGAGATGTGTTTGAGATGTGTATCTACCCAAACGCTGCCGTGCTCTGCTGCCTTATGATCGACCAGAGACCGGCGAGGAGAGGCAGAAATTCCTGCATTTGTTTGAGAGAAAAAGCAATTACAGTTCCAGTGAAAGGATTAACCTGTTTTCCCAGCTTATTGCCGGGCCCTTCGGAGAGCCCCAGCAACGGGCGAGGGGGAGAAAATGCCTTGTCCTACACTCTGGATTGTTCCTGATCTTAATTACACTCCTCCACTTCTTCCCTCCCCTTTTCTGGGCTCTCAAAAATAGCCCCCAGTAGCAAAATCTGCAGGAGTAACGACCAAATAGCCCCAAGTACCCGTTGGCTTATTTAACCAGGAGCATCCGCGCGTGTTCCCGACCAGCGGAGGTTGCTGATGCTTCCAGGAACTTTGGGAGCAGGGAGCGCTGCTGAGAGAGAGTAGCTGGTCCTCACGTGATTTGGGGTGTTAAAGGTGGGCTGAGTGTTTTGGTGGATAAAACGCTGGCCTTTCGACCTTGGTTCCCATCCAGCTGGAGATCTGGAAATAAATGAGTTTTGCCGCTGCCGCTCGGATCCCAGCGGAGAGGACTTCACACCAAAATGCCCCCTCGTATCGTTTGTCACGTTTGGCGTCTGCTCCTGAGAAAAGAGCGAGAAGTGACCTGGTGCTGAGGTGTAATCATCCCTCACCTTCCTGCTGGGGGTGGGAGCAGGATGGGGACAGACCCAGAAAGGCTTTCAAGTCTGGGCCTCTGAGCCACCTCCAGCCACCGGCGGCTGCTGCCGACTTGTTATTTGTTGGAAATCACCTGCCATTAGGTTTGTGCAAGGCTTTGAAGTAGATTGGCTGGAAAGTCAGAAATGGATTTTTTTGTTGTTGTTTTATATATATATATATTCTAGGAATGCTGTGGGAGAAAGTTGTCCTTGTAGGAGTAAATCGGAAGTCAGAAATGGATTTTAAATATATATATATAAAATCCAGAAGAGTTGTCCTACTGTGAATAAATCTAAAGTCTGAAGTGGATTTTATTTATATGTAAAATCCTGGAAAGTTGTCCTAGTGGGAGTAAATCTAAAATCAGAAATAGATTGTAGGTAGGTAGGTAGATAGACAGACAGACAGACAGACAGACAGACAGACAGACGAAATCTTTTATTAGGAATGCTGTGGAAGAAAATTGTCCTTGTAGGAGTAAATCTGAAGTCAGAAATGGGTTATATATATATCTATCTATCTAAAATCAGGGAAGTTGTCCTCGTAGGAGTAAATCTGAAGTCCGAAATAGATTCTTTTTTTTAAAGATAGACAGACAGATAGATAGATAGATAGATAGATAGATAGATAGATAGATAGATAGATAGATAGATAGATAGATAGATA
>JAWMRA010000016.1:1535983-1549355 GCA_035584735.1 Pseudotriccus pelzelni | reverse complement strand
TGTGTCCTGTTCAGGGATGTGTCCTGTTCCAGGGATGTGTCCTGTTCAGGGATGTGTCCTGTGCAGGGATGTGTCCTATTCCAGGGATGTGTCCTGTTCCAGGGATGTGTCCTATTCCAGGGATGTGTCCTGTTCAGGGATGTGTCCTGTTCCAGGGATGTGTCCTGTTCCAGGGATGTGTCCTGTGCAGGGATGTGTCCTGTTCCAGGGATGTGTCCTGTTCCAGGGATGTCCCCTGTCCCAGGGATGTGTCCTGTTCCAGGGATGTGTCCTGTTCCAGGGCTGTGTCCTCCTCCAAGCCCCCCACAGGTTGGGCTCTGCACATTTTGGGATTTCTACCATGTGTTGGGGCCACTGGAGTAGGAGTGACCTCTTAACACTGAATTTTGACTCGATAATACCGGAGAAAGTCCCTCTCGGGCCTGTAACAAATCCGGGCACAAAAAGCAGTCTGATGATCGGTTAATTAAAGGAACTAAATAATTAAAGTTTGTGTAACAGAGGCCTCAGTTTTCAATAGTTTCAGCTTACAAAGGCCGGGGCAGTTCGGAGGATTCTGCAGCACGACCGCTGCGTGTGGAGCTCCACGTTTTGATCCTCCCCCCCAAAAAATTGATGACAGACTGCTTTAAAAAAAAAAAAAAAAAAATTGAGGCAGAGGGAGGGATAACCTGTGTTAAAATTTCCACAGATGTCAACCTGAAGCATAACTGATGGTGGTTAATAGCCTTGTTTTCCCCGGGGATGCAGCTACTTTGGACTGTCAGATTAAACTGCTACCTCAGACAGCTTGTGGTACTTGATTATTTGAGGGGCTTGTAGTTATTTGGAAGGTAAATTGTGTCCTTAATATCTCCAATTTACAGCTCAAACCATCCAGTATTTTATATATAATGTTATATTAGCTGTGCTTGGCGGTGGGAGGAATTACTGCTTATAAAAAGCAAATAATATGGAAGCCTGTATTATTTAAGCAATCAGTCCCTGATAACCGTGAGAGGTGTCGTGAGCGAGCAGCATCCCCAGACTTTTATGCCAGTTATGCCATAAACCCTGGCTGCTTGGATTGAATCCAATTAGTCAGGAGGCAGCTCCTGATGGTCACCTCTGTGCCACGTTATTGTGTTCCCTCACGCGGCTCAGCACAGCCTTCAGGAGCTAATTGCACCTGTTGCATGGAAAACTAGGACTGTTTGGATGAGAAACATGATCTTATAAACAGGTTAATGCTGGGTAATGAACTATCACCCTGCAGGGTAATGGAAATAAATGGGGAAAAATGAAGGTGGAAACCCCAGGGTATTGCGTGCGCTCCTGAAGCTGTTCAGCGGTGGAGTTGAATCTCCCACCTGTTCGGATAATTCTTCGTGTCATAATCCCCAGAAAAATGGGAATCGGCTGTCCCCGTGCCTTCTGAGCTGTCTGGATGGCAGTGATCTCTGCATTTATACACTTTCCATGGTTACAAACATCCCGCATCCCACAAGGGAAGGCTGGGAGGGAGGGAAAAATCCATATATATATATATATATATTTTGGCCGGTCTTCCATCAGCAGCTGAGAAGGTTAAAAAAATGCATCGAATTTCACTCTGTGATAAAAGAGATACAAAAGATAATTCAGTATTTAAACGTGTAGTATAAATGAGCAGTTGCTTTTATTTTGTGTTTATTGTGTTTTGTGACACAGCATGAAGAAGCAGCCAAAGGAAAGACCAGCACCTGAAGATTTAATGGTAAGTGAAAACTCAATATCTATCTGTCTGTGACTACTTTTCATTCATCTGTAGAGAAGTGTATCCATTTTTCCCTGCGTTTTTCAGCATGTACAGATTTAAATCTAAACTCTTCCTGGCTGGTGCAGCAGTCCCATGTTTGCAGAGAGCACCCAAACCGAAGGTGGAATTAGGATTCCACGGAGGCTGTTGGGTGTTCTGCTGTTCACTTGTGGTTTGGGGAGCTCAGAGAGAACTTTCAGCGCCAGTATCAAGTTTCAGTCAAAACCATTTTGATGCTTTAATACCTTTTTTTTTTTTTTTTTTTTTTCAGTTTGTATGTCCAGGGATTAGAGCTTAATGTAGGTCACTCTTTGTCAGCACTCGCCATCTTAACCTTTCAAAACGTGAAGATTGAAAACAGAGGATATGGTCAAAATAGTGCATTTTAATTAAATGCAGGAGCTGCTGTTTTCCCTTAGATTCATGTAAAATGGAATTATGTTGGCTGCAGAGAAGATTGAGTTAATATTTGGCCGTGCTCTGTCCATGGGAGGGTTCTCAGTGTTGGAATCTGAGCTCAGAGACTACTTTTTTTTTTTTCGCTGGCAATTGTCATTTTTTCAGGGAGGCAATAACAGGCTACCTGCTCTCAAGCTGGTCCCTCGTGGCTGTGCATTTAGTGCTGTTTTGACTGTTTTTAAGCAGCTAGAAAAACACCACATCAAGCAATTACTACAGATATTTACAGCAATTTATATTGTAGCTAAGAGTCATAATCCCCTCTGACTCACATCAAACGTCTTTGATTTTTAAATTGTCATTATTTTCTTCATATGCTGCTTCCTGCACCTTGGAGCCTTATGGAAAATCATCGTTTTTTTCTGGAGATGAAGTATCTGGCAATCATTTTAGCCTAGGAATACTTTGAGTGTAGGAATAGTTCTAATGGATTTTAACAAGATAAAGACGCTGGCGCATCCTCTCATTTCGTGCTTCCACGCTGGGAGCTGCAAGTAGAATAAACAAGTGTTCCTGTTGCAGCTCTTCTCTAGTTAAAGGCTAATCTCTGAAGATGCCCTGGGGCAGGTATCTCGCAATCCTAGTCTCAGCTGAGATCCTGGTTAGGAAAGTATTTAACTGTGAAGCTAATTTTAGGGATGTTAACTTCACCAGATCTGCATTTGCGCTCAGGTACCTGCTGAAAGACCTCGGGAAAACCGAGGCTTCTGGGCTCTCAGAGCCCCTCCACTTCGGGCTAGGGGTGTCTCCTACCCAGGGCTCGCCCTGCCTGATTTTTGTCTTTTTTTTTTATTATTAACTTTGGACGGTTGGGAGATTCTTGCAGTTAGTCACATCTGAGAAAACTTGGAGCAGGTTCTGGAGGTGCAGACGCGTTTACCTCGCGCGCTGTTCTGCCACGGCTGGGTGGCTCAGCTATTAAAAACAATGGAATGGGCTTTCATAAACCCTCGATCTGTTTGTGAACGCACGTTTGGGTGATGCAATAGGCCTGCCGCTTATAAATAAAACATCTGCAGATCCACAGACCCCCAGAAGTGTGTATGTGTATGTTTGGAAGCAATAACACCACTCCAGGGTGTAGAGCCATAAAAATGAGGCCAAAGGGTGAGTGCCTGCAGTACCAGGGAAGTGCACAGATTTATCTTTACAACTACATGCCCTGGAGTGTGCTAGTCCCCTTTTAAGGAGGCGTTTTGTAAAATAATTTTGAAATTCCAGCAGCTCTAGAAGGGACCAAAAAAAAAAAAATTATAAAAAGAAGGGTTTCTACTTTTTAAATAAAATCTTTTGTTTAATGCGTTTTCCCCCCCTCATGCTACTTGCTACTCAATGATAAAGGAACTGGTAACAACAAGTAGTAAAATATGACGGAAAGTGCTGGTGAAATGAAGCAGTGACCCAGTCCTTGCCTGGCAGGACCCTCATCACTGCCCTAAATTCCCTTCTCCAGCCTCGTGGGCTCCCAGCATCCTGTGCTCTCCATACCACAGTCACTGTTAGCTCAAGAGTTGCTCACCAGTCAAACCTTTTACCTTCTTGCCCTTTCCCAGTCTTTTTTTGTTTCTAAAACTCGTGTGTATCTGTCCATTAGCATGATGTGTCTGTAATACACAGTATAAATGTGCATACATATGTGTGTAGAAATTAATCTGTATGCATCCACTGAAATTTAAAACGTAATGATTTATGTATTGATGAATAATCAGGGCCAGATAATTAATAAACAGGGCCAGAAGAAAAGCTGTTCAATATCACAAAATCATGTAGTTTGGAAAAGACCTCCCAAGACTGACCCGTCACCCTCTTGTCACCCAGACCAGAGCAGTGAGTGCCACATCCAGTCATTCCTTGAACACAAATATCCTCTGAATTCTAGAATTTCTCGCCACAATATCCTTCTAATTCCTTGTTGTCCATCCTTGAAACCTCCATGTGCTTCTGGTGAATAAGGAGCAGTGGACAGAGTGATGGAAATACTGGAGGATTAGATGGGGTGGGTAGAGTGATGCAAATACTGTCAGTGAAATCCTGGATCTTCATGGTCAGCTTCTCGCTGACTTAAATTAGGACAGGATTTCCCCTTGTTCATTGAGTTTTGAGTTTGGTTTTTTTTTTATTTAAAAGCAGTGGAGCAGCAAGGATAAAAGGTGTAACACATAATCATCATTAGCTGCGACCAAACCTTCCTCCCCTACGGACTCCAACCATCCTGGAAGTCACTATTTTGTAACCAATTTAGTATAATTAAAGGCTGAAAGCCAAATGAAGGGAGCAGAACATCAATCTTTTCCTACTCTCCTGATAATCAGGGAATTGTTAAATGCGTTTTGAAGAGCTGCCTGACAATACCTGGAGTGCCAGAGTGGCAACTCCGGCGGAGCCACGGGGTTGGATTTACCCTCTCTGGCATAGAAGTCCTTTCCTTATAAAAGTCTCAGTTTTGTCAGAAAATAGGGCCAAAGCCAGTGCTGTGTAAAATTCCTGTATAAAGGAATCCATGTGCAGGATGAACACCAGGTTTCTGTAAGAGCTGGCCCAGATTGGGTTCCTGTGTTGATTTATTTTACTATTTAGTTATTCACTCACTGGCCTTTCTTCCATGTACTTATCCCCAAAACAATGTTGTTTTCTCTGTATATACATAATCATCTCATTGCTTCAAAGTATTGCAAATTAACAGACTTGTTCCACAGGAGTGAAAAAAAAAAAAAACTGCACCAAGACCATCCAGGGAAAGGAACAATCTTTAGAGTTTACCTGTGGTTGTTCTAAACCTACTCCAACCTTATTCTACCATGCTGCTCTTTTATGTCCAGTTTGCTCCCTCTTAAGAGAGGGGCATAGAGTCAATGAAATTCAATATATTCCTGTATTAGCACAGGGAAGGCCGCACAACATCTCAGCACGTTCCTCTCTCTTATCTCCTCCTGCAACATGACAATGTCAACGACTCTTCTGCGTAAAGATGTTTCTTTTCACCGTGAACTCCCACTTTTTTTTGGTGTAAAACACGGAGTTTCCTGGCACCCCAGGCCTGGCTTGCAGAGCAGTGTGTGTGTGTTTAGCAGTGGTGATGTGGCTGCCTGGTGAGGTTTAAGCTCCAGGATGGCATCCAGGGGCCGGGCTGGCTCAGGAGCCGGGATGTGACTGTATTTACGGTATTTTCCCGAAGCTTTCCATTCTAAGCTCTATTTAATGGAATCTATGCATAGTAAGTAATCAGGTCAGAGAGAAGCAACATCCCCTGTTTGAGATCAATCGCTGGCTAATACTTTATCTAGGCCACTTTATTATCTCATGCTGATTCCATTCCCATTCTCCTCCTCCTTTGTAGCGTGCACTTCAGCTGTGGTAAAAGTACGGCTCACATACATATTAAAAACATATACCCATTCTATCTGTATGTAAATGTGGGAGGCACAGCTGGATATTGCAGGAGTTTGATTTACTAATAGTTATTATCTGTTCTAGCTGTTCAGAGGCAAAGAGAGTCGCAGAAAACAAGCTAGCGCAGAAATTGCCTTTATGATATCACTGCCCTGCCTTGGTAATTGTTTAAAATCTCTTCTGTAGCTGCAAGCTTGGCCTTTCCCTTTGCAGATGGTGCACGATTTTCAGAATTGGGGCAGTCTCTCGGTGAGGTGGTTGGGGTTTTTTTTTGTCAGTGCAGCGCTGAACTCTGTCGCGCCACATCTGGCGATTTGAACGGCGAGGAATTGTGTTGGAAATACCGAAAGTCAGGGATGTGGCTCTTCTGCCATTCTGCTTTGCCATGGAGGCCTGAAAGTACAGTCTTTAGGATGCTGCTTGGATTTCTCAAGGAAAGGTTGGGCTGAGAAAGGCGAAGCTGTAGGCCAAGGCTGCGGTCACCTCCTGCACTTGATCGCCTTTACAGATAATTTTTGTTCAAGTCTCCAAATTTCAAACACAAATATGAGCTTTTCTCCTTTTTTAAATTTAAATTGCTGGTGCTTTTTACATCAGTGTTGTATTAATTTAGAAGGTTGTGTTATAAGCTGTACATCATCCGTGTTGAAACCTGCTGGAAAACTTTCTCTTTTAAGTATTCTTATTTTAATGCCTAATGCAATTTTGGTATTTCCCATTTCTGTGCGTCCAGCAATCCCTCTCTCCATTCCAAGGAACAGCTTCAGACCAGGCCTCTGATCTTATTAGCTGTAATGAGAGTTTTTTCACATAAATGGTTCGTGTATTTAAACGTGTTAAGATACGTGTCAGGATGTTACAGATTCTCAAAAATGGGTTCTGGCTCCCTGTTCCTCCGTCTCAAAAAAGTGCAGGAAATTAAAACTATGAAGCTATTAAGTAGCTGTATTTTAGGTTGCTATATTTGAAATAGGTATATTTTAATTAGTTGTGTTCTAGAGGGTCTGGACAGTAGAACTTCTCACCAGCTGGGGCTGAAAATGTTTGCAGTTCGTTGTGTTAAACCCTTGGTTTTAGCTCTCAGGAAATATTTTTATTTGGTTTAAACAACCAAATGGAGGATCAGCATAATCCTGCCTGGATTTTCACATAAACCTTCAGAATGAAGCCAATAAAACGCAGGAGTGAAAGGGATCTCCCCCAGCAGTGTTATGGCAGTGGCACCACTGAGGAGCTGAGATGGCTGCACAGGCTGGGGGGGGTTCAATGGTGTTTGGTGACTTTTGGGATAGACCAAAGGGCTGTTGCTCTTTGCTTTACACAAACACACCCCATAAATCAGGTGAAATCAGCTTGACAGATAAATGTGTGCTGTCTGCACCTGTCCAGATGTTTATGCGTCGTTGTTGGACCACAGTGAGCCAAGAATTTTCCGTCTTTGGGCTCCTCTTTTTAACCTGAGCCGGTGCAGGATCTATCAGTGATGATTTGTCCAGCGCAGAATCCTCCATGTTTGGACCTGTGATGGATGGCTCTCTTTGCAGACATTTAGGCTCGGCTCTGTCACAATGATCCCAGTTATTCACTCCGTGACAAGGAGAAATTCTGACAGGCACCAAACACGCGCCAGATGTGAAGGAAAGGGCCCTCTCCTGATTTCCCAAGGCAAAAAGTACACAGCCAAGTTTTAGCTGTTGTAAATATAGAATCATTTAGGTTGGAAGAGGCTTTTGAGATCGCAGAGTTCAACCATTAAATATATATGATAAATATTAAACTGCGTCTTCAGTCTGTCAGTTCAGACATACAGTGAACAAGGAGTTGCGGATCAAATCCTGGATTCTTGGGAGGCAATATCAAAATTTATACTGACTTCATTGATGCAAGGGTTTCACACCCGGGCTCAGGATGCTCCTGTCACTGGGTGTTCATGATTTTCCTTGCTCAAGGGAGCTTAAGAGGAAAATCTAGGAATTCTTTCAGGTGGCAGCATTGCTCCAGCTGTTCCCCACTGAGCTGAAATTGGGAAAGGTGTGTCAGGGACCTTTCCTTCTTTATCTTTCAAAAAAAAGGGTGGGGAGGAAGCCATCTCTGTCCTTAGGTGTCTGAGTTCTTTGTCACTTGAGAAATCAGCTCTTGAAATGGAGAGATCCATCCTATCAGTGTCACTAAATCCAGCAGTTACAGGAGCCTGAGATGGTGACGAGGTTAAGTGGCAGTGGTGGGGTTTGAAGGTGGTGTCTCCGTTCCCTGCCTTCTGCACCCCCCCTTGCTCGTGGGATCACTGAATTTTTACAGCAAGCGGGAACATCTGACTGACTTCCTCTTTCCAACATGCCCTAAAGCTGCACAGTATTCTGGCACTTCCCAGTGCAATGTGAAAAAGGAATAACTTGGGTTGGCTCGAAGAGGTGTTGAAAAACCGAGGAAATTGGACAAAAACAGATTGGCAACAGCTTAGAGTGATGCAGTTAATATTTTTGGTTACTTGAGTCTCCTGGGCTTTGCAGTTTAATTTGAGCAAATGTTTCATTTGGCACTTCTGGCTGTTCCCTAGTTCTCCAGGCACAGGGACAAATATTTACATCTCACTCATTTTGGTAGCAGAAGTGCAAATCTTTCAATTACTGTATGTTGAGAAGTTGTGCATTTGCCTTGTTGGTGTTTTTATGTCAGCTGTCTTGCTTACATATTTATTTTAAAATATCTAGATAAAAAGAAATCTGTTAACCGTTCCAAAGTAAGAGCCGTGTCTTTAATTCCCAGCATATTGTCCTTTCTATTCATTCCAAATTCATCAAGGAATTTTGCTTCAAGAGGCAACTGTTGAAATCTGGGTAGGATTTGTGTAATGAAATTGGTATTTTAGATGTATTCAGGCCCTCTGCATAGATTAAAAAGGCTGGTGCCTATGCAGTACCAGCTACTCGTGGGTCTCTAGTCCGATTAGCACCTCAGGACACTCCTGCAGTATTAAATAAGAGTAATAATTGCCTATGAATAAGCGGAGTATAAAGCAGGAGATAGAGATATGGCTTCTTAGTGACCTGTGTGCATTATGCCTCAAATCCCTTAATCAGATTTGTGCCGCTTGATTCTTCCGTCCGCAGAAATTCAGCTGGAGGATCAGGGCCTAAAGTAGTCCAAAAAAAATCAATTAACGCGACTTTCTAATTTGTGCGCTCGTCAGAAAGAAACGCCGCGTACAAACAGGGGACGTTTTCCTCCTTAAGAGGGGCTGCGCTGAAGGCTTTTTTAATTGGATTTTCCTGGTGATTGGCAGCGTTTGATTATGACAGGAACTTTATATTTGGCTGGACTGTTGGAGCCCCCTTGTTCGGGGTGGGTTTTGTTGTGGTTGGTTGGTTTGTTGTTTGTTTTTTTTTTGTTTTCCTTCCCATCAAAGCTCCTTTTTCTCCCTGGAATTCCCTCCGGAGCGGCGGTGCCTGTGAAAGAGCCTTTTAGCACCTTTGTTGCCGCCATCCCTGGTGACGATTGGGCCCAGCTGGTTGCGGGTCGGGAGATGCTCACAAAAAGCGCTCGCATCTCCCTCCTCGCAATAATTTTAAGAGCCCCAGAAACCTGTTGAGGATTAGAAGTAGCTTTAGATGTGAAATGAGTGTTAAGTATTAGTAATCGGGAGATTAGGGCCCCGGGGACAACGGGAGATAAACAACCGCAATTAAGGCAAATCTGCCAGAGTAAACAAAATTGAGCAGAAACAGATGCCCTCGCCATTTTGGGGGGATTGATTGGAGGGCACCGAGGAATCGATTTTTGTCTTGTTTACACTTCCAAACCCCTGTGATAAACTGGGAGGCTAAATATTTCATAGCGCCTGGTTTTAGATAATTTTTCCCGGCGCCTCACGGTGACCAGGCCCGGGCTGGCTCAGCCTTCACAGGGAGCAGCTAATTGCCTATGAAGGGCCCCTGTGTTTAAATGGGCTTGACAGGAATTTAAATTTTGTTTCAATCAACCTCTGCGCTCGCAGCCTGCTCCAGTTTCTAATTTTTAAATTAAACACGATTTTTTTTAATTTTTTTTTCCCCTCCTCTATTTTTTTTTTTTTTTTTGGGGGGGGGTTTGTTTGCTCGTTGGAAGCCACGGCCTCCCCTCCGGAGCCGGCTCCTCGCGCTCCCACCCCGGGGGCGGCCGCGGCAGCTCGGGAATGCGCGGCTCTATCCAGCCTCTTAATTCCAAAACACGGCGAGCAGCAGCCGTGGAAAAGTTCGTCGTCCCATAAATGTGCATCTGCCTGCTCGGATTTAACGGGAGAGGCTGGAATAAACACTCTGCTGGTGTGAAACCGGGGCCGGGGAGAGCCGGGTTTCCACCAGGGAAGGGAGCCCGGTTGTGTTACAATACAGCTCCGAGAATGGAAACGGTTTTTCGTGGCCTCGGCGGTTTGTTCGGTGACCTTGGGAGAGATTCAAAGCAGTTTATTTTTTTTTTCTTCCCCAAGCCAACTAGTGGGGATATATTTTGCCTTCTCTGTGTTTTTCAGTGCTCTCGTTCCGACGTCGGGTCGCACCGGAGCTTCCTTCGCTCCTCAGGCGAGGGGACTTGGCAGCACGTTCGCCTCGATCGGTTAATACTTTATTTAGTCCCTTTACAAAACCCGGCAGACACGGGGATGTTGTTCTGCGCTTGTGCCTCAGAGTGCAGGATGATCGTACGGGTACTTTTAAAAACAACTTGTTCGTTTGCAGAAACTTCGTCACAAAGCCACCAGCGAAGTATGGGCTGTTTCATTCTCCCTGTTTTGCTTCCAGCCACATAATTTTCTGGGTATTTTTGCTTTCGCTAATTGTTGTTATGTGTTTATGTGTGTGTGTGTGTATGCACGCAGCGTTTTCTACTCCAAGCTTTGGGTGAAAATCATTTAGGAGATTGTTTCAGTTTACTTCAGCTTAGTAATTTGCTTTGTGATTATTTTTTTCCTGTCAGGAGAAACCAGTGTCTCAAAACTTGGAGAAAACAACTGTTTTCTTGCCCAGTCCAGGGGAAGGTTTAGTCCCTGTTTGAAGGAAATACTGTAGCAGCTTTTAATTTTTGCCATATCAGCTTTTAGTTCCCGATGAGCTCTGCTGTGGATGAGACCGTTCCTGTGCTCTCACGAGCTGAGGGCACTTCTGCAGGTGCATCTCCATCAGCGTTGGAGTTCAGGTCAGGTGTGCCTTTCTGGTGTGAATGCCCTGCTCTCTCCGAGCCCCCCACTCTTTCACTCTCCTCACAGACAGGTCTTGAAGCTCATGGATTGAATGGGTTTCAAATGAAACCACACCAGAAGATGTGCTCCGGGCACACACCCAATGAGCTCCTGCTGCTAATGGGCGCTGGGTGTGCAGACCAGACCAGGGCTGGTCAGGAGTGAAACCTCTCCCATCCCTGAAACGTGGCACCAACCATTTCCCTCAGCAGATCCGTTCCCGCTGTCGACAGCTTGCTAATGTTGACATACTCCATCAGCCTTGGGCCGCTCTCCCGATTCTTCTCCTCCAGCTCTTCTTAACCTCAGCAGCACTTGCAGGAGTAAAGCTCCAATTATATTTCGGTTGCTTTAGGGTTTTTTTAAGAGTCACAACAGAACAAAGTACCTTTGCTGGGAGTTGGCTCGTTTTCCTTAGGTGAGCACCGCCAGGAGCGCCAAGGACAGTTATCGATTTAACAACAAATATCAAACGCAGAACTGCTGTGGAAAGAATGATCTGCAGATGGGCAAATAGGCTCCTCTGTGCCACAGCCAAACCCAAAAGTCTGTGGCAAATGTAAGACTGGTACGTGCCACAGGAAGGGAATAAATAGCAGACCCATCCGTGGATGCATCCTGAGGTCCTGCAGTAAGAGGGGGTTGAAGTCAGGTCCGTGCTGGGTGCTCTGATTCCTGCTGATCTGAGCTGGAAAATTTCTCTCTTGACCCTTTGATGATATGTTGCCAGCTGGACACACCAGTCAAGTGCACAAGGGATCTCTCAGGTCTGATTTTGGGGCCACCAGCCATCCAAAACTTCAGAAGAAGGTTGGAAAAAAGGACTTAAATCATAATAGAAGGATTTGTATTGCTGTTTAAAAATGTGAGTTCAGGGAGACAGTTGCTCTTCAGTTTAAGGTGAGGTTTAAGCTAAGCTGTTCTTCTTCTTGGTCCATCCTTTAGGCTTGGGGACTCTTGTTATTTGAAGACGAATTCTCTGAGTTGCAGAATTGGTGCCTCAACAAAATTAAACCAGCTGAAAACCCCTTGCAATTAACTTGATCATGTAAAAAGGAAAAGCGCTTTGGTAAAAGTTAATCTACAAATAGATAAATAGTAAGGAAAAAAAGACCCTACAAAAAGAATCCTTCTCAAAAAAAAAAAACCAAACCAACAAAAAAACCCCAAAACCTGGAAATATAACTCCAAGGCTTCAGTGCTTAGCTGTGTTATCCATTTATCCTTGTTTGATATGGTTTGTATCATCTGTTCACTATCTTGCATATCATCAGAGAGATAAAATCATTACTGTGCTAATCTAGGTAGCCATAGTTCTAAGGCTGACCTAGGCTAATCTGCCTTTGCAATTTCAGGAACTATGTTTGACTCCTCTGAAAGTAACCTTAAATTGTAGTCTTGTAAGAATTCCAGAGCTGTATCCTTCACTCCTTCTCCTAATGAGGTTATGACCAAATGCTCATTATAATTGCTTTAGACTCCTTTTAATTTTCAAGCTTATTAATCATAAGAAGAGTTATTTAAAATTGCATAAATTAATCTTAGATTAAAAGCCCATCAAAGCCTCGAAACAATTAAGAATAAGTAGGATTTCCCTGGGGCAGCAAGTTTTATTTTAATAGTGTAGTCAGGTGGATATCAGAACATTGAAGTATGGTAGTGATTAATGTATGCAAAATTTAAATGAGAGTTTTTAAATGGCAAATCTAAATCACATATTGACCTAACTGTAGGCTTTAACTGCATTGTCTGTCATATATTTAAACTGTTTAGTAATCAACATTTTAATTACAGGGTATGTTAGGGAGGCCAACAAACAAAACTCCCCACGCCCCGGCGTGCCGCGTGGAGCTGTTTAGCAGGCAGGGCTCTGCTCCTGGCTGTGAGGAGTGAGGAGAGAGCAGGAACTCCAAGGAGACTGCTGATGCTTAATTTTCCTTATGGATCTGTTCTTGTTCCTGCATCATCTCCGGAAAGCACCACCTGGAGATGGGAGGTTGAACGGGGTTCAGTCTGGTGGAAGGTGTTTCTCCCTGTGGAACTGGATGAGCTTTAAAGTTCCTTCCAACCCAAACCATTCCAGGATTCTGTGGTGCAACTTTCTGGCCCTCTGTGCCGCCTTCACCCTTCTCTAGACGCATCAGTCCTCTCTGCTCCCCGAGCTGGCAGGAGCTGCAGGTGATGTCCTTGTGGGGGGGGGGGGAAATTCTGTGAAAACTTTAAATTCTGGGTGCTTTTTCTTCTCCCCCGGGGAGTCCCTGTGCCCTCAATCCTCCTGTGCCACCCACAGCTTTGCAGCTCCCACTGGAAAAGCTTCAGGGTGCCCTGGTTGTGGCCTTCCAGTGCCTGCAAGGAGCCTGCAAGGAAGATGGAGGGAGACTATTTGCAAGGACCTGGATAAGGGGGAACGGCTTCAAACTGACAGAGAGGGTAGGTTTAGATCATATGTTGGGAAGGAATTCCTGGCTATGAGGGTGGGCAGGCCCTGGCACAGGTTGCCCAGAGAAGCTGTGGCTGCCCCTGGATCCCTGGAA
>JAWMRA010000016.1:1511030-1529509 GCA_035584735.1 Pseudotriccus pelzelni | reverse complement strand
GCATGGAGGGACAGGACACAGGGAATGGCTTCCCACTGCCAGAGGGCAGGGACAGATGGGAGATTGGGAAGGAATTCCTGGCTGTGAGAGTGGGGGGGCCCTGGAATAGAATTCCCAGAGAAGCTATGGCTGCCCCTGGATCCCTGGAAGTGCCCAAGGCCAGGTTGGAGGGGGCTTGGAGCAACCTGGGCTAGTGGAAGGTATCTGGGGGAGAACAAGATGATCTTGAAGGTCCCTTCCAACCCAGCCATTCCACGATTCTCCTGGCCAGGGAGCAGGTGCTGTGGGAGAGCCGGGCACAGCCTCGGCTGCACAGGGGGAGCAGCTCCAGCCCCAGGAGTTCGCAGAGAGCAGCAGCTCTGAGGGGGTCAGTTGTGCTCCAGGGAGCCAAGGGCCACAGCTCAGGCTTGGCAGCATCCCACGGGATTGTGGGGGCACAGAGATGGCACAGAGGGTCCCTGATGGCCGGGGAACAGCCTGCAGGTTTCCCTGATTGTCACAGCAGCTCGTGGCTTGCTTGGAAGCTTCGTGCCTTCCTCAGCTCCACCTTGAGCCCCGAGTTTGTCCCTCGGAGTCGCTGCGTGAGGGGTGCAGCTGGGTCAAGCACAGGCTCCCAGGTTTGCTGTTACAGGAAAGGGGAATGATTGCAATGTCCCTGCTCTGTGTTTCTGGCTCCTGCAATTTCTGTGGACGTTTCCACAACAGACCGACACAGATTGAATCAGTCCGTGTTCAAGATGCTTATTAAAAGGAAAAAATAAAACACAGACAAGATGTGAGAGGCAGGTTTGGGGTGAGTGACTTGGGTGGGAGGAGGTTGGGGCTTTGTTTGCTTGTCTTTGCATTAGAAATAAACTTTTGCTAAAAAAAAAAAAAAAAAGAAAGAAAGAGGCTCAGGTAGTTTATTTTGTACCAGCAGGTTAAACCCCCCCACATTCATTCCTGCTGAACCACTGCAAATCCTAAATGTTACTCTGCAAGCAGCCTGGGAAAGACTTTGTTTCCTTCCTTGGAGGGATCATTTGTCTTCTTTTGAAGTGCAGGGGTTGCAGGCATGAACTTATAGACTAAAGTTTGTCTTAATTGCTCTGATGTCACAACCTCGCTGGCAGATAACAGTGCAGTGAATGAGTCCACAGCCCCCATCCCTCCAGGTCCTTTTTCTAAAGTGAGACAAATCTCCTCCCTGGGAGCCAACCAGAGGATGGGCAGCTCTCCCATTTATTTATCCCTAACAGTTTGCATTAGCTCTCCCTGGATAAAAAGTCTCTCTCGGGTTTAGTTTAAAAGTCAGGAAACCCAGGGCTTTTCCTCTCCCTTTCCCTGGCAGGGAGGGGACGATGTCACCCTGAGAATCCCTGCGGGGTTCCAGCTGATGGAGATGGGGAAAATTCACATGTATGAACCTTGCTGGTTCATCGGGGTGATCGATCCAGCAGCCAGGGGGAGGTTTGGGGCCTCCAGCACCTTTCCTCTCCCAGGCCCTTGGATTTGGTGCGGACTGGGAGAGGATGAGCAGCTGGGGGGCCGCTCAGTGGCATCACTTCTGCCCCACTCCCAGCACCACATTCTGGGGGGGATTAGGGCTGGATGAGAGTGGAACAGGCAGGTTGGGGAAATCCCAGCCTGCACCCATCAACACCAAGGAGCGAAAGTGAGGGGAAGGGGGGGTGGGGGGCAATAAATTGGGCCGGGATTTGGCTGCACTGGGTGCCCTCACCCACGGCTCCTCTCCCTGCAGCAAACACATCCCAACCCGTGTCTGTGCCAGGTGGGAGCTGGGTGAGCCTGGCATGAGGCCCCTCAACACGGTGCAGGGTCCTCCCAAAACTGACAGGATCCCTTGGGTGCGTTTGGGCTGAGGAAATCCTGCACGTGGTGCACGTAGAGCTTTGAGACGGCCGAGACACGGGAAACATGCCCCAGGCTCTGCCTTGTGTTTAACTCATCCTGCCCCCAAAACCCTCTCCAGGGATGGGAATGAACCTCCAGGGAGATTTTCCCAGCTGAAAAGCTTCAGGAAGTGCAGTGTTACAGCCTAAACTGAGACCTGCTCAGAAGATGGCGGGGGGGGGTGCATAATGAACATACTAATTCGGCAGTGGCTCCTACAGAGGCGCTGAGTGACACCCCCACACACAGGAAGAGCTCTTGGGAGCGTCATCTGATCCCTTGGATACCCGAGAGCGAACAGGAGGACTGAATCTGGGAGTGGTGCAGGTGTTGTCCTGCCTCACTGAGCTGTGTGGCCCTGCAGGGAAAGTTTGCCTGGCGGCATCACTGGAGGAGGGATGGACCACAGGACCCCCCAATTTCTGACGTGTGGGCAGTGTCTGAAGCAAAACCTGGGAATCGGGGGGTTTGCTGGGGGAAAAAAAGTCCTGCAGGGAGCAAAATCCATGGGAGAAGCCCCTCTCTGGCGCCAGAGGGATTTTGGCTGTGGGTGGGGAGGGGTGATGGCACCGGAGCAGGAACACCCTTCATTGGCTTTGTGGCTCCCACTGTGCATCACATCCAGCCCCTTGGGACCTGCAGCTGGAAAGCCCCACGGGAGCTGCAGCCTTGGCTGCTGAGGGAGAGGAGGGAGGAGGAAGGTCAGGGGTCTGTACAGGTCATGGCTCTGCTCTGGGGGGGCTTCCCAGCACAGAGAGAGCAGCTGTTGGTGACCTGTCCTTGCCCAGCTGCCACGGGCAGGACCACTCAGGGAAGGGGTCAAACACATCCCACGTGTCCCCAGTTCTTTGGGAGCTGCAGGAGAACCAGCTGTGGCCTCTCAGCCCCTCCCAGGGGTGCTCAGGGGGACTCTGCAGCCGGGTGAGGGCATTTTTGCATGACTCCTGTCCCGCACAGCCCCATCCCTGCCCTGTGGAGAGCCAGGTAGGAACTGCCTCAAACCCCAAGCGCTGCAGCTGGGTGGGCACGATGTCCCTGCTGTGGGAGCCAGGCCTGGGGGGCAGAGGGGCTCCAGGGAGGGAGGGGGAGCTGGAGCTCACTGAACAGTGGAGAGGTCCCGAGACACAGCAGTTATTTAGGATAACTCGTCTCCACCATTCCCTGGGGGATCCTCCCAGGCACCCTGGGGCAGAAATCTGGAGGGATGGGAGGGCTAAACTTGCTGCCTCATCCTGCTCCCCCAGCTCACCAGCACCGCACTGCCTGCACTGGGAAAGCCTAATGGGGGAAAATAAATTAAAAATCTCGCAAAGTGTATCATTTGGCCACACTGAATAAAAAGACTTCCGTGCAACCCGCTTTAGAGGAAGGTGTCCCTGCCCACGGAGGTGGGGTTGGAACGAGATGAGCTTTAAGGTCCCTTCCAACGCAAAGAATTCCAGGATTCTGTGATCCTGCGCCTTTCCCGTGGGGAAGCTGCAGCGGGAGAGCTGCCGCTGCCGAGGAGCTGCGCTGACCCGGGGCTGTGTTACCTTCAGGAGAGGGTATGTCCATAAACCACCCGTGTGCACTAAGGACAGGATTTATGGATTGAGCCTTACTGGCTCCGGCAGCGGCGGCCGCCTCCCGGTCCCCCCCGGCGGCTGCTCCCGCCGCCCGGTCCTGCGGTGGAAGTTCAAGGTTTATCCGAGCCGGGAGCCCGGGAGGTGTTTTAATGGCAAATGGATGTCTGGGGCTTTTACAGGCGGGAGGAGGATAACTTCCCTGCAGCCGAGGCAGAGCCGGCAGGCCCTGGCGCAGGTGAGTGCGGGTCCATCCCGGAGGCCTGGCACGGCACGGGCACAGGGAACTGCTGCCCCGCGGTCCTCCCGCTCCAGCCGCGCTCCAGCCCCTGCTTTCACCTGATCAATAAAGTCGTGCCTATCGATCCCGCCCGGTGCCTTCGCTCCTCCGCAGCCCCGCGGCCGCTCCCGCCCGGGGAAATTCGGGAGATTTAGAGCCGCGGGGATGCACAGGGAGGGTTTGCGTGGTCAGGAAAGTGAGAGGCAGCGCTGCCGGAGTGTGTGTGTGTGTGTGTGGGGGGTCAAGGACAGGGGACAAGGTGAGAGCGGATGGGGAGGTTGGAGAGTGGGCGAGCTGAGGCACATCAAGGGGTGCACGTTGTGGAGAGCTGGGGTGTGTACGTGGGGGGGAAAGTGGGTGTTCTGGGGTGCACGGAGGGGGAAAACGTGGCGGGAGAGCTGGGGTGCCCAGATCGGGGGGTGCACGGTGGGAGAGATGGTGAGCACAGAAGGGGTGCACCGAGGGGCCAGGTGTGCACATCCTGGGCACCGGGAAGGGGCCCTGGGGGCACTCGGAGGACCCCGCAGGCTCCCTGGGGGTCGCACCCCCTTGCCCGTCCCCGCTCGCCCCGCGGGGGCTCCGCTCGCCGGGTCAGGCGGAGTGTGCCCGGCCCGCAGAGCCGCCGCCCGCTCCCTTTGTCAATGTCCAGTAATTAAAATGTCACCGTTTAATTTTCAGGCCTCTCGGAGCAATCTTTTCCTAATAAAGAGTCTAATCGAAACGCTCCTTCCCCCGCCTCGGCGGGAAGGGCCGCGGAAGAGGCTGCGGAGGCTCAGAGCCGCCGCGGATCGATGGAGAGAAGCCCGGATTGATCGGCCTCTAAAATTAAATTTATTGGGGTCATGGTTTTATATGGTGCTGATACAACTGTTAAATGGGGAACATTCATTTCCAATAGGAGGCGTTTATTAAACTTCCACTGAATTAGACCGCCGTGATTTATGTGGCAATCTCGGCTCAGCCCTCCAGGAGCGGGGGGCCTTCCGCGCCCGCCACGCGTGATTATTTATTTATACACCCGTGACACGGCTCCCTAAGTTTTAACCTAAATTATCCACCGGCTTCGTCTGCCAGCGGCACCGGCCCGGGGAGCAGGGAAGGATGGGGGGGTCCTGTCGGGGCGCAGCGCCCTCCCCGCCGGCCGCGGCCCCTCCGCGCCCCCCGGCCCCGGGAGGGTCCCCGAGGGGGTCCCCGGTTTGGGGGGGCGGCGGCGCCCGCAAACGTCCCGGCTCTCGCGTGCGGCGATCGTTGAGCGTTAATTAGAAATTCATTACAATTAAAAGCCGCGCGCACACGCCTTAATTACATCTGATTTTTAATTCCGAATCCGTGTTTACACAGTAAGCGAGACGTACCTCCTGATTATCCCCAATACTCTTTATACTGTACTAATTATGTAAATTAAACCTAATTAACTGACAAAAACTGCAGTCAATTCAACTGTTAAAAGATACGGCGGCTGCGAGGAGCGGGACGCCGGCGGGGAGCGCGGCGGGGCCGGGGTCGGGCCGGGAGCCGCTCCCCGCCTCGGGGTTCCGCGGCACGGTCGGGGTGAGCCGGGGGCCGGTTCTGACGCCCCGGGCACCGGCGGAACTCTGCGGGCACCGGGGCAGCCGCACGGCCCGGGGAGGGCACGGCGGGGCAGAGCCGCGTCCCCCCGGCGCCCCCCAGACCCGAACGTGCGGCCGCGGGAGCGGCCCCGGGAGCGGCGGGTACCGGCTCGGTCCGTGCCCGCTCCCGCTGCCCCGCAGCTCTCCCGGTGCCCCGCAGCCCGGCGTGGCCCCGCAGCCGGTTCCGCAGCCTCTGCGGGTGTCGAACGCCGTGGGATCGCCCGAATCCCGGCGGCGAGGGGGCAGCGGGGCTCGACCCGAAGCGGGCGCGTCTCACCGCGCTCCTGCCTCTGTCTGGCCGGAGAATAGGGGGATGGGGGGGATAAATAATTAAAAGGTGAGGAATAATTACCGGCTCGGGTTGCGATCGTTGCGGGAAGGCCGTGCCGCAAGGCCCGGCCGGCAGCGCCCGCTCCTCGTCTCCCACGACGGGGCGGCCCGGGGGGAGCGGCGGCCGCTGTCCCGCGTGGGAGCGCGGACCGGGGGTCGGTGCCGCCGCGGAGGAGATGGGGGGCTCCGCACCCGCGTTTCGCTCCGCGCCGGCTCCGCCGCGTGCTGCCGGTGCCGCTGGTGATGGCGGGGAAGGGCTGGCGGGGGGGGCACACGCCAAAGTGATGGCTGGGGGCTATCCGCGCCGTTATTAACTTCTGTTTGATCAGTGTAATTGCGCCGATCGCGGCCGGACGCGGTGATTAATTACAGTTTAATTAACGTGGCCGTGACGAGTGCCGCATGCGGGAACCCAACCCGGGCAGGGATGCGGCTGGAGGCCACCCGCCACACCGGCAGGACCGGTGGACACCGTGTCGCCCCGCCGCTCCGGGTCCGCCGGTCCTGCCGGCGTGGCGTGAGCCCCCGTGGGGAACGAAAAACACGAGCTCACCCCCTTCTGCCCTCTCCTTCCGGCGATTTCGTTGCCGCCCGATGTCCCCCCCTCGTCGCCGGTATGGCTCCCGCACCCGCGCCCCGCAGCGGAGCGCGCATCCCGATGGGGAGAGGGATGCGCGGCAGCAGCGCGTCCCCGATTTCGATGGGGTCCCTCCGCCACTCCCTCCGGGCTCCTCTTTTCGTTACCGCCCGCTCCCCCCTCAAACTTTCAACGAGCACCGCTCCCCCCGGGGTGTCCGCACGGCGGGAGGGGGATGCGGGGGGGGCGCGGAGCGGCGCGGAGCCCCACGCAGGTGCGGCGCGGGGCTGATCCCCGCTCTTACCTCGGGCAGCCCGGGCGGGTCCCCGCTCGGTGGCGGCCCCCCAACGTCCCCCCCCCCCCTCCCCGCTCCCTCCCCGTTCACGCCGTGCCTTAAAGCCGCGCCGTGATTGACTGGAGCGCATCGGTGATTGACGGCGGCGGGGTCCCGGAGGCCGTTAATGTAAATATGCTGGTGCTAAGTGGGTGTGTCTTCCCGTTATTTTAGCTGTCACCGGATCAATGTGCAGCGTCTCCAAGTACGGATCCGGATCCTCCCTCGGTGGCGCGGCTGGTCACTCGCTCTTGTTGCATCTGTGCCGGGCGGACGCGGCGGCGGGGCGGGCGGCGGCCCCGCGGCGTCGGTGAAGGGCGCGCCCGCTGCCCGCCCGCCCCGGAGGCTCCGCTGCCCCCGGGAACGGGCTCGGCGCGGACGGGGCCCCCCCGGCCGATGGCGGCCCCGGCGCCAGGCTGCGGCCCCTAGTCCCGAGCAGAGCCGGCACGTCCAGCAGCTCCGCGGCGCGGTGAGTGCGGGCGGGCGGGCGGAGGGAGCGATGGGAGGGGTGGGGGGGGCGGAAAGCGGGGCGCGTTTTCGGGAGTCGCTCCCCGTTATTTTGTGTAATTACCACGGAAGCGGCTTAACCACCGGGAGCCCTCCCCGCTAAGCCAATTTGCCCGGCTCGCTGCTGCCCTTCTGCTACGTGCGGCGGGTGCTGCCCGCCCCGGCCCCTAATCCGCCCGCGACTAATCGCCTGCCGGGGACACGACAAAGGGGCTCCGGGGCACCGCGCCCGCCGCCCGCGGGCACCGAGCGCCAAGTTTGGGCCCGCCCGGTCCGGCCCGGGGCTCGGCCCCTCCGGCCCCGCCGCCGCGGGACGCGCCGGCCGCATCCTCCGGAGCCTTTCGTTGGAGCCCGCCCGGGGCTCGCCGCAACCCGCGGCCCGGCACGGCCCGGCGAGCCGGCACAAAGGGAAGGCAAGGCAAGGCAAGGCACCTCCCGGGGGACTCGGGGAGGAAAGAAGCGGTCGCGGTGACCCGCCAGGACGCCCTTGCCCCGGGCTCCGGGGGCCGGGTACGGCGGCGCTCGGTACCGGCGGCCTCGGCGCGGGGGATGCGCTCCGGCCCCGCCAGACCCCTCTGCCGGGGAGGGTCCCGCGGCAGCGCCCGGGGGGCTCCGGGCCGGTAGCGCCGAGCGAGGATCGGCCGGGCCTCGGAGCGAGGATCTGTCGGGCCTCGGTGCGGGGCCCCGGGAGCGCCTCTAACCCGCGCCTCTAACCTGAGCCTTTCCCCGATTTTGTTTTGCAGGGGCGTTTTGGGGGGGAATGGAGGCGATCGCCAGTCAGATGGGAAATGGGAGAGATGCAAGCTCCTCCCCAAATTCAAAGCAAGAGCTGCAGCCGTACCAGGGCTCCAATACCCTCAAGCCCAACCAAGTGGGTGAGACCTCCCTGTACGGCGTGCCCATCGTGTCCCTGGTCATCGACGGGCAGGAGCGGCTCTGCCTGGCGCAGATCTCCAACACGCTGCTCAAGAACTACAGCTACAATGAGATCCACAACCGGCGGGTGGCCCTGGGCATCACCTGCGTGCAGTGCACGCCGGTGCAGCTGGAGATCCTGCGGCGGGCCGGGGCCATGCCCATCTCCTCCCGCCGCTGCGGCATGATCACCAAGCGGGAGGCGGAGCGGCTCTGCAAGTCCTTCCTGGGCGAGCACAAGCCGCCCAAGCTGCCCGAGAACTTCGCCTTCGACGTGGTGCACGAGTGCGCTTGGGGCTCCCGGGGCAGCTTCATCCCGGCCCGCTACAACAGCTCCCGCGCCAAGTGCATCAAGTGCAGCTACTGCAGCATGTACTTCTCCCCCAACAAGTTCATCTTCCACTCCCACCGCACCCCGGACTCCAAGTACACCCAGCCCGACGCCGCCAACTTCAACTCCTGGCGTCGGCACCTCAAGCTCAGCGACAAGACGGCCACGGAGGAGCTGTCGCACGCCTGGGAGGATGTCAAGGCCATGTTCAACGGCGGCACCCGCAAGCGGACCTTCTCCCTGCAAGGGGCGGCCGCCAGCGGGCCCGGGGCCGGCTCCCCCGCCGCCAAGGCGGCCCTGCACCCGCCGCCGCCCGCGGGCCCCGAGCTGGCCCCGGCGCACAAGAGCCTGCGGTGCAGCGGGCAGGAGGCGGCGGGCGAGCGCGGGGCGCTGGGGCTCGCCGGGGCGCACGGCGGGGCCGCGGGCGCGCACGGCGGGGCGGGCGCGGTGCGCAGCTACCCGGTGATCCCGGTGCCCAGCAAGGGCTTCGGGATGCTGCAGAAGCTGCCGCCGCCGCTCTTCCCCCACCCCTACGGCTTCCCCGCCGCCGCGTTCGGACTGTGCCCCAAGAAGCAGGAGGAGGCGCTGGGAGGCGCGGGGGGCGGCGAGGCGGGCAAGGGCGGCGCGCTGCCCCCCGGCATGTTCTGGGGACCCCCGCACCCGCACCCGCACCAGCCGGCACAGCCGCCGCACCAGCCCGGCGCCGCCAAGGACAGCGGCGTGTACCCCTCGTTCCCCGTGTTCTGGCCGGCCGCCGGCAGCCTGCCCGTGCCGCCCTACCCCGCGCAGAGCCCGGCCAAGGCGGCCGCCACCGCCGTGGTGGTGGCGGCGGCGGCAGCGGCGGCGGCGGCGGCGGCCGAGCCGGCGGGGCTGGCGGGGCGGCACGGGGAGCTGGAGGGCTCCGAGCCCTCGGGCAGCGGCAGGAGCAGCGCGACCCCCCAGGAGGGCGCGGGGGCGGAGGGCGAGCGCTGCCCCAGCGCCCTGTCGCGGGCGGCGGGCGAGGAGGAGCGCTCCGGGGACGAGGCGCTGCTCGCCCCGCTGCCGCTGCCCAGGAAGGGCAGTTACCTGTCCGCCTTCCGCCCCGTGGTGAAGGACGCCGAGAGCATCGCCAAGCTCTACGGCACCCGCGAGGCGTTCGGCGGCGCGGGGCCCCGCGGCCCCGGGTACCTCTCCCCGGACTTCCTCAGCGAGGGCAGCTCCAGCTACCGCTCGCTGTCCCCCGGGGGGGACACGGCCGAGGAGCCCGAGGTGGACGTAGAGTCCAACCGCTTCCCGGAGGACGAGGAGGAGGAATCCGCCGCTGTCCCCGCCGCCGCCGTCCCCGCCGAGGGCCGGGAGCCGCCGCCGCCGCGGCTGCTGGCGGGGCCCGAGGAGCCGCCGCCCGCCGGGGCCGACGGGCCCGAGGAGAAGACGGGCGAGATGCCCACGGAGGGCGGTCCGGCCCCCGACGGCAGCCCCGAGAGGAGCAGCAGCAGCAGCGGCACCTACGAGGTGCGGGGGTCGGGAGGAACCTGCCCTCGGGGGTCCCCGCGGGGCCGGCCCGGGGGCCCTGACTCGCTCTTTTGTAGGTGTTCGCGCCGGAGAGGGGGGAGCCCCTGCAGCCGCTGAAACCCGCCGCGTCCCTGGGAGCCCCGGCCGCCTTCCTCTGCACCCCCGAGGCCAAGGGTAACGCGGGCCGGGGGCGGGCGGACGGACGGACGGACGGACGGGGCGCTCCGAATGCGCGGCCCCGGGGGCGGCCCCTGCCGGCGGCTCAGCCCCGGGGGGGCGCCCGGGCCGCCGCTTTCGTTTGGGGGGATTTCGGGAGAAAAGAGAAACAAACGGTTCCCGGGAGGGGGTCGGGGCTGGAGCCCCCCCGGGCCCGGCGATGCCGCCGTGGCCGCGGCCGGTGCAGCGGGGATGGGCTGAGAGGGCCAAGCTCCTGCCCACAAGCTACTTTCCAACAGCAAAGCGATTAGGATGTCCGCTAAGAAGGTTTTAACGAGGGCTTTGTCCGTAATTATGTAATTAAGGATATATCAGGACCATACTTTCATTGCTTATGGTTGAAAATCGGTTTATTAACTTTAAGAGCAAGATAAAGAAGACAATCACTCCGCGGCAGAGGATTTAGAGACCAGAAAATCCTATCAGGACCAAAGGAATGTCTCTCATCCCAGCCCTGTAAATACCGACAGAGGTAAGCCCCGCTCCGCGCTCCCCCGCGGGGCGATGCGAGGCCCCTCCGAGGGCGATGCGGGGTCCACGGAGCCCCCACGGCGGGGCTGACGGCGCTCTGACCCCCCTCACAGGCGAGGAAGGCCTCGCCATGGATGTCACCGGGACGCAGCTGGTGGAGAAGGACATCGAAAACTTGGCCCGAGGTGAGGCGGGGGTGCGGGGCTCGGGGTGCGGGGCTCGGCGCCCTGACGGGGCGGGCTGGGGGGGGGCGGCCGGTACCCCCCGGCCTTTGGCCGCGGCTCGAGGTATTTGTGTTTTGTGCAGGAGTGATTAACTCCTGTGATTAATGTAACATAATGCGATTAAGCGCCGCGCTGAGCCGCCTCCAGATGGAAAAGTGCGGGCTCCCCTCAACCCTGCCGTGTATTTTTAAACAGATGAGTTACAAAAACTGGTCCTGGAGCAAATGGAGCTGAGGAAAAAGCTGGAGAGGGACTTCCAGAGCCTGAAAGGTACCGTTGACCCGTCCCCCGCGCATCCCTCGCCCCGGCCGGGGAGCGGGCCCCGCACCGGGAGCGGTGCTGACCCCCCCGTCCCGCAGATAACTTCCAGGACCAGATGAAGCGGGAACTGGCGTACCGGGAAGAGATGGTGCAACAGCTGCAGATAGTCCGAGGTAAGGCCCGACCGAGTCCACCTGCCCATCAGGATTTTTATTTTTTGTTATCTTCTTTATTTCTTCCCTTTCTTTTTTTTTTTCTTTCTTCCTATTTTTTTTTTTTTTTTTAATCTCTATCCTTTCGTGCCCTCCAATTCGCCTCGGCATTTCCAGCCGCCCCGCAAACGGCTGCGAGGCATCATTACACGGCAGCGAATGAACCTTCCCTCTCGCAGTAATTTCCACACGGGCTAAATTAAAAACCGAGGCGTAAAATTACCTGGGCAGCCGCGAAGCCGTGCCCGACTTCGCACCCATCGCGTGTCCCCCGGTTCCCTCCCTCTTTTCCCCCCTTGGCGCTCGGTGGCCTCGGGCCCAGCGCATCCCCGACGGGGCGGCCGCGCTCGGATTAGCCCCGGGCGCGGTGTGAGATGCTCCCCCCACCCCAGACACGCTGTGCAACGAGCTGGACCAGGAGAGGAAAGCGCGCTACGCCATCCAGCAGAAGTTGAAAGGTACCGCGGTAGGACGGGGAGGGGGGACACAGACGGCTAAGGGGCGGCGCGGGGGGCTGCGGGGGCTGACGGTTCCATCCCTTCGCAGAGGCTCACGACGCGCTGCATCACTTCTCCTGCAAAATGCTGACCCCGCGGCACTGCACGGGCAACTGCTCCTTCAAGCCGCCGCTGCTGCCCCAGTGACACTCCCCCCCCACGGTCCCCCTCTCCCCGAAGCCATGCGGGCACAGCCCACACAAGCCATTTCCACGAGGAGACACTTGTACATAGAGGACTCGGAGCCCGGCTTTCCTCGGACTGGCAATACGGCGGGGGGCGGCCCCGGGCCGGCCGGGGGGGGGAGCCGGGCCCTTCCCGCGCCCCCCTCCCCTGCTCCGCCTCCCCCCTCCCTCCCTGTGTGTCCGCTTCTTCCACCCTCGTCCAGACTGGAAACAAAAGTGGCTATGTGCAATGGATATAAATGTACTGTGATTCTCTTGGTACAGTATTTGTCGGATTTTTATTTATTTATGATGTATATTTATCCGCCCACCCCCTCCCCGCCCCGGGCCCCCTCCTTTCTCCCCCTTCCTTGTAAATTCTGGATGTAACGGCACTTTAACGGGCGGACCCGCGACTCCGGAGGCAGAACATCGCTCGCCCGCTCTGGGGACAGACCCCTCTGTACGTGATTTTGGTTCTTTAATAAAAACAGACTTTAAGAAGCCGCCTGGTGCGTGGGGCTGGCCCGGGAGAAGGGGGTATCCCCCCCTCAGGGGGGGTGGGTTCTCACGGCCCCTTCGGCCTCCCCGACGGTCTGCGCTGCCCGCCGGTACCGGGGCTCTGAACCTGGGGATGCTGCGAAGCTTCCTCAATCCCTCCTCCTCCTCGCCGCAGCCGGGAGCTCATTAATGCCCATTTATATGCTCGTTTCACACATGAAGGTATCCCATTAATGAGCTCCGAGAGCGGGCGCGAAGTGCGCGCACACCTATTACCCCCAAATACCTGTTTTCAGCCCAGGATTAACCTCGCGTCGCAGCGGGATCGGTAACGGGACCAGGGACAGGGGAGGATGCACGGGGGTCCTGGGGAGCTCCGGGGTGGAAGGGACCGTGCGGGACTCGCGCCGGGAGCTGCGGGAGGGATGCACCGCGATCCCTCTGCGGAGGCCGGGACCGAGGGAAAAGGATGCGGGGACAGGGAGCATCCCGGGGATCCGCAGCATTCCGGAGAGCGGGACCAGTGCGAGGGGAGAGGCTGGAAGGGTGGGACCCCCCGACGGGCTGCGCGTTCGTTGCCCACCCGAGAGGGATCTCCGAGCGTGGACCGGCCCCGGGAGCGCGGACGTGCCCGTAATTAGTTTGAGGGGCTCATCAGGCGGTTCCGCGGCCTGCGCCGCCACCGCGTGGGCCCTGCCGGAGGTGCAGCTTTTCCCCTCTCCTCCCTTCTCCCCTCGCCATTCCCGACCCCGGGATCAGCTGTGCCGGAGCCAGGGACAGAGACTCCCAAATGAGGGGGAGGAAGCCCAGCCCAGCCCGGGCATGTGGACACGGGTGGCTGGGATGAAGGTTAAAAACCCTTGGGGTGGGAGCACAGATGATTTTTTGGGACTCTCTTTGTTTTTCTGAGTGTCAGACTAAGTTCCCACGGCTTCTTTGTCCCATCCCTGGAAGTGTCCAAGGCCAGGCTGGACAGACCTTGGAGCAACCTGGGCTGGTGGAAGGTGTCCCTGCCCATGGCAGGGGTGGAACAAGGTGGCCTTAAAGGTCCCTTCTAAGGCATTCTGGGATTTTCTCCTTGGAACACGGACATCCTGCACTGTGGGAACTGGAGGAGGTGTCTGAGGGGCAGCAGTGGAGCTGGTGGCATCTCTCATGCAGGTAAGAGCTTGGGAAGGGGGATCACCTTACCGGGAAACGGAGGGGTGTGTAAATCAGGGAGCAGAATCAAGAGGTGGTCACCTGAGGGGAATGAAACAGTTGGAGCCCTTTGGAGCTCATAGCGGGGAGCTCCTGAGCCTCTTTCCTGGCGTGTTCCTCTGTGCCCTCCTGGCTGGGTCACCGCTGGCACCTCAGGAACTGGAGGTGACCCTGTGGAGGGACCCCAGAGGGGCCTGGCCTGGGTCTGGGGGCCTGCCCAGCCCTGCTGTGCCCACCTGCCCGGGCACAGCCCGTGTGTGGCAGCAGCGCCCACAAACACGGGCACAAAAATGAACTATGGTGTTGCATTAATATTTTCACACCACTTAGCTCTCATTAAAATGTACTTTGCAGAATTTAATACGCGCCTTCAAATGACACAACGTATTAAGTGCTTAATATACTAGAAATTATGAAACTATTATAGTCTAAGTAATATGAAATAATTAGAGTGAATTAAACTTCACTGGCAGAATGAGGGAAAGGCTTCAAATTTTTTATTCTTTTTCTTTTTTTGTGTGTGTCTCAAAATAGTTGAATGCAGTAATAGCCCCTGAAAATAAACAACCAGAGTTAGGATTTTTAAATAATTGAAGCAGGAAGAAGCCTGGAGTGTCTGTGCTTGAGCCTGTGCTGCATTTGGAAGTGGGGAAGCAGAAGGTCTGTTTGCAGTAGCTGATGGAGTTGTTCTTTCAGGCCAGTGGCAGAGCAGCTCCGAGGAGCTGCTCACCAGACCTCCAGCCTGGCCAAGGCTTGTCCCCATATGCTGTCTCCCTCTTGTGCACAAGGCTGGTTGTTTGGAGCTGAGCAGACGTGCTGGCTCTCGGTGACAGAGAGGGTTCCACGTGGCCTGGGAGCTGGGAGTCCCCTCCGCAGAGCAAGTCCCCTCTTAACGGCGGTGCCAACACCAGAGACCCCCTGGTAAAACCACAGGATGTGGCCTCTGGCTTCGGGAAGGGATTTGAGCCACGGCGTGGATATTGGGGGTGAATTTCAGGGGCTTTTCTCGCAGGAGGGGATCCCCCTGGAGCGTGGGTGCTCTGCAGCAGAGACGCAAAGAACCTGGCTGAGCTGCCAGGCCTGGGCAGGGGGTTTGCCCTGGGGTGTGGGAGGAGGGGACTGTGTGGGACTGCACTGCTCTGGCACACGTGGGACACGGAACAGGGCAGGGACCTGCTCTCTGTGTGTCACAGGCCCCAAACCTGTGAGGGCTGGGGGCAGCTCCCAAGGGATTTGTCTGTCCAGCAGCAGCGCGGTGGAATTCAGAGGATGCCATGAATGAGCGGAGATTTAGGGTAGGCGTTAGGAAGGAATTCTTCTCTGTGAGGGTGGGCAGGCCCTGGCACAGGTTGCCCAGAGAAGCTGTGACTGCCCCTGGATCCCTGGAAGTGTCCAAGGCCAGGTTGGATGGGTTGGAGACACCTGGGCTGGTGGGAGGTGTCCCTGCCCATGGCAGGGGGTGGAAATGGGTGGTCTGTAAAGTCCCTTCCAACTCAACCCAGTTTGTGATTCCATGACACGAGAACCTGACAGGGTTGAACACCCAGAGCTCCAGGAGTGTCTGTCCACCCCTGGGACACCCCTGAGCCATCAGTGAGGTGTTTTCCTGCCCCCACGAGCTCCCCCAGGGCAGCCTGTGAGCAAGGAAACATCAGAGGCGGATGCTCTTCATCTCCCCCCTCTGCACTGTGAACCTTTTTTGACAAGGCTTCAAACCAAGGCACCAGGAATGATTCTTCCAGTATTTCCTCCCCCTCAGCCTGGGCCAGGTCAGGCTGACTGAGCACAAAGCTACGAACTGGAAGGCAAAGCTCCTGCTCTGAAAGCTCCTGCTCTGAACTGAGTGACAGGACCGCGGGAAGCTGCTTGGATTGGAACAGTCAAACACCACACAAGCAAATATTAAGTTTTGAATGAATCCAACCACCTCTCTGCTGCTGAGCTGGAGTCTGAAAGGTGCTCGAGGGGCCTCATCTGCCCAGGGTGACAGAGCAACGCTGACACAAGACCTTAAGTGATGTTTACTCCTCTCCTTTTCCTGCTGCCAAAAATAAACACGACCTCCTCCTGAACAACTCTCACCACAAAAGCTCTGCCTCGAGCCTGCCAGACAAATAGTGCCTGGCAATTTTTCCAATGTTTTTTTGTGGAGGTTTTTTTGGATGCTTTTGTTTCAAATGTCAACGTGGCTTCAGGAAAAACTTGCAGCTGCCACTGCTGAGGAGCTGATAAGGTTTGCCCTGAAAGGGTGGCTTTGGTGGCACGTGTCGCTCCAGGTTCACTGAAGAACCTGCCACCAGTTCTGCCAGCAATTCCCGCTCTGGCAGCTGGGCTGGGATGGTGGGACAGCCCAAAGCTCCAGCCTTCCCGGGCAGCACCTCCTGTGCCAGGACCAGAGGGCTGCAGTGCAGCTCTCAGGAGATGCTCAACCCAGTTTGATTCCATCCATCCCAAATGCTCCCAATCCCAAGAACCCAGTCCTTGACCCACCAAAGCAGCAATGACCCAGCCAAGACAACTATCGGGGCAACAAACGTTCCCAAATTCCAAGGAAGAGGAAAACACAGAGAGGAGCTGGAGGCCCACCCTGAACCTGGCCTCCAAAAAATGCTTTTGTAAGGAAGAGGGAAGTGCTGGAGCCTCTGGAGGAGACACTGTCACCCCAAAATGCCCATCCTTGTCCCCAGGACAGGTGATGACACTCCTGTCTGGCATCCCAAACTTCGGTGCCAGGACACCCAAGCCCAGCACTCCCAGATGAGCTGAAATGCAGAAATGCTGGTCCCAACTGGCAGCCACAGACACCAAGAAGAAAAGCAACTCCTTTCTGTACAGACTGAGCTCCTCTTGCTTTCAAGAGCCGGTTTAGACATTGGGTGGGATGGGATGGGAAGGTCTTTCCAAAGAAATCAGCAGAGGAAAAAGAAGGTCTTACCTGTTTCTCCCCAGATTGGCAAATATTCATCCTGCTGGATGTCCAGCATGATTTCCAGTCCATTGCCTGTCCCACCCTTCACTGTGGTGAGGAGAGGCCGCCCTTCTTCTCCTGAGTTAAACATGTAGCATTTCCCATATCTTGTAAACACCTGTGGGAAGAGAAGAATGACATAATATTTCCCAAATGTTCCAAAGAGAGAAATGCCATCATATTTCCCAGGTAACCAGCCCCTGTTCCCAGGCGAGCAGGGGCAGAGGGATGGGAAACAGCCACAGCTCGGAGGGAAATACCCCAGAGAAATCCATCCATCCTGCTTTAATCACTCAGTGCCTTGTGTTCTCCTTCCAGATAATAAAAGACGGAAGACAGGAAGGGAAAAGCGTTTTAGAGCAAAGAACAAATGTCTTGAGCGGCTCGCTGGAGCCAGAGCACGTTAAATCTCTGAGAAACACGCTGCGTTTGGGCAAAAAACAACCCAATTCCCCGGCTTTGTGTGAGGCCACCGCTGCTGCACGTTCCTGCCTGCAGACACTGAGGGGGGATCATCCCAACAGGTGGAAACTTGAGCCCAAACTCACCGCCATGCCCATCCAGCTGCTGGAAATCAGCCCCTGCAGGCACAGCCCGCAACCATGGGAATGATCCTTGTGCTCTCCCGACACAAACAACGCAATAATCCCTCAATTCCTCGCTCCCACTCCTTGATAAATAATTAGGAGGTTAAAAACACTTGGGCAAATGAGGGAAGATCTCCTCCATCAGGACAGGAGGGGGTCCTGGGAGTCCCCAAAGCTGGCACCAGGTGGGGTGACACTGGAGGACCCCAAAACCTGGCACCTGGTGTTCCCTGTGTCCCTTGGGGCGTCCTGAGGGCCCCCAAACTCGGCACCATCACTTTTGCTGCTCTTTGGTCTCATTTTGGCCTGTTCCTTGAAGAGAAACTCTGGGCAAGGAGTTTCTGGTGACATCGCTTTCCAAGTGGGGTGGGCACGAATTTCCACGAGGGGGACACGTGGGTTTCCAAGTGGGTTGGATATGGATTTTCAAGTGAGGGAACACAGGTTTCCCCAGCGTGGGTGGCTTTCTGGTGGGGTAGCAGAGATGTGACATCTCAGGTCAGGGTGATACCAACCAGCTCACGCTCAGCCTTCCCCCCCCTAGCTGGGAGAGCATACTGGGAAAACCAAAGATTAAACCATGATGCCCTTTAAAAAAGATTTTACATCCAAACAAAAAAAAAATCCCATTTTAATACTTAGCTGACCTATTAAACCACTTGAGCTGGAAAGATGAGCTGAACAGCAAGCCAGGGCCCCCCTAGATGGGCTTTCCCAGATAAGCTTTGAAGGCAAGAAGTCCAAAATTTCTAACTGGGGGAGTTTCAAATACAGGAAGGAGAAAAGCTGGATTAGTGGAAATCATGGGGAAACGGGGGAAGCCTAAAATGAGAACAGGAAATGCTGGAGAAGGATTTAGGAGCTGCTGTACCCGCTGTAGTTACTTCGGTCAAAGAAACCCAGGCAATTTTACGGGCCCTTTTTTATATGGCCCTTTGCAGCTGTAAAAAGGGAAGGGAAGGTTTGGGAAGGGAAGGAAAGGTTTGGGAAGGGAAGGTTTGGGAAGGGAAGGGAAGAATATAAATAAATGGGAAAAGCCTCCTTGCTGAGCTGGGAGCAGTGGGGTTTGGCCACAGCCCAACCACAGCAGCAGAATGTGGCACTGGACAAGCACAAGTACCTCTCTTGGGACCCTCAACCACAAGGATTTCCATCTTTCCCGAAAAAAAAGCTAAAAAAGAGCATTTTACAAGATTGTCAAGCATTTATTCCAACTCACATTAAATGGGTGGTGTTACAGAGTCCCAGAATGGTTTGGGTGGAAGGACCTCAAAGCCCATCCAGTCCCACCCCTGCCATGGGCAGGGACACCTTCCACCAGCCCAGGTTGCTCCAAGCCCCGTCCAAC
>JAWMRA010000016.1:1486848-1510930 GCA_035584735.1 Pseudotriccus pelzelni | reverse complement strand
GCTGCGCCCACAGGGCGGCGGCCCCGCCGAGCTCCCGCGGGGTGCCGGCGCTGGGCAGCGCGGCCGCTGCCGGGGCGGGCGGGCGGGGGAAGGAGCCCTCGGGCTCCCCCGCGAAGTTTGCGGGGAGTGCGGCGGTGACAGCGCGGGCACCGCGCCGGGCGGCCCCCGCTCGCCGCCCGGCCCGCGGCACGAAGCGCGTCGCGGGCAGAGGTGGAGGAGTTCGGCGGGGCTGAGCTGGCCGCCGGTCCCTGTCATCCTGCGGGACGCGTGGAAACGGGGCGCTCCGGAGCAGGAGCTCCCCGGGTGCTTTTCGGGGGGGGGGCGCTCAGCACGGGGAGCGGCCCCTGCGAGCTTCGCCCTGCACCCCTTGGCCTTGGGGAGGCCGTCGCGCACTTTGCAGTAATCACTTGGGCTGTCCGTCAGGGATTTTGAGGAACTGTCGTAGCGGGTGGCGGGGTATCCGCACTGGACACACGCCCGAAAATCCAAGAAAAAGCGCCCCCTCCCCCCCCCCCCCAAAAAAAAAACCAAACTTACCATGGTTTCGATGCCGGGCGTGGGGCTGCCAACCCTGCCCGGCAGCGTGGTAAAAGTTTGGGAGTTTCGTCGCAGTCGTCACAAGGTCGTTACGCACCAGGAGGGCTCCTGTCTCCTGCCCTGAAGTTAATACAGCGACAGGCACAAATCGGGTGTGTATTGAACAGGCGAAATCAGAAGTGTGTTAGAAGTGTAGCAAACTGCGGAATATGTAAGGTGTGACTACGGAAATACTTTGGTTTTCCCTAGAGGTTCAGTAGCTCTCGTTTTTCTGTGTATCAAAGGTATCGGGCACTTTCATTTTGAGATGCTTGAGCTGTCAGGGGCGAAGAAGTATAAAACCTTGAGTGTGTCCAACTTTAGGATCCTGCTTTAAATCCTCCTGTGGCCTTAGTTTTTCTGTATTTCAGACCATATTGTGTTGCTTGAGCTGTGTCGTCCTAAAGTCCTTTTTCTTTTCGAAATGTTCTTCCCACATAACGAGACGAAAGGTTGGGAAGTGATCCCAGCGTTTAAGTTTTGTGAATTTAAGCGTGGCAAATGGAATAACGTGTTTTAGTGAGCAGCTCTGAGGGGTTTGGTTTACATGATGCCTTTATTAGCAACCCTCCCTGAAACGGAGTTAAAAGAGATGAGAGATAAGGGATAAAGTCATTTTTTGGGGGGTGTGTTAAGATGACAGTGGTCAAGGGACAGGGCTGAAAGGCAGGATTTGGCTGTGAAAATCGACAGTTTATTGATCTTGGGAGCTTTGAAACCTGAACCCTGTGGTCCATCAGGCTGGGGGGGCCTGTCCTTTGCTCTCCCCCTGCAGCTTCACAGGTGGGTCTTTCACAGAGCTGTTTCTGTGCCTGCTCATCATCCCAGACCTCTTTCTTGATCCTTCTCTAAAACTTCCTTATTGAGAACCAGTAGAAAGAGATCAGAATTTTTAAAATTAGTTCTTCCTAAAGTGCTGCTGCTGCCTGGGAAACTTGGAGAGTAAATGCCCTGCTGCCTATTTTATTTTCATTTTCACTTTTCTGCTCAGGGTAGTGGCACTTGCAGGCTGGCACTGAAGGATCCCACTGCGTTCTGTGAAAACTTGGGCTTTTCCTCTGGTTTTGGGGGCTTGGCATAAGAAAAAATAGTTGCTCCGTGAATTTATACTTGGAAGACTTCAGTCTTGAAAACTTTCCTTACAAGTTCGAAAAGGTGTGTGGGTGGGTCCTTCCATGTCAGGAAGGAGAGGGGAAGACAAGGGGGCACGAAATTCCTGCTCTGGGTCGCAGCTGTCACAGGGTGGTTTTCCAGGAGCAGCACGGCTCAGAGCTGAGGTACTGGATGAGGTGAGTGCTCCCGGGAAGAACGTGCCTGACGGAAAGCTGTGACATGGGGCCTGGGGGCAGTGGGTGTTTTCTGAGCAGCAGTAAATCCCCAGAAACTGTGCTTTTAAACTCTTTCTTTGCAAGCTGAAAGGTACCTAAGGGAGGGTTTGTGATTAAGACTCTGCTGTTTAAAGAAGGACCAGTGAATTCCTTTAATTATTTTCATTTTCTTAGGTAAAAACCTTTCTCATTTCTCCTGCGATTAATTAGCAGATGGCATTGATTTCGGCTTTAGTGACCTTTAAAAACTCAAATCAAATGTGATAGGTGTGCAGCGACTTGCTTGCCTTGCCAGCAAAAGTTAGTCACGAAAACTTAGGCAAGTTTCTAAAACTTTGTTGCCTTCCCACGTGCAGACCTGCGGGTAACACTGGACATGTAAATTGGGGAGTGGGATGTGACGGTGTTGCCAAAGGCAAATCGAAGTTCTCGCTCCCTCCAGAAGAACAGCGGTCAGTCTTACTTGCCATAACGTTTCCTGGAGCTTTAAATCGGGAAATAGCCTCTTTTTTTGTAACGTATTATCTCACCATAATCAAGAATATTTCAGTCTTTTGCCCCCTTTTGGGACTGTTTGTCCTGTTGGAAAAAAAAATAGTCAGATAAGATCAAACATCCTCTGCAGATCCCAGAGTTGTGAGGTTGCTGAATTCTTTGGTACTCTGGAAGGGTTGGATAAATTGAACCAGTATGTTTTCATTTCTGCTGCTGAAAGAAGGTAACTGGAAAGTCTGTGGAGTTCTCCATAACTCCATAGGCTGAGGCATATGTGAATATTCCTGATCTTAATTACTATTCCTGTATAATTGCACACAGACTCTAATTTATCTCAAGGTAAGCTATTTAAAGCTCTTTCTAATTGGAAGGAGTATACTTGAGTGATTAAATCTTTCCTTCAATATTTCTTACATCTCTTTAAATTGGTTATTAGATTGTTGTGATCTTTGCCTTCCACTCAAGTCCTTTGGAAATCATTACACAGTTTGCAATAATCAATTCAATTATACACGGATCAAAGAAGGAAAAAGAAAAGCTTGTGTTCGAGTATTGTCATTCTTGATACTGTCCTAAGGAGCTGGTTTGGAAAGCACATGCTGGGAGGTTTTCTCCTTTGTTCTCTCTCCTTTTAAGAAAGTGCCTTTGGGGATTGAAGAGATCCCTGGTGTGTTTCTTGTTAGACACAATTTATACTTTAAAAAAAAAAAAAAAAGTGAGCCAAGAGTTTGAATGAAAATTCATAAAAGCGTTTCCACACAATGGGGAGGAAACCAAACCAGTCAGAAATACCCAGTTGGGAAATACCCCTCCCCTAAATGCGGGGAGGCAGTTTTGGAGGGGGACAGGTTGGTGGCACAGCTTTTAGGTGGGGGTGACAGTAGTGACAAGTGGATCTCTGGAACGGCATCCGCAATGCTAATGAGCATAATCTGCCTATTTCGGTGTTCAATTAGAATTTTACTCCTCTGTATTACAGTTTTACTCCTCTGTATTACGAGCTATTTTTGCTTAATCCTTTTATAAGTTGCTGTGGTTGGTTGTTTCTGTGATTAAAGTAAATATAATCTACTTTTCATTGTTATCTGAGTCCCTGGATTACGGTGGTTTCATGGTGTAATTTACTGTGTGGCAGCGTCATTGTATTTTTAACTGTATTTTGGTCCAGGTATCGTTTTTTGAGCCTTTGGTCTTTGCCACTGGGATTGCAGATAGCAGAGGAATAACACTGGCAGCTGTGCATCACCACTTAACTGTCAGAGCCCCAATCCATAACCCTTCTTTATGGCCAATAAAGCCCAGATTGCCTGTTGTGCACACGGAAATACAGTGTCAGTGCACTCCTGGATAAACCCTCCCCAGCACTGGGGGCCACCCCGGGGGCCTTTGTGCTTCTGTGCAAGGGAAACTCGCAGTTGATGCCACTTGTGAGAAGGAAGGAAGGGGGAAGAACCATATCCACCCTACTAGATATTTTTAATGGGTTTACAAAACGTTCATTTTCCTTTGGCTTTAGAAAGTGCAGGGCTGAGAAGGTAAGAGGCGGGTACAAGGTGCATCTTCTCCAGTTTTATTCCACGAGGAGAGTGTTCCCCTCAGGAGGGTGGGTGCTCAGGACTCAGTTTCTGGCTGAGACACACAAGGCAAATAGTGAAAAGCATCCCGTGGAAGAGGGTGTGGACAGTCGAGATACCTTCAGATATTGAAGTTATTTATAGGGATGCAGCCACTGCTCTGGTTTCAGTGGTTTATGGCCTGACCTGCCTTCACACGGGGCACAGAGATAAGTGCAGACCTGTCACTAATGTCTCTGGCACGGAGGATTGGAGTTCCTGTAATCTGTTCTCAGAGAAGTCAACGTCTCATCATTTCCCTCTTTAGGGCCATTACAGTGAAAACCAAAGCAGAACTTCCACACACTTGAGACTTGAGTGCTCCCTGTAATTGCTCTGAGATACCCCCGGCCCTCTCCCACCCTGCGACTGCCTTTCTCTGGAGCGCCTCCTGGAATCCCTGCTTGTCCCAGTGCTCAGAGTGAGTGGGAGCTGGTGGCTCCATCAGCGTGGCCTTCACTGGGCTCTGCTGATACTGAATTTGGAGCAACAGTCCCTTGGTTGCTGTGAATCAACATTTTGAAAGGGTTACTTTTTGGGTCACTCAAATCCCAGAGGATTTCTGGCTGGGAAGTGGATTGGGTCTCTTGTGGCTTTTCTCTGCTTGTTGTTTGGCCCTTTGGCTCCACAAGGAGAGAATTCCACCCACAGTCGTGAGGTGGCCTCAGAACTGTCTGTTTATTCTGGTGCTGTGCTTCCCCTGTACGGACTGCTTTGCTGAAGGATGTTGCAGGTGTCCTTTTAGAGGAAAGCTCAGCTTTGTCACTCTCCATAAAAAGCAGTCAAAGCCTTCTGACAGCCAAGATTTCAGGGAAGGACGAAAACATGGCTTTTCGTGTAAAAAAACCGGTCAGTAAATACCTCGTGTGTCTTGTGCAGCTCCCCTTCACCTCTGGTCACAGAATTGTGCCTGCAGGAATCACAGAGAAATGTCTGTGCTGTTCTTGAGGGGGAGAAAAGGGGAAATGCACAGTTTGGGGGGTTCCTGGCACACGTGGTCGGGCAGCTGGAGTTTGGAACCCCCTTGATGGAGCTCAGGTATCGATTGTCCCGTTGCTCTGTCACTCTCCCAGCTCTGTGTAGACCAGTAAATGCCAGGAGTGCTGGTTTGGGCTTTTGAAAGTGAAGGTGATTGGATTTTATGATGCAGAAATTGCACATAGTACCTTCAGTAGTAATCTGTTCATGAAAACAAATGCCGTTCTTAAAAGTGGGTTTTTTTGCTAGGGAGGAGGGGTGAGGAGGAGAAAGGAGCTTACCAAGAGTGCTTCTTTCTGTGATTTTGCTCAGTGCTGTCAAAGCCGCTTTGAACGTGTAGTCACTGCTATAAAATGTGGCTCTTTGAAAGCAAATTAAAAACTTTGGGGCTACAGGAAAAACTCAGAAGTATTAAACCCTTGAGAGTACCTGGAGTTGAGGATGGAGCCAGGAGATGTCAGCTTTATCTGGCTTTGTTCTGATCTTCCAAATTTTCAGTGGCAGCCAGAACCACATTAAGCCAGGTAACAGTACATTATTCTCCCCGTGCTGTGCCACAAACCTCGGGATTGTCATTTCTTCTCTCCCCGTTTTGCTGAGGCTCCTGTGGCTGGCGCAGCTGTATTGATCCAGGAGTTTGTCAGCAATTTGCTTAATCTTGTTCTCCTTTCGGGATTAGGGGATGGCCGTGGATGTCTCTGTTGTCTGTTGTGTCCCTCAGCAAACACAAGGAATAGTGGAGTGCTCCGAGCTTTGTGTCCCAGGGCCAGAGCAGAGCAGGAATGAGCAGAGGGTGGGTATTATGGGCTTGTCTGGGACATGGGAAACAAAGAAATGAAAAGCCAGCATACAATGAGACCAGGGGGCAACCTAAGCTTGACCTTTATGTCTGTAGGAGATGATATACAAGAGATTTATATAGGAAGTGGCACGATAATTAATGGAGGAGCAAAAGGAGCCTTTTAAAGCCATTGCTTGGTAAGAATAGAGCCCTGGGCTGTGCAGCAGAGCAGAGGCTCCGTGGGCTTGTGAAAGTTTATTCAGCACTGGGGATGGAGAAATAAGTGCTGGTCACTCACTCCTTGTGCATCACTGAACACGGACCTGGGTGAACTTCCCTGCGTTGTTTAGGAAATGGGAGCGAGCCTTCTGGGTGAGCTCTGCCTCCTCCTGCTCCTGCCAGCCCTGCCTGGGCTGGGGGAACGCTCCAGGTGCCATCCTAGGAGGATATCTGACAGTGGGAGAGGAGGGGACAGCGTCAGGCTCTCCCTGCTTGGAGGCTGACACACAGCCAGCAGCTTTTCCATAGTAAACTGAGCTGCATCCCTGTACCTCTGGAGATATTTCTTCCCTGTGCCCTGTTTATGGTGTGTCCTCAGAATGCTTTTCATGCTCAGTTCTTCAAACCAGAGTTCAGTAGGACTCTCCTGTTTGCATTTCTTGGTGTTACATTCAGTTTGACACCTACTTGCTCCCCGGATCCTGACCGTAGATCACTTGGTAATTGTGGCTGGAAGGGAGCGTGGGAAATCTCCACTCCAAGCTCCTGCTGCAAGCAGGATCAGCTGTGAGGTCAGAACAGGTTACTCAGGACTTTATCCAGTCTGCTGTGTGAAACCTCTGAGGATGGAGATGACACCACTGCTGTGGGCAACCTCTTCGCTGCTAAACTGTTCTCATGGTGAAAACAGGGTTGTGGTGTTGGTCTTTTTTCATACCCACCCTCAACTTCTTATTTCATCTTGTGCCTCTTGTCTCACATCCTCTGCTGTGTGCTGGTGTGAAAGTCGTGGCTGTGTTTCCTTGATGACCTCCTTTAGACGCTGGAATGTTGCCATGAGGCTCCTCCAAAGCCTTCCCTTCTGCAGGCCGGAGTAGCCCTGTTCCCCCAGCCCCTTGCTGTACCTCACACCTTTGGCAATAAGATGCCAGCAGCTTGTTTGGGAATGGCATTTGGGCCCGTGAGTCCATCGGGTTTTACTCCTGAGGGTTTCTGTTAGCGGAGGTGTTTCTGGAAATCCTTAACAGCCTCAGGCATGTGCATAGGTAGTTCCTGGGACTGTCTACTGATAAGGTGGAAATTGCTTAAAAAATGGAATTTCAGAAGCAGTGAACCTTCTGAGAGGAGAAGGTGGCAGGCAGTGGGTGGACAGCTCCTCACCAGGAGGCTCCATAGGATTCTTGTCCATTTTGGAAACTGGGATACCAACTTCTCCCACTCATTCCTCCCCTCCCATTAAATACATGCTTATAAAGCAGATGGAAAACTGAGCTCAGTCTCCTTCTTGCTTGGCTTTCAGCACCTGAAGATGCAGCTTTTGTGGCCACAGCCATTGGAGTGTGCAAAGACGTGATAAAATGTCCTCAGGAATTTGTGTTGGGCAGGAGTTAAGTCATAACCTTTGGACAGAGCTGAGATTAGAGGCCTGGTTTTTCTAAGCTGAGTATAAACCAGGTCTCTGTTCTACTCTTGGGCCTTGGAAGAGCATCTCCTCTTGTTTGCTGTGTGAGCAGGTGAAAGACTTTCACTGTCCAGCCACGTGAGCAATTTACTGTGGAGAATCTGATGAGAATCTTCTGAGTTGGAACTCCTTCTTCATCTTCATTTAGTGCCTCCTGCAAGGTGTTCCCCCTGCCCTGCCGGTAGAGCAGGGCCTGGACTTTATAAAGCTGCTCTGTTCAGCTTTCCAACTGAAAAATGATTCATTAGCATGAAAAATAGAACATAGATGGTTGGTTTGGCTCTTCAGCATAAATGCAGCTCCTTAGTATTGTTTTAGAAAAGCAGAAGCCAAATACAGTTGGGAGAATGTGTTTGGGTCAGGTAAAATCTGTAATCCAGACTGCGGGAGTGTGTTGTAAAAAGTTGTGTGGATGAGAATGTTTTCTGATACATTCATTCCTCGTGTTGTTTCTCGAGACTCCCCTGACAAAATGATCTCACTTTTGTGCAGATGTTGTATCTTGTTTCCCTGCTGCAAAATCAGTGTCTTTGCAGCAGTCCAAGTATTTGTGTAGCTTCTCAGCTTATTGGAAAAGCTGTTGGAGCAGCTCTGCCCAGGCTATGGATGGAGCTGTGAGCGCACCTATAAATGTGCAGCACCAGGATGGAGAATGTGGGACACAAACTGAGCTGCTCTTTCTGGTGGGTTCCCTGTTGATTTAACAGTATCTCGCCTGTGGGTCTGCTGAGGCCACTCCGTGGCAGGGCTGCAGATCATTTTCAGTCAGGACTGTTGTTGGTTTGAATTGCAAGGATTTTAGATAATATTTTTCTAAAGGGTGCACACCCAGCCCTTCATTCAGTTCGTTTCTGCTCTTACCTCTTTGGTGTTAAAATTTGACTCTTGTAGTTGAGAAGGAACGTTTTTATTCAAGGCTCTTGACGATGTCACTTGGGTTTCTGAGGAAATGGCTAAAAATAAACGTGTTATAAACTGATTCTTCAGGATGGCAAAGTAGCTGTAGTGGTTCAGACCAAGGGTCCGTCCCTGGTACGGCTTCCAGAAAGAGTGAGGAGGGAAAAGCAACAACAGGGCAAGGTGTGGGACGTAAGTGTCACCTCCCTGCAACAGTCCCCTGGTCTGCAGCCACTTTGAGCTCAGTCCTCTGGATCCAGAGGGGGCTACCAGCTGGATGAGCCAGAGGAAATCTATTTTCCAAGTGCCTGTCCGGATTTCTCTTGAACCTTTACAAACCTGTTTTGTTCACAGTGTTTAAGGAGGGATTTTTGTGCTGCTCTTTGCCGAATGAGGACCCTGCCGGTTTTCCTTTGAGCCTGGTTCCGTCCAGCTTCATCCCCAGCTCACTGCTGTGTCATGGAGGAGACTGAAAAGTTGATCCCTATCCACGCTCCTTGTTCTGCCATGGTTTTATGGATTGTATCGTATTTGTCCCCATGTCCTCCATTTTTAGGTTGAAAAGTCTTTGCTTTTGCTATTTTTTCGTTAGGGGAATCCTGGTGGACTTGTGCCTTCCTTCTGTAAACATTTCCACTCCTAATGCGTGTGTACGTGTGTATAATTTTTGGGAGGCCCCCAAAAGCAATGAACTTGGGAGATCCGGGTGAAGCAGGGATTTATAGTGTGTGATGATTTCTTCTTTGCTCTCTGTTCCCTTCCTGATGATTTCCCCCAGTGATCGGTGTGTTTGCTGCTGAGCCCATGTTTCCAGAGGTGTGTTTATCCCGGGCCCAGGAGTTGCCCCAGGGTGGCAAAGGTCGCCAGAGCCATCCCTGTGTGTGGAAGGCTGGCTCTGGCCGCTCAGCTTTTCCCAGAGGCATCACTTGACTTGTGTACATTGAGCTGCTCCGTCCCTGAGGTCTCCCGCTTTTCCTCCCTCCTTCCACCAGGTCCCACCATCAGCAGCTCTGTCATCCCTTGGTTTCCTGGGGTGTCAAGGAACAGGTTAAGCTGTGCCAGCCCAGATCTCCACACATGACCTTCCCCGATTGTTTGCTCTGGGAGCAGCTCAGCCACACTGGTAACAGAAGAACTTTGAAAAGCAGCTGAGGATCCGTGGCCCCTTTGCTGTTTTGGAGGGGTTGTTCCTGCTGTCAGAACACTGGTGTGTGCAGCCTGGGTGCTGGGCCCTTGTTTTGAAACACATGGAGGACTCTGAGGTGGTGCCAAGCTGTTTTAAGGGGAAGCCGGGATGTGTTGGGACTTGTTTCCTGTCTTCAGTTAACTAGAAAACTTTGGTAAAATGTGCCTCTTTTTTCGTGTAGTTTGGTAAAGGGCTTGAGCTAAATAAATTTGAGGTGATTAACTGCATTGACTCCTTCATTGCTTGGGCTCTGATGTCTTGAAGCCTTCATTTTTATTTTCCTCCTCCCAATATTACTGTTGTTTGCTTTTGCCACAGAGGCTGAGCAGTGCTGTGAAGCAACATCCACGCCTGGAAGTGGAAGCTGTGTGTTGTTACCTAGTGAGAGCTCAGGAGGCACAGAGGTGAAGACACTTCATACTGAAGTTCTAGGCTGAACCCCAGGAAATGCCTTGTTTTGTTGTGAGCCCCTAAACAATCCCCCAGCCCTGTGCCTTTGGCCTGTGTAGGTAACAAGGACAGGCAGAGCATAAATTCATGAACATGTGAGAGTCATTCAAAGGACATTAATGAGCTGCCAAAGGCTTGTGTATATGCAAATTCCTATTCAGGGTGGGATTTGGATGAGTGCATTAATGAGGTGGGGCAAGAGTTTGGGCAGTAAAGATGAAAAGGAGCAGTGACTGGAGCAGCATCCTCCCTCTGCCCGGAGAGTGGGGGAGGAATCGGGGGGGAGGCAGCTCATGGAAGGCTTGGAAAAGTGAGGGAGTGGTATATGAGCAGTCAGTGCTGCTGCTCTGTCTTCCTCAGGATTACCGTGGAAGTTTGAACTTTGCTATCAAAGTTTTCTTGGGCAGCTCCTCCAGTCCTGGCTGTTCTTGTGGCTGAAGCCAAGTTAAACCAAGTATCGTTCTTGGAGTTTACTTGCGATGGTTTTCATGTATTTTAAATCATAGGTGTGGCTGAAACTTGGCTTATAAAGCCCCCTCATTCCATCAAGCAGTTTGTTTCCAGGCAGGGCAGGAGTTATTGTGGGAATAGTGAATTGAATTCAGTCTTACTCTGATTATAAGGAAAATTGTGTCCGAAGGATGAGGCGTCTGAAGGGGAGGGGCACAGGGTGTCAGCTTGAGGGCACTGGGAAAAGAAATATCCCTCTTCCCACTGAGCAAGTGTCCTTAGTGCCTGTCCTGAACATGTGCCAGAGTGACTGGGGAAACGGGGAAATAAGCTTTGTCTGTGCTATGTGTGGGCCAGGAAAATATTGCATAGGGGATATATATATAGCTTTCTACCTCACTGCATGCTTGAGCCTATAGGTAACCCTGCAGCTAATACAGAGAAAAATGCAGTTTTCTGGCACGGACATGCTCTGGAAGATGGAAGGACAGAGTAGCCTGAATTCTGAGGGGTTTGGATCAGCTTTATCCGGAGTTTAGGCCTTGCCGAAGATGCATCTTCCCAGTCCGCCTCTGGCTGCACGTTGTCATTTGGAACTGTTTTCTTTATCCTCATTGAAAGCTGAAGAAAAGCAGGAAGGTCTGCTTCCTCCCCCATTATTCTGTCATCTTTTTGCATTTCTACATGGTGGGAAGAGCCCAGTGGCTGTGGGAGATATGAAACACTGCACTTCCTGCTTTCCCTTTCTTTGTGCCGGTGCCTCCTTTAGGCGCCTTCCCAGGATTCGCATTCAGGCCGTGCCCCGTTGCTCTCCTTCCAAGCTGTGCTGGTACTTGGAATGAAATCCAAGTGATTCCTGACAGTCTCACTGATTCTTTAACGCCGGGAGCAGCAGCCAAAGAAGTCATCCGTGTCTCATTAACTGCCTGACCCAGGATCCTGGATCCGCCTGGCTGGGAACGGGGCTGAGCTCGCACTGACACGGCAGCTTTTCACTGGGACATGAACTCCTGACTGCCAGCACTTTCACCTGCATCTCAGGAGCTGTTGTCATCCAGCTGCTGGTTAATAATAAAGTGGATTCTGGCACTTTAAAACCGATCTGTGTCAGTACAGGATGTAAATATTCATTCTGGGGCACGTGGTGTGGCTCTTAGGGATGGTCCTGGGTAGGCTTAAGGGTTGGACTCAGCAGTCCTTGTGGGTCCCTCCCAACTCAGCAAGTTCTGTGATTATCTCCGATATCCTGGGAATAAATCATTCCAGAGTCCTGCAAACGTGGGAACGCTGTTTCTTGGTGCTGGTGCCTGAAAACCTGTTGGTTCACGGGGAGATGCTTCTGTAAAATAGAAAGGGGCAGTAATTCTTCTTCCACCAACTGTATGGTGGAAAACCATTTCAGATGTGCAGATTCTTTATTTAGCTATGTGAAAAACGGAATATAAAAAGAAAATTTGTTATTGTTTAAGATTTTAATTTGTCTCTGACTTATGACTACTTAAAAAGAAGTTTGTACTTACTGCTGTAATTTCTACACTTGGGTTTGAAAACCTTATGAGGTAGAGATGCTGTGCAGAATGATTAGCTTTTCCTTTTCTTTATTTTTTAGTTGTTTTTTTTTAAAAAAAGACTGTGCAGTTGCCAGTCTGATTGCTTGATTGAATGTTTTTTTTCAGCTTATTGACACAGTGGGGATTTTTGGCTCCGTTGCTTATCTCTGTGATAATTAAGACTAATTGTTAGTAGTAATAAATTATTATTCTCAGTGGACCAGTACTAGAAGGGAATAGGATATTTGGCCAGTGTATTTCATAGGTGTTTGTTGTCAGCAGATTTATTTCCTTTGGAAAAAGGATATCTTTTAATGATAAATTATTATCTCCTATACCTGCTGGTTTATCTCCTGATTTTCCTGTTCTCCCATCCTTCCTCCTTTCCTCCCTCCCCAGTTTTGTTCTAGATGTTATGAGCAATTATTGGAGGCTTTTCCCTGTTCCCGTGGTTCCAGATAAAAGCCCACCCAAACATCCTGGTGCATCCTCTGAGATGGCCTTGAGTTACAACCAGTTCACAAAGCCTGGGAATACATTTCTCAGAAGGGAATTTTGCTTCAAAGTCTAAAAGAAAGCATCAATTTTTATCCCGTGTCGTTTGAGTTTAAATTTTATTTTATTTTTAAAATGTGCATTGTGAGCTGATAATTCCAGTTTTCCCTCTCTTGGGGCATCAACAGAGGGATTGGTTACTTTTCAGGGAAATGAGATTCAATTATGTACTGGTTTCACCCTGCTGTTCAGTACTTTGCAAGGCAGGATCCAAATTTAATATGATTCTTAATTAAAACTTTTTGACATACCAGAATAATAGCCAGGGATGATGTAATCTGTCTCCTGTGCTGCATCCTAGAAAATGGGACAAACGAGGGGGGAAAAAAAAGCTGATGGTTTGGATGTATTTGACTGTGTGATCTCATGTTCTGAAGTGTCATCTCATTTGGAGCTAATTAATAGCCAAGTTTTAGTGCTTAACTAACTCTCCAGCACTGGGTGGTAACTTATGGCACGTGGGGAATAGATCGCTTTGCAAGAAATAAAGATGTTTTTCTTTAAATCGCGGAGGAAGATGTGCCTCTGTTGTGGCAATAATTTGTTTAGATCAAGTGATGCTGCAGTTGAGTAACACATGCAAAATGCTGATGTGTGTTGGTGCAGGGGAGATTTAAAAACCCTGCGTGGAGGAATGTAGGTCTTGCTGCTGAGAGGCTCTGGAAGCTGCTCCTGGAAGCCTCTTTATCCATGTTGCAATGCAAGTACATTCATGGAATTCCAGGTACATTCTTCTCCAGCTTTTCCTGCAGAATTGACTTACAAAAGCTACATGTGCTTCATGCAGGTATTTGAGATATTTAGAAAGCAACGGCAGCTTCTGTCTCTGGTGTTGTGCTGAGAGGCGATGGCTGACAGCATCCTCACTTTACGGATTCTCTGTCTGTAAATCCCAGATCAGTCAGTTCATGGCGCAATTTGTGTTGGGTTTGTATTTTAAAACATACCTTTTGTTTGTTTTATGTCACCGAGGGAGGGGAAATAAATGTGCCTTTGTGACCCCCTGTGTGGCTTCCAGAAGCTGAGACTTCCTGGTCCACTCTCTTTTTTCTTGTTTTATGCGAAGAGACAATGTTTCAGACCATTCCTGAGTGCTGTGTAAGTTGTTATATTTTGGGGTTTGTCGGATTCTACCAGGACAGGGTGTGTTTAGAAGCTCTTTTAGCTGTGTCTGTGCCTGGCTGGGGCTCCACTGCAGCTTATTCCATAGGAACTGGCTCCTCTGTCAGCCACAAGGGCTTAGTTAGGGGTGAGAACATGCCTAATAAGAAGTAAATTTGTCTAGCAGTGACCCCCTCCCAAAGAGCTGAGAACAATCGTGCTCCCTCTTAGCCTTAGGTGGGAGCTGTTTGCTCTTTGAGAGGCTCCTTGTTTCGTAGCCAGAGATTGTCTAAACTGGTATTTCTGCAAAGACTTGTCCTGGAAATGCTGTGAGCGCGGCGCTCTGGGAAAATGATTCCCCTCTGCAAGAGAAATACTCGGGGGACAATTAAGTTTGAGCGTGGCTGAAAAAACCTGGAGTCTCCAAGAGCAGAGATGGAGATGACTGCTGTGTCAGCAACCTTATTTAAGGCTCACAAAATGTACTTCTTATTAAGCACCTGGTGGGTGCCAAAAGCATAAGAGAACCTTTAAGACTTGGGAATTATATGAAAAATTCCAAACCCTGCTTGTTGTTTCCAGCAGCTAGGTCAGGGGGCTGGAGCTGCCTTTCTCTTTGCTTTTACAATATCCTGTCACTCTTCACTTGAGCTTTGGTACTTTTGTCACTGTGGGTTTTCTTGAAAGCAGTGACAGGCATCTCTAACAGCTTGGTGGTGTCACTGGTGTGGGATTAGATGGAGGGCTCTGGAATTCAGGGCTTAAATTTATTTATTGTTTGGGTATGAGCATCGCTCTGACCTTCCTAAAACGTACTGAATTTGGGGGCAGTCAGGTTTTACCAGCACAACAGATATAAGCAACTGGTATTTGCCAAAGGCAGGTAAGAAAATGTTCCTTGGACGAGTTTCCTGTGGAATTCCGATTTCAGGGTTTGTGATACAGTTGGTAAGTGGTTACATGAGTTGAATACAAAAGGATTGCGGTGGGAAAAGACAGGAGCTCCTGCCCAGAAGCTTCAGACTGAGCTAAAAAACCCTGCAGTTTCTTTGGGATTTCTTCCCTGACAGACATTTTTAGTGTTGGCAGGGACTGGAATGTGAGAACCCCAGAACCGCTGAGGCTAGAAAAGAGCTTCATCAGTCGAGGGTCATAACGTTTATCTGAACAGATACACAGCCACGTAATTCCATGGAAATACCTTGTTTGTGAGCAGGCAAAGGTAAATAACCCGGATGGCTCCGGCTTGGGGTGATTTTTGGGCTAGAATATGTTACTTGGTGCAAATCATGAATACACAGCTTGAGCTTAGGGAAGCCCAGGTCAGTGGAGGCACCACCAGCAGGTCAGTCCAGGCTGTTTTGGCATTTCCAGTAGCAGGATCTCATTTTGCTGACTCATTCCCCATGGTTTCAGATCTGATTTTATTGCCAGCTGGACCAATGTATAGATTTGCTCACGCAACTGCAGCCTGTTCTCTGTGGTACACCGTGTCAGCAGGGAAAGGTTTCTTTGATTAACAAATCCTTGCTCTTACGTAGCACATTAAAGGCCTGTAACGTTCGTACCTGCTCCTTTAGTGCTGCCCTTGCTTCCCAGCACCTCGCCAGGTGCCACTGCACGATGGAGTTTTGCGTTAGGGCAAACCAGCAGGCTCCTTAAAGGCCGTGGGCGTTGCTTGTTTCTGACCGTGGTGCTGCGCTTTTGCCTCCCCTCTGGTTCCAATTACAGGCCCTGCAGCCGCCGGGGGTGTTTTGGTTGGTTTGGTTGCCTGGGACAAACGCAGGAAGTGGCAGCCTGTCATCGGGGCTCCCGAGCTTCCAGGAATTGCTTCTTGCGCTCCCTCTTGCAGGATTTCGGGAGGCTGATTGCGGTTTTTACGCTTTAGCCTCCACAGCTTCCCTGTGGGAGTCTTGCAGGTAGAATTCAGGGCTGGGCAATGGGACTTCATAAAAGATGGGAATGGTTTGATCTTTGTGATTTCCCGTTTTCACAAACCTTCAATGGCCAAGAGTTTATTCTGTGTAGGTGCAGAGAGCTCCCCCAGCTCGGGTATAGCTTCCTCCTCTGGAAAACTGATACCAGGGATTAAAAAGGCTGTTCATCCATGCAGGAGCTGTATTTTTACAGCTGGATGTTGGAGGTTTACTGAGATCAATTCAGAACCATTTCCATTCTCATCTAGTGCTTCCTACTGACTTTTATTAGAAACAAGAACAATTTTTATTTTTTTTTTTTTACCTGTCTTTTGGAAGTGCATTGTGGAATTCCTGGAATAGCAGTTTCCTTTTCTTCATGGGGGGGAATTTTCCATTTGTGTTGCCCTCCACCCAGGAAAGAACTTGCTGCTCTGTTCCATGATAATGACTCTTAATTACTAGAAGAACACTAATCACTATGTTTCTAATAACAAATTTACTGTCACTCTTAAATTACCATTTATAAATGAGTGATCTCCCATTGAGTTTCTTCTTTCTCCTTTTACTTACTCTCTTCTTCCATCTTTTGACTGGCGTCTGAGTGATTTTTATTTTTATTTTCCTTTTCATCTTTTCCCCTTTAACTTCCCTGTAAATGGCTGGAGAATTGGGGAGGACCTGTTGTTTTGCTTTAGGCACTGAATGCGGTGTGGTACCAAGCCAGATGCTTCTTGTTGTGCTGGCAGATCTTTTGAATGTGTTTTGGAGCTTATTCACAGCTTCCAGTTATCATAAACATCCAGAAATAACTCGGATTCTCCAGGTAGATCGTGGGGCTGATTAGTGGAGATGAAGAAATACCCTTTCTAAGAACTCATCAAGCTGTTGCAGCTCTTGGTGCTGCCACAGGTGGATAAAAGGGCTTTGAAAGCATCATCTTGTGCACCACACTGTGAACACTGCTCAGTTTATAAAAAAAAATAATAAATCCTGGCTGCTGCCTGGTTTTCCCCTCTCAGACAAGTCCCTCCCTTCAAAAAATGAGAAGAAGGGTGCAGGTTCCCTGTGGGTGGTGTTGGATCTCTCAGCCTGTACCTGATCCTTTCTGGAGCAGCAAGACTTGCAGCTCGTCCTCCTGCATTTCCAGCCAGTGGTGAAGCCTGTGTGTATTTTCCAGTCCAGAAATGCAGTTCTCTGTCTCAATCCTGCTCTTTAGTGCCCACCTCGGAATAAAAAAAAAATTTATACTTATTTTTTTAATGTTTAAACTTAATTCTCAGCCTTCAGTAGGTCAGTGAGACAAGATGCAGTTCTTGAAAGCAATTTTCTTGGCTCTGACCTGTTGGACTTCTCCAGTCAGGAATCTGCCCAGCCTGAGCATTTTTCCTTGACGGCTGGAACAACTGAACTGAAGAGAGATTTCGATACTCCTTGTTTGCTTGACAGTGCTTGAGTTTCGGAGTTGCTGTGAGAATGTTTCCTCCCCGTGCAGAAATCAGGATTCTTTGGGAGCACAAACGGCATCAAATGGCTGGGATGGCACAGCCTGGAGAAGTGGCACGGATTGGAAACGGGCAACTGGGAGGTGGGCAAATAAACCATCCTCTTGGATTCCACGGACCTCCTGCCTCATTATGTGACTTGTCTTATGGCAGTGGAATGCCCAGCTGGCTTTGGGAAGGATGGGATGGATGGAGTGAGGGAACGTTGGAGGGGGAGCATGGATAAAAGATCCAACAATCCCATGACTGATTCCTTTTGCAGAGAACACCTGTTGGAGTTGTGTTGTCGAGCAGGAAATGTCAGCTGTGTGTCTGTAGATCAGAGTTGCCTTCTACACCCCGGGAAGGTGTTTACACAAAACAGAAAGTCGCTGCTAACCTGAGATAAGTCGGGTTTCTGTGAGGCTTGTTCATCTGTTTTAGACTTTGAACCATCTTCCCACTGTCCTCGCCCCTTTCTTTGGCTTTTGGGTATTCCCTGGGTGTGACAGGTACCAAGAAGCACAACATCAGCAAGCACCTCGTGCGTTTGGTGCTGGGATTTGTTGGACCTGGAACTGCTTCGCTCTCTGTGTTTCTCTCACCCCAACTGGGCAAGTGGCAAAGAGCTCAGCCTTTTTGCAGCTAAACGGCATCAGTTTCTGTGCACTGGGGATGTTTGTAGGATCAGGTATTTACTATTTACCATAACTGCAATTGCAGCGTGCACGATGATCCCTCAGTCAGTCTTTGGGAACTGGATATATCCTTTTATTTCTCTTTAATTCAGCTTTTTGGTGTTGTTTTGTTACTTTATTTTCCGTAGGAAAGCAGGCTCCAAACACTTTGCCAATTCTGATAAGCAGCCAGAGGTGGGGGCAGTTACTGCACTGTGGGTGTTTGCTGTTGTTGGGGTCAGACTCTTTGGGGTGGGTTTTGTCCCCGGCAGGAGCCTGTGATCTCTTTGCTCAACTCCTTCAGGCAACAGGGAAGAAAAGCGAGATTTCCTGAGGCAAAAGGCTTCGTGTCTTTGCCCTTCAGCTTTGCTGCTGCAACTAAGCCAGCAAGGGGTTGGAATTGTGATGAGGTGAGATGTGACGGGGGGGGAAAAAAATAGAAATTGCAGGTTTTTCATGTGTTTTGTGTGTTTGGTTTGGGTTCCTGCCGGAATTACCCTGCCTGTTCCAGGATTGGGGTACCGGTGTGTGGACAGGGGCACTTCTGGTAGGGCTGGGCTGTGGCCTCAAATAAAACTACCGTGTTGGAGGAGGGCAGAGGAGTTTTCCCATTCATGTTGCAGCAACCTGTGAGATTTCTCCCTGTTTTTTCAGGCTCTGCTTCCCAGTGCCACGGATGGACACGATCCACTGGCAAAAGCCCTGCGGAAGTGTGTGTGTGTGGGGATTGTTTTAAGGCGTTTCCTGTTCATTTTATATATTTTCTCTTTATTATATTCCTTGCCTCTTCTTATTTAAACCACTGCCTCTCTTTATTTTGCCTCTCTCTGTATTTTATATTTATCTTTACTCCATTTCTGATGAGGCAGAAAGGTTTATCAGTTGAGTCTGGAGCTGTAATAAACCCGGCAGGCTTTAGTGCTGGTTTTTCAGGGATGGATTTTGTAGTGCCCTGAACATTGCAAACAAAATTGTTCTTGTCTCCTCTGTCAGGAATGTGCCGGGGTGGGGAAGATGTGGGGAATTTTGTTTGTTTTGGTCTGGGAGTCTGGACCCTGCTTTCTCTGGGCTCGTTTCTAACCTGCCTTTACCTTAAAAATGGAAAACATCCAACCTGGAGCAGGAGCTTCACTGTTGGCTCAATTATTTCTTAAACCTCTGTGTTTTTTGCAAGCTTGGCCTTTTGAGTTTATCACAAAACAAGAATAAAGTGAAGCTCTGAGAGGTTCTGGCTGCTCAGGAAGTGACTTTTCATGGTGGTGGCATTAAACCCTTCAGCTGTAGCTACTCATTCTGTCGAAGAAATGTTTGTAAAGCGTTATAAATAGTGTTTTTGCCATGTTTCAAATCTATTTGTTTCACTTTCAGCTGTCAACACTTCAGACTGTAATGAAATGCCTTATTCTTGTAAGAAATCTCCATTTCTTAAGCTACCTTGTCTGTTCTCGTTAGTAGCTCAGTGACAGTCCCGTAGTTTAAAAAGTGTGAAGAAAGTTCTCAGGGCATTCAGGCTAAAAAATGAATTCCTGTTGCCTCCAAAAGGTTTGTGGAAGTCTGCAAGGAAGGCTTGTCTCGGATTGGCAGCAAGGTTCCCGAGCTCTGCTGCTGTGGTTCAGCAGAGCAGAACTGTGGCTGGTTGGGTGCAAACCTCGTTAAATCCATGAATCATTTAATTTAGGGCTTTGCAATGACATGGTTTCAGTGGAGGGAAATCCTGCAAGGAGACCTGCAACGTGTCTTTACAGGTGCCGGAGGTCTGAGGGATTGATAGGAGTTTTGGGGTGATTTTGCTAAAACTAAGGATGCCACACTTTCTAATATTGGCACTTTAGGTTCAACAATTAAGGTGAAAAAAACCTACTGTATGTGAATGCTTTGCCCAGTTTGAAGGACTAGACAGGGTGGGAGCATTTGGACTGGAGTTCAGAGGCTGCAAATGCAAGTTCTGGTTTGGTTCTTTGGCCGGGGAATTGCAGAAGCAATCCCAGTGATATCCGTCAAGTGTTACTTCGAGTTTGATCTTTTGGGATTGACGACCAAATACTCAGGGTATGAGTAATGGCTTTGTAAAGGGTATTTAATGGTCCTGTACGGATCGGCAGTTGTGGCAGTGGGTGCTGGGCGTTTCACTTCCTTAGGATTTCTTGGGAATCCGAAATTCTGCAGGATTACAATGATGAACAAGGCACTGCCAAGCACTGAGCTGAGTTTGTAAATAAAAGCCAGGCTCAGAGGTTGCTTTCCTGGCTGCCCTGTGCCCAGCAGGGCAGCAGTGCATGCTCGCAGGTGATTCTGGGCGTCACTGCTTTGCAGAGGGGTTTTCTGGGTTCCGGAAGAAGTGGAACACTTGACGAGTCCTACCAGTTTGATTCGTACTGGGAGACAGTAAATGACTGTGTAAATGAAGCTGTTAATTAACAGAAGGCAAAGCCCAGCTGCCCCATCCCCACCAGGACAGGCAGCTCTGAGGTGAGAAGGAAGGAAATGGAATCAGAAGAAGTTTCCTGTAAGCCAGGAACGATGATAGGGGACTGCACACAAAGTGGATTATAATTTCTCTCTCTTTTTAACATCAGCCATTCCCCTCCTTTCCTTTGAGCCTGTGTGGATTAGTCCTGCATGGCAGAAAGGGAGGGGAGGGCCGGGAAGGGAAGGGTTCCAGAGTTAAGGACTGACACAGCTTGGATGTTGTCGGTGTATAACTTCCTTTACATCCAACTAGAGGAATCAGAACTTTTCAGCATTATAAGATGCTTGAAGGACAGGAATTGAGAAATAATTACATTTATTGTAAATGTAAGTGTTTACAATAATTACATTTGCAGTGATTAAGAAACAGTTACATTTGCAGCTTTATTTTTTACTGGCAACTTGTCCTTTTCTCAGTGTTTTTTTCCCCCAGCACTGCTGTCCTTCAGGAATGGAAATCCCTTTAAAAATAGCTGTTTAAAATAGATATATTTATAAGCAAGTCCTGCTTTGCATTGTACTGGAGATAACCAGTGGGGGCAGAGCAGTGGCACCGTATGATAGAGCAGCTGGGTGGGCACTTGGTGTCCAGCCCAGGCCAATCCCCCCTCAGTGTTCTACCTGTTTTGATAGTTGTTCCTGCTTGGGCAGTTGGAAGTTTAAAGGCAGGTGTAAGGGCTGACCAACCTCAGTTTTTTAGGAATTGTTTGCACGCTTCCCCTGGTAACCAGCTGGGGTCTTGCAGGGTTTATATGGGAAAAGTACTCGGTTGGTTTGCTGCACGTGGGTTTTCCTCTGAGCTTTAGGGCCATGCCAGGCACAGTGTTTGCTGGTGGAACTGATAAAAGGGTGAATAAAGCAGAAATTTGGAGTTTCTTCGAACAGTGTGGTGACAGAGGTGAAAGTAGCCACTGACACAAGCGGTGCTTCCCGAGCCGTTCAAAACTTCTGGCTAATGGGATTAAAGGCCTTTGTGCTGTTGCTGTCTGAGATGCTGTAACCCCAGTGCTGATTTTTCTGTGTTGTTCCCTTGAAGCAAATGGTTATGAGCCTTCGAGTTTCGGAACTTCAGGTGCTGCTGGGCTACGCGGGGAGGAACAAGCACGGCCGCAAACACGAACTGCTCACGAAAGCCCTGCACCTGCTCAAGGCCGGCTGCAGCCCCGCCGTGCAGATGAAAATCAAAGAACTCTACCGGAGGAGGTTCCCCCAGAAAATCATGACCCCTGCAGACCTGTCCATCCCCAGCGTGCACTCGAGCTCCATGCCGGCCACGCTGTCTCCATCCACCATTCCACAGCTCGGCTACGACGGCCACCCCGCCACGTCCCCGCTGCTCCCCGTTTCCCTGCTGGGACCCAAACACGAACTGGAACTGCCCCACCTCACCTCCGCCCTGCACCCCGTGCACCCCGACATCAAACTGCAGAAACTGCCCTTCTACGACCTGCTGGACGAGCTCATCAAACCGACCAGCCTCGGTAAGGAAAGCCCGCAGGAACGCTTGAAACTGTGTGTGCCAATGCACACACACACGCAGAATGTCGTGTATTAAATGGGTGTTAGATAGGATACGCTATATAATATTACACGGTACCTTACAGGTGTTATATAGACGGTATGCTATATATAATATTTATTATATTGACTTATATAGACTAGATTTTATTTTATATATATCATATATAGGCTATTATAGACCATTATATAGATGATATTTATACTATATATTATAATACATATTTTATTGACTATTAATAGACCATTTAATATTATACATATTTTAATATGTGTGATGTAGACTATTATAGTACACTATCTAGACCATATATTATATATTATAATATATATTATATAGACTATTATAGGATATTATATAGTATATATATTGTATCTATCATAATAGTATATATAATATATGTAATTATATATATATTTAAGTTTTGAAGCATATATATATACTTTTAAAAAGTTTTGAAGTGCATATATATACTTTTTAAAAGTTTTGAAGGGTATATATATATATACTTTTAAAAAGTTTTGAAGTGCATTACGTGCTCTTTTCAAGTTTTGAAGTATATATATACTCTTTTTAAAGTATAACCAGCCTAGGTAAGAAAACACTGTCAGAACACTTGAATATACACATATATATTTTAAGTTTTGAAGTATATGTATACTTTTTAAAGTTTTGAAGTATATATTTTTTTTTTTTGAAGTTTCGAAGGATGCATGTATATTTTTTGAATCTAATGGGCAAATTGGCCTGCTAATGCAGTAAGTGGTTAAATATTGCATCACAGCAGTGTTTAGAGAATTGCTATTTTTGGTAACTTTTGGAACAGATTGTTCTACATGGAGAGACATCTTACGTAACACTCATTAGTTGCTTTAGCTGGGCCACTAAATATGCTTTAAACATCCGTTATATTTGAGGGGGGAGTTCCGCGAGGAACAAACTAAACCTTAAAAAAAAAGGAAAAAAACCAGTTTGCTTTCAGTAGCTCTTACAAACCATAGACTTCAATCGTTAAAAAAATCCCCCAAACTAAACAAAACTCCCCCCAAACCCATCCAGCCTAGAAAATCTCATCTGTGCTGGGAAAGAATTCCGGGTTGGATCCATCACAGCCTGAACATCTGAATTTGGGGGGACTCGTGGTTCTTGTGCCACCCAGAGTTGTGGCTCCTTTTCTTGCAGCAGACTTTTGTATTAAGGTTTCAGTCGCTTGTGTGGCTGCTGAGGAGAATCTGGTGCTTCCACAGCTTTCTGTAAGGACGTGTGATTTTCCTGGCTCTCCCTGTATCACTCTACAGGGTGGTTAACTTTTAATACCCCAAAATACTGCTTTAAATACACCGGTCCCGTTGATTTCTGGAGGGTTTCTGCTTGTCTGGTGGAACCTTCTGCTGCCTGAAACCCTGGCAAGCACTCAGTGCCGGGAGGAGGAGATTTGTGAGAGGAGATACGGGGAGATGGTGGGTGAGTGAGAAAAAAAAAGAAAAAAAAAAAAAAAGGCAGCCCTTTGCAGAAGAAATCCCTTGTAAACAAAACCCAGCAGGTGCTTCCCAGTGCCAGCCTGCGGAGCCGTGGGGAGGTGGGAGTGGGGATGGTGTCTGTGGAGTTGGATCTTGCACAGTCGTTTGCGTGTTTTGTCGTAACTGAGACACTGAGGGCAAAACAGATGGTTTTGGGTAATCTCATCTTCTGGTTCAGGTGTTCTTTTCAGAGGTGTTCTGGATCTGTTTAACTTTAATCTAAAGCCTAATTGATTAATAAGCATTCCAGGCAATGCTGGTGGTACAAGATAATTAGGTACTCAGTATGTGCCTCATCACTTTTACATTATAAATACTTAAAAATAATGCTCTAATTTCCAGAAGACATTCCAATGCAGGAATTGTGGAGTGCATTTATTCCTAGATGTGGTAAGAGCGCTTCACTGTCAGCTCCGTGGCTGACGAGGCAGCCCCAAATGGAGGGATCAGGATTCAAGCTCTGCCATGGCTCATTGCCTCAGGAGTTGATGTACAGTGTGGGATGTTCTCCCCTCTTTGCGTATTTGTGTCAGGGTGAGAGGATGGAAGGGGCTGAAATTCCGAGCAGATACCTTTATAAGGAGTTTCTGTCCCTTCTGTTAAGTTTAGGGTGCATTTGGGGTTTTTATGGGAGTTCAGGCTTGCAAATATCTTTGTTTTTCTGAAATAATACTATTAAAGAGCTTTTTTCCTTGTGCATTTGGGGGAAGAGGGAGCTTCAGTGTCCGTGCATGTCATGGAATGGTTTGGGTTGGAAGGGAACTTAAAGACATCCAGTCCCACCCTCTGCCATGGGCAGGGACACCTTCCACCAGCCCAGGTTGCTCCAAGCCCCGTCCAACCTGGCCTTGGACAC
>JAWMRA010000016.1:1439714-1486748 GCA_035584735.1 Pseudotriccus pelzelni | reverse complement strand
TGGCCTTGGACACTTCCAGGGATCCAGGGGCAGCCACAGCTTCTCTGGGCAACCTGTGCCAGGGCCTGCCCACCCTGCTCAGCAGACTTGGATTAATTGTCTCCATTTATACAGTTACTGATGCTCTTCCTACAAGGTCTTAAATTATTTATTGAATATTTGCCCCAAATGGTTTGGGGATCCTTCTCAGTGCTGCCCACAGTGTGGGTTCCCTCAGATGTCCAGTTCCTGTGTCCCCCGGTGCGTTTTCCGATGGCGGATCCGTGCTGCAAGCACTCACAGCTCCTCCCTGGCATTTAGCCAGCGTTTCAGCATCTCCTCCTGGCTTTTTCCCATCAGATTACTCATGGGACAGGGATAAGGAACTTTTGAATTTGCTGTTTCCCTCCCCCACAAGAAGGAACTGATGACCTGATGTGGGGTTTTGAATAAACCCTGAAATCTGCGTGCTTAAAATGGAGCCTACTGGAAGAGAAAAAAACATGTGAGAAAGAGAAAGAATCAGTGTGATTTCAGGAAATTTAGACCCTTGTGAAATGACAGTCACTACATAAAACTGGGCAAAGCTCATCTTTGGATGGCATTGTCCCTGGTCTTTCCCGAGTCAGCAACTGGGAAGGTTTGCTGCAGTAGTCTTGTGTCCCGTGGAGGAGTGATTATTAATTTGAAAAGCAATAATTTGGTGAAGCCTCAGGGCAGGGAGTTGCTCAGCAGGGCACTTGCACATGCAGTCTGTACCCAAATGCTTTAGGTAGGTGGGTAGTACACAACTAATGTGAATAACAGATAAGGAAATTAAATGTGCTAACTCTTATTTTTAATGCTGAGAACAAAGGGAGGAAATAGATGTTGCCTTCTTACACTTGCTTCCTCAAAATGTAGCTCTGGACTGGGATTAAAATGGATGTGCTGGCATTCATGGCACTGGGGAATGCAGGGATTTGTCCACCTGCACCCTCCTCACCGGGATCTTTCCTGGAGCATGTCTGGCTGAATCCCAGAGTCATTTGGGTTGGAAAAGATCTCCGAGATCATCAAGTCCCCCCTGTGCCCGATCCCCACCTTGTCCCCCAGCCCAGAGCTCCGAGTGCCCCGGCCAGGCCTTCCTTGGACATTGTTGATGTGAGACAAAGAGCTATTTGTTCATTTTCAGTGGAGCTGTTGAATTCGATCCACATTTTATTAGTCATCCTCAGCGCCAAATTGAGAAAGCATCTCGAGTGGACGGGTTTGTGTCCAAGCCAACTGGGAAAAAGCTCTGCGTGTGCTGGGCAGGGATGGTGGGGGGGGATGTACCCTGAGTGCTCGTGGGCACTCTGAGCACTCTGCCCAGGATTTGAGGGGAATCTAAAGCTTTTTCATTTTGGAGGAAAAGCTGTCCAGTTAGGCCTCGATGGAATGTATGGGAATTGCCTTGTTATTGTGATTCTCTGTTGTTTTTCTAATAGGAACTCCTTTAAAGAGGAGAATTTTGGTTGTTGGTTTCTCAAGTGAAGCTGCAGCTTTCACTTATTTTCCCCCCTGATTCCAGCACACCTCCCCCCGCAAGTGCACAGACTAATTGGTTGTTTTTTAAGCATTTTCTAAAAGTAACTGCCAAGAGATAAGATCTCTTTTGTGTGGTGAGATGTGTTTGCTATGAGATGAGTAAAGAGGACCAGAATTTGCCAGATTGTTATGGAAAGGACATGAGATAGTTAAACAACATCTTAAAAATGCCTCCTCTTCCAGCACATGTCATTGCTAATTGCTTTAGCTGTGTAGTTGTTCCAAAAAACATTTTAACTGGCTTAGGGGTCTTTACTTACCTGTAAGGGGAAATTACCCTTTTCTGTTCAATTTAAAGGATTAAAGAGGCTGTGGACTATCATCCTCTTTTAAAAGCTCTCCAGATGCCATAGGGATTGATCATCCTAATTTATTTGCTCTGTTTCAGCTTTCAGTGATGTGGACACAACACTGAAACTTGGATCTGGGCAACAGAATTAGGTTTTTACCTGCGGCCTTCTGGAAGGAGGAGACAAATATCCATCAATGTTCCTTATATCCAGCATGTTTCCAGGCTCCACCGTGGAAGGAGCTTCCTACTGAGCCTTGTCCTGACTGAGGGCTTAGTTTAGTTTGTTAATTTGAGGGCTCTCCTGGCAGGATTTCTCCAAGCAGTGGAGTTTTGCCCCCGGTGCCTGCCCTCCAGGATCCATTCCGTGCTCACCGAGGAGCCTCTGAGCGCTCCTGGTTGCCTTGGCCGTGCTGCCTTTTCGGAGACCCATCTCGCAGCCGAGCTGACTGAAATCTTCAGGGTGACTGTAGTTCAAGGTACAGCCATTAAACAATTAAACAATTCAGGGCACTAGAAATCTGGGTTGGAAAGGCTGCAAGTTTTGCTTGGCAAGTGTTTCTCCCTTTCATATATCAGCGAGCTGATCTTTTGCTCTGTGCGATTTGGTATTATGGTTTATATGAAAGTCACGCTTTTACTGTCTTCTGTGTTTATTATTTTTTTAAATGTACTTTGTGGGAGGAAGTTCAACAAAACACTATTTTCTAAGCTCAGGCTTGAGCTTTCTGACTTCCGGCCCTGCAGCTTTTAATTGTGCAAGAAGAGGGTGAAATATTAGCTCTGCCTTGTTCCTGTGCCGGAGCTCAACTAGAATTACAGAGCACTTGGGTTTCTTTTTTTGGCTTCCACTCGTATTTGCATACAGTGTGCCTCAGGTTCACGTATAGAGAATCTTTCCATGGGCGAGAGTCTTGTTTCTTTTGAGTCTGAGAGAGCTGTAACCAAGTGTAGCTGCTGTGCTGCAGAAAAAAGTTGCTCAATGTCCTCGTGCGGAGAACTGAGATCACCGAAATTCCAGGACCTGACAGGATATGGATGTTTTCAGACACCGCTGCTCTGAGAGAGTGGATTTAGGAAGCCACTTGGCTTTCATAGAATCATGGAATATGCTGTGTCGGAAGGGACCCATCAGGGTGGTGGAGTCCAGCTCCTGGCCCTGCACAGGACACCCTAAAATGCCACCCTGTGCCTGGAGAGATGCCCAAACACTCCTTGAGCTCTGTCAGCCCTGACCACTGCCTTGGGGAGCCTGTTCTGTGCCCAAGCACCCTCTGGGGGAAGAACCTTGTCCTGAGATCCAACCTAAACCTCCCCGTACTCAGCTTCATCCAAGATGAAATTAGGATATCCTTTTTGATAATTGATAATTTGATAAGGAGTTGGACTCGATGAGCCTCGTGGGTCCCTCCCAAGTCAGGGTATTCCACAGTTCTAATGAAAGCTTTTAGTAGAAGGAATTACCCCAGACCCAGGCATGTGATAATCCATTAATATCCAGGAAGCAGTGTAAGCCTGGAGTGCCTCCCCAGTGCTGGGGGACTGGAGGCCCCTCAGTGCTGCTCACATCACACAGGAGAGGCAGCTCTGCTATTGCCATAGGTAGTTTTTAAGGTTTCCTCTTGCCCCCGAGATGTTGAGATCCCTCAGTAGTTGCTGGAAGTGCTGCTGGGACTTGGAAGTCTTTTCAAGATACTTTTACCTCCCCTAATGATGAAACCACGTATAGGTTGTGCTGACCCTGGTGAAGAGCTTATTAGGGACTCTTGTTGCCTAATAATGAACTTTAAACTGATTTTTTTGCCTTTTCTGCCAGGTTTATGAAACTTGCGACTTTGTTTTTGAGAGGCAAACTCCTCTAACAGCAGGATCCCCTGTGCAGGGCCGTGGCAGTGCTGCCTTCTTTGTGCTGCTGCTCTGGAGTGTTTTAAGAGTTGGTGCTCTTAGGAAGAAACTGAAATATTCAAGCCTGAGTGGTAGCATTGGAGTGCTGGGACACGTATTGAGGTGTGTAAAGTGACTGAATTTGATTAAGGAGGCTCCAGTGATGTCGTTCCTTGGCTCTGGCACTGGAGATGTGTGGGCTCAGCAGGAAAGAGCTGGGATGGGTGTGTGTTGATCCCACAGAGCTGGGTTGGGAGGATGGGGAATTCTGGCACAGATGGGCATGAAATTGTCCCTCAGTCCTCACTGCAGGTCTTCAGAAATGCTCCAACACGTGACTGACTGAAAAAATAATCAAACAGAAATGTCAGTCCAATTGCACGGAGTTTCCAGCTGATCTATTCTGTTTGCACAACATATCAGTGAGACTTATAAAATACATAATATTTATGGATTAATTGTAGCCCTTGGAGTATTTCCAGGCTATTTTCATATATATATTTAGGCACTATTTCAAATAAGCTCCTTCACATCTCTTTATTCCCTGCCTTTCCCACCCCCGGTGTGGCTCTGCCTGTTCCTCCTGAGGATTAACTGTGAGTTGGACAGAACTTAAAGATGATTTGAAGTGATAAAAGCAGCAGCTGATAAATGCCCAGACCCGGGGTTCAGCTTTTCCGCTGTTCTAAGGTGAAGAACGTGGCGGTGTCACTTGAGGCTGTTCGTGAGCACAGTTGGAAGTGGGTTAAGGGCTCATCACCACCGCCAAGGCGAGAAGGGTTTGTGTGTTTACTAAAGTGCTTCTCCTCAAGTAGCTTTGAAGTGCTTGGAGATGTTAAGGTTACGCAGCACGTCTTGTGGTAAGTGATGGAAATGGAGTGAAATGGCCGAGATGAGACAGACCCGGAATGTGGGATCGCTCCTGGCGCTGGAGCGGCTGAGCTGCTCGAGGAGCCTGGGCCCGTGCAGGACACGCTCTTGGCTAGTGGGGTGGCTTTGGCGTGGCCTGACGTGGCTCTGGTGATTAGTGAGAGGCTTTTCCAGCCTTCCAGGGGACAGGGCGGCTCCAAGCAGGGGTCCAGCCCGATCCTGCTCGCTCCGAGCACATTTAACGTCAGCAGGAAGCGGAGGGAATGGTGGGGGGTGGTTTGCAAGGCCCTGCTGCTGCTTCCAGAAGATGACAGAGGTTGTGGTTAAAGGACAGGAAGTGTTGAGGTGTAAACACTTGGTTACCCAGGAACGTCAGAAACTGCGGTGGGTTTAAAGGCCTGATGGTGCATCCCCAGATGCAGATCCCCCACTGAGGTGGGGCCTCTCAGCGCTTCCCTCCCACTTGGATTCGGCTTGAATCAAGTCCTTCCAGCACGGACACAGCGCTGGATCCCACCTCCAAAGAGCAGCTGGGTAAATGACCCCTGGTCAGGAGGGATCCAGGAGGCTCCGGACAGACGGCGGGATGAGGAGCTGCGGGTCTGTGGTGTTGGGTTACGGATTTCCTGCCTCCCGCTGCCGCGGAACAGGATCCAAAGCCTGCCTGAATTTTACCGTTTGCAAAGCTGTTTTCTGTGCCTTAGTCCAAACACAGGAATCTTAGTCTGGTTTGGAGGCAGCGACTGGATTTTCAGGAGAGATATTTGAAAGAGGATTGAACAGAAATGGATACAAAGAAAAGGCGAGATGCCTAAAAATGAGATATTTTATCCATCTGGGGAAGACAAGCAAGAACTGGAGAATCAGGGAATATGCTGAGTTGGAAGGGACCCAGTCCAACTCCTGGCCCCACCAATCCCACCCTGTCCCTGAGAGCATTGTCCAGACACTTCTTGGGGCTGAGAGCACTTCCATGGGGAGCCTGTTCCAGTGCCCAAACACCCTCTGGATGAAGAACCTTTTCCTAATAATCCAACCTGAACCTCCCCTGGCACATCTCCAGCTGTTCCCTCAGATCCTTGTGAGGAAGTTGTAGACAGATATTATACATATACATATATATATATATATATATAAAATATGTGTTGGGTTGACAACTACAATATTTAGATTTCTGGTTAATATTATTAATGAATATTAGTAATGAAATTTAAATGTAACTAATCCAAACTCTGCAGTGTATTAGGTTAGTGAATAACCAATTAGGCATCTCTTGTTTATCTTACAGCATGCAGCAAAAATTTGCTCTAGTCCTCACGCTCTTACTTAGCACAACTATTTTTGCCTTCAGAAGTAAACACACTGCTATTGGAAATCATTGGGAATGGGCCAGTTGAGTGATAGCTCAGGTAATAATTGTGGTGTAAAGTGCAAGTTTAATTTTAGTCCAGGTCTCTCTCTGTATTAGGAGGTAAAATATTCCCTTCAGCATTTAATAAGCTGCACTTGGTGATGATTTATGGAAGGATTAACCTCAGTGTCTTGGTCAGCTGCTGTTGCATCAGGAAACGTCTCCACCTCAGCAACGTGATATCAGAAGATTCATTAAAGACTTCAAGGTGGCTGTTCCTGAATGGGAGTTGAGAGAGTGGCTTTTTCTCAAGACAGCAAGAGGTATTTTGCCGCAGAAAGATTGTGTGGCTATTTTTAGCCCTGGGTGTACTGGTGAGGTGGAACAGAATATTTTTAGAGCTGTAGAAAATGCAGCCACTCAAGCTGGGTTCCTTTTTTTCACTCTAGTGCTGGAGGGGTTTTCCAAAATAAAGAATAAAATTGGTAGGAAATGTCTCTTATGAAGCATTATTACTTATATAACTGATATGTAGATGATGTATATATACATGTATTTATTTATGTAGGATTTTAAGTGTTTTGGACCTGTGGATGATACTGCCATATATTAAAAGCGTATTAATTATATATAAACTAAATACAGGTTCTATACATTAATTACATTATTAATTATATATTCTAGATATTAACTGCATTGTAATTAAAATATATTAAAATAGCTTTTCCCTCAGATTTTGAAAACCTTACTCATGTGAAATGTTTTAAGAAAACTCCACAGCCAGGAAGGCAGAATTGGGCCCCTCTCAGTTAATATCCAGCAATCCCATATTCTCTTTGGATCATGACTTGATGGAGAGCACGGAATAATTCAGGAATTGGTGAACTGGTAAAAGAAGAGCTTGGAAGAAAAAACTCTGTAACGTTTTTGCAGCATTTTAGGCATTTTGGAGCGTGTTTTACTAATTATTTGGACCTGCGGAGGCAACAGAGCTGAGCCTGGGCTGGTTCTGAGTGTCTGTACAAGTTTCTAAGAAAACATGGATTTTCTTCATGGGCCTCCCTGGATTTAAGGTGGATGGATGCAGAAGCAGGAAATACTCCCCCTCCAAAGCAGTGAGATCCCAGTCAGATGAGACATGGATTTCATACATGTCTGAAACTGTTCTTCTTGCTGACACTCACTGAGTGACACAATTCTGCCTGAAAAGCTTTGTGTTAACACTCTCAGAACGTGCCCTTCCAGGTTTCTGAATGATCCAGGGAATTTTTGAGCAGCAAGCTGAAGTGATGCTTGTGCTTCATGTATTTCTTTGAAATTACTGCACGTTTCTTCTTTATATTGAAATTAAACTAATAAAAGCCCCTCCTTTCTGAACTTGCAGAGGAGACATGGCCTGTAACCCTCTTAACTCATCCTCCCACCTCTGTTCCATTCAGAGAGGGCTAAAGAAAAGGTTATAATACCTGATAATTCATAGTTATGGGAAAAAACCCAACCCCAACCCTCCAAAAAACATTCCTGGCATCTTTCTTAAGAATGTCCATGTTAACTCTGTTGTCCTGGCTTGCTTTCAGCTTTATTAGATTATAAATTCTATTTTAATCCACTTGGTTTTCGATTGCAGAGCTATTTTTACCTTTCTGTTGTTAAATAATAATCGCTGTTTGCAGGGCCTGGTTGTGTTTCTGGCCCTCAAAATGATTTTCTCCTAGAAAACTGTATATTTGCATAGTTGTGGTTTTATTGAGACTCCAGAACTTTAAAAGCCAACGGTGAGCTTGATTTGCCAGGGTCTGTTTGGTGGTGTGATACACCAGCTGAATTAATAGAAATCTGTCAGCTTTTCTGTGCTTAAATTCCAGATTTCCAGTGCCTCTTCCTTGGAAAATCTCAAGCCCTTGGCAATAGAGGAAGTTTCAGTCACAGATAAGCTTGGAATCTTTGTGCTTAGTGGTCAAGCTGCTGAGTCAGCTCTGAGGTTTAATGTGGTCGGTGGAAATTTTCATGCATCGTTTGTAGGGTAAGCACATCTAGAGGGGTATAAAAAGAAGCTAAAGGAGGAGATTAGAGAAAACCACAAAGAAAAACCACATTTCATCTTCCTTTGAGATGCAACTCCACGGTTGTAGCTCCACATCCGAGGGGCAGAGTTGTATCCTGGTAGTAGCTGAAGGGCCGGGCAGTGACTGTGTTGTAGTTCAGAGGGAGGTAGTTCTTGTCCTGTTCAGTCTGTCAAGAGTTTTGCAACCCCACTTCTCCAAATCACATCTTGTTATTAAGGAAAAATAAGTCTTATATTAACAAGAGGAAAAAGGCTTGAATTTTGGGATTTTGTCCCGTGATGGCAGCTCTGTCCCAGGGACTTCCAGTTCCTCCTGTTTCCCATATTCCCTGCTGGATTCCTTCATTTGGGGCTGCTGTAAAAACCAAAGCAAGCAAAAAGATCAGCAGGTGGAAGGGAAAAGGATCACTTGGGAAATTTGGCATTGGAATTTTGGTGGCTGCTATTTGACTTCTTGGATAATTAAGATTTAAATGAACGTAGCATTAGTGAAATGTTCAGCAGCCTTTAATTAAAGGTGTTGGAGTTCACAGCAAAAGTTCTCAAAAATGTTGCAGAACTTTTCTGAAAAGCCAAAGTCGACGATTTGTGGGGTAAAGCAAATAATCCACGTGAGGAAAATAAACCAGGCAGATAAAGGCATGTAACACTAGGAAATAATACCTGGAATTCCTTCAGCTCTGCAGTGCTTTAGCCTGGCTGATTCAGCTTTGGTTGATGACAATATGTAATTCTGACTTTTCCATTGATAACTAAAAATAGGTGTAAAACTGTATTGAAACCCAAATGTTCAAAGAGCTTTTCATTGTTAATTGTACACATTGTGTTTCTGTTTCCTGCAAACTCGTACATTTTGCTGGTTGAGAGGAAATGTATGGGTGTCAAAATATAACGAGTTATAGAAATAACTTACGGTTTTTTAAAAGGATTTCTGTTGCTGGTATTGTCCCAGAAGTTTGTTACCTGTTCCTGCCCATCCAGCTCTGGAGCAGCTGATCACAATATCTAATATATATTGATACGTGTAATATATCAGATATATCCTGTATAACGATTATTACCTGTTGCACAGTGTAATGAGTGTACAGACTGTAGCACTGCCACGCAAGAAAGATGGAAATGTAAATTTGGGGAGGTTGCTGCTGTTAATATTTGTACTCACTCAGTGTCTTTGCTGTTGTTGGTTCCAGCCTACCACAGAGTATCTGCAGTCTCCCCCTGAAGTTTTCACTCACCTGTCACTCAAGGCTGAGTCAGAAAGTGCATTGTAGTAAACCAAAACCTGATACATTTATCCAGTGTTTAATGCACAGTGTATTTATTCATGGCCTTATGCAATTATTAAGAATAATGGAATTGAAGGAAAAGCTGCTTTAACTTGCACTTCAGTGAGAAGTTGGTGAGAGTGTGGGACAGTTCTCTGGGGAGGTGCTTCTTCCTTTTTAATTTATTGTTTTAAAAAGTAATTTTCACCGCCAGTGTGTAACTCTCTGTGCTTGTAGCCCTGGAAAGGGATTTGTTTTGGATAAAAGCACTATTTTGGAGATATTTAACGTGACTCTTAATTTTCAGCAGGAGCATTAACTCTTGAGCAGTGTTTGTTTTTGTTCTGGGCACTATGAAGGGCTTTAAAAGCAGATTTTATAGCTGCGTATCTCATGAGTTCCTGGCATATTACATATGCATTTAACTCCATGAAATACCTTCGTGAAATGGGAGAAGTTGCATGTGTTGTGCTTCAGTCCCTCTGTGAGCTTTTACAGGCTGATTCATGATCTTGGGTGCTCAAGGAAATAAAATAGTGATGGACAAGAATTCCTAAGAATTCATTTAATATCAGAGAACATTTGACATTAAGCTACTGATAGAAGTTTCAAGCTGATTCACCTCAGCCTTGCCGTTACCTGTATCACTATTTTAATCTATATTTTCCTTTAATCACCTTTTGAATGTACGTTTTATCTGCCTGTGAGGTTTGCTCATTATGTTTTTATTTACAGGAGGGTTTAAGGGGCGACTCGTCGGCTCCGAAGCCGCTGACAGGAGCAGATGTGTGGCTGTAAAAATGAGTGTATGTGCAGAGAGTTTCCTGAGAGGAGGTGGCCCCGTGAATGGTTCCCTGGGCAGGTTTTGAAGTTGCTCTCTGTTCTCTTCCAGCCTCAGACAATAGCCAGCGATTTCGAGAAACCTGCTTTGCGTTTGCACTGACGCCGCAACAAGTGCAGCAAATCAGCAGTTCCATGTGAGTGGGGTTGAGCAGTTTTTCCAGAAAAAAAGAACTTAGAGCAGGAATTAGCAGCCCAGCCCTTTTGTTTTGAACTGGGGGGGGGAGTGTGAAGTGCTCAGGGAAGGGGAGTTCCTTTCCCCTTTCTATGTAAACTGATGGGGAACAGAAGGGCGAGGAGGATTCAACTCCACCACTTTTGGGGTGTTTGGGGTGGGTTTCCCCTGTGTGAAATTCTGTGCAAGTACAGAACTCTGCTTCCTGCAGCCCTTCCTTGCCACCAGCCAGATCCTTTCTCAGGTTCTGTGTTTATTCACTATAAAGATGGTATTTTATGGTTTATTCACTGTAAAGATGGTATTTACAGTGACCTGTCAGAATTTTCTTTATAGTGTACAAAAAAAAAGAAAAGGAAGTGGTAGATGTCAGACGAAAATGTAATTGATTTATTTATCTTGAGGAATAAAAACTGTGCCTTTTGAATGCATCCTGAGAGTGGTAGTTTGACTGACCAGAGGCACAGGGTGTTTTACATACACTGAACTCAGGGCAAACTCTGGAGGAATCTCTTTTGTAATATTGATGAATCTGTTGTGAAAACAGTGTTTTAACCTGTGTTCTGTTGTTTCCAGGGATATTTCTGGGACCAAATGTGACTTCACAGTACAGGTCCAGCTAAGGTATGTGTGTTGCTGCCTGTTCTCCGTGCTGCTGGTTTTTCAGATGTATCAGCCGTGTGTTATCCAGCAGGTCAGGCATTCCAGGGTGGAGAGGAGCCTCATCCTGGTTGATTTTCTTGACGGTGGTTGTAGATTGTGTGAGTGCTCCTTCCTGTAACTCCACTGGCTTATTCCACGTGCCTGGGCCTTCAAAATCTCCAGGCAGGGAGGGTGGTTTTTCCTGGCAGAGCTGTCAGGCACAGAATTCCATGGACATGGCAACCCAAGGGCTGCTTCTCTTTAGGTGGCACTTTGGGAATTACCAGGCTGGGTCTTAACCTGCTGGTTACTTTAGAGGTTTTAACAAGTTTATTATGAGTTGATGAAATCCTGTGTATCAGCAAGTTGGGTTGGCTCGGTGTGGGATCGGCTGGACAAAGGGATGAGGAGGATGTGAGGGAAACCCTTTTTGGGAGCAGCTGCCTTGAGTAGCTGTACCCTGACGGGATGGGACAGGTCCCCTGGAAGAAACCCAGTGGAGCTGAGAGGCTCTTGGTCCTATTGTCCATTATCTTGGCCTAGGACAGGGAAGGGCGTGTCCTGCCTTGGATCCAGCAGCAAATAAACCTGTTTGAACTTAAGTAAATAAATGAAACTGCCTGAGCTGAGAGATCTGCCGCAGGCCTGAGGGTTCCATGGCTGCGCCTCAACAGCTGCCTGGAGGAAGGACAGTGGAAGAGAATAACTTTTGTCCTTTGTGAAACTTTGGACTTGCGTAAAGAGGTCTGGAGGAAAGGCAGAAGAGAAACTGGGATGAGCTGTTTGCTGTGACAGGAACCTGCCTGTGTGAGTGAGTCAGTCAGTGGGAGGAACTCGGGGAGTCTGAGGAGGAGCCCAGAGCCATCCTGAACCAGTGTAATTTTGGGGGGCTTTCCTGTCAGTCATGTGTCCAGCTAATTTGAGGACTGCGTTTAGCAAGACCTGTCGTGCTTTCGTTGCTCAGTGGAAAACAAACTCCTTCTAGGAAGAGATGTCACTTCAAGTCACTTTAAAAGTGAAAGATGATGAAAGCTCTTTGCTTTTAGGTTTTGTTTATCAGAAACCAGTTGTCCGCAAGAAGATCACTTCCCACCCAATCTGTGTGTGAAAGTAAATGGGAAACCATGCAGCCTTCCAGTAAGTAAGATGTTCTTTGATACACGTTTTTGGGGAGCATCACTAGGAATTGTCTGGCAAAAATTAGCCTGAAAATTTATCCTAACCTTTGTTTTCACATTCTGGAGCGTTTGAGTGACTAGAAAAGATTGAGTAAATTGTTTCTTAGGAGAAGCTGAATTTCCAAAAGCCACGACAGTACATTTTTGTGTTTGACAAACACCGATGACAGTCCTGGGGCAGCACAGGGGATTGGAGTGGGCAGTCTTGGCCAGACAGGTTCAGTAGCACTGCTGAGAGGGGCCTTTTAATATTCCATGGGCAGAGATTTGGGATTTCTCTGTGAGGAGAGAGAGCTTCTAAAACACCTGATACTTTTGTCTGATGCCTCCCTCGGGTTGAATCGAAGCTGGAGCCTGGCTCGGGTGGGACGCAGCTCGGGCAGGGTTGTGGTGAGGAGAAGACAAAAAAGCAGTCTTGACTTTTTTTTGTGTGTGTGTGTCTGAGAGATGAAATGCTTTGATTTCCAGGGTTACCTTCCACCAACCAAAAACGGTGTTGAACCAAAGCGCCCCAGCAGACCAATCAACATTACCTCACTCGTCAGGTTGTCCACGACGGTACCAAACACAATCGTCGTCTCCTGGACGGCGGAGATTGGCAGAGTAAGTGAAGTGGCTGCCCAAGGCCTGGGAGTTTGTGCTTCGAAAGATCTGTAAGATAAGCAGGTTTAATTGTGCAGAAAACCCCTGGTGCAGCAGCACCAGACTGTTCCTTCTGTTGATGGAATTCCTTGATGGCAGGAGATAGGACGTGCTCCCTTAGATCAGCGCACTCAGGTTTTGTGGTGTGAGCTCCCCCTCTTCACCCCCCACCCACCTTTGTGACTCACTGAGGGCTCAGATAACGAGATCAAGACATCCTATAAGATTTTTGTTTGTTGATTTGGCCAAACTTCAGACTTCAAGCTCTTCCTGACTCCAGGGACTCGACAAACCTTGTCTTGGCTTTGGCTTGTAACCAGCACGTGACATTGAGGACAGGGTGGCCCTTTGGAGCTGTGAGCGTGGACACAAAGCATCACAGCTCAGCAGGGCCCAGCAGATTTCATTTGCCTTTTTACATTTCTCTTCTCACAACTGCCATTCCTCTGTTTCATATTTAAAAACTCATGGTTTTATCACCTTTTTTTATGTCTGTGGGCAGAACGTTACAACTGGTGTTATAAAATTGCTGATGTTCCACTGGACTAATTAAATCTGGAACGTGCTGCAAAAAGTGACTTCAATAAACGAGTCCATGAATTAGTGAAGTGCTTTCAGTGCTGGCACCAAACCTGCTGGATGGGCATTACAGGGGCACCGTGTGCTGGTGCCACTGCAACCATCCTGTTGTTAGAAGTGCCGAGAATTGTCCTGAGGTGAAGCCTCGTCCAAGAATTTGTCAGTGTGCAAAGCCCCAGGATTCCTGAACCAGCCTGGAAAAATGCTTACAGCCCAATCCTGCACAATGGGCAGCTATAAAACACCACCAGGGGATTTCAGGATGGAGTTCTTGTGGGGCAGGAAACAATGTCCATCCAGATTGTGGAATAAATGATGGCTGGGTGATCCTTCAAAACAGTCTTCTGTTCTCTCATGAGAGCTGCAGGTATCAGAACTAAGCATTTAAAAGTGAACCTGGTTTGGTTCACACTGCGGGATTTGCCTCCGTGCAAGTGGATTGATCCTGATACGGCTCTGAGTGCTTAGGAATATCAGGGAGGATTTAGGGAGGAGAAGTGCCCTGGACTCTGAGTTAGTCCCTTGTGGACTGGTTGGTTCTCAGGCTTCACAGATATTTCAGTTATAAAGAACATATTGGGTAACTTCCCTTGAGCATGAGAAGTGCTCAAATCCAGGCTGGAGCAACCTGGTCCAGAGGGAGGTGTCCCTGCCCGTGGCAGGGGGTGGAATGGGGTGATTTTTAAGGCTCCTTCCAACACAACCCATCCTGTGATTCTGAGACACAGTCCTGAAGTGAATCTTTGAGAGTTAAATGGGAGGAATTACTTTATTTCTGGCTATGCCCATATAATACAAAAGTTGGATTCCCCTTTTTCCCTCACCTCAAGAGTCACCTGCATGTCCCAGCTGGTGCTCTCTACCTTTCCTGGAGTCATCTCTGGGATTTTTACCCAATCTGTTTCAAGAGCCTTCTGTAGCAGCTGCCTCGGGCGAGTTCCTGCCTTTGTAGGTTCAAGCTGTCGGTAAATAATTTCACAGCGTTAATTAGCATTTTTCTAACTTCTATACTAATTGAGGCATTAAACAAACAAGTTAAAGCAGTAGTGGTTTTTAACGACGTGAGAAGCAGTCATTGCAAGAATAAAATATTTAAAATGTGGTGTTTCTGGTGCTATTTCAGTTTGAGTAATTTTGTGGTGAGATATATTCCTGAAACCCGGCCTTTGCATGCTGGTGGCATCCTAAATAAAAGATAGTAGATGTCACAATTGGATGGGTTTTTTTTTTGTTGTTGTTTAAGTGAAAACACATGTGGCAGTTGCTGGGGGAAGCCTTTCATTTTTCAGTGTAAATGGTATGAATGCAGCTACAGGTTTGGCCAGTAATGTTTATATCAAAATAATTGATGTACCCTAATGTGAGAACACGAGATTTGTCCTTTCCATTGTGGGGTGTTGCTGATGGATGCAGAGGACAATCTCATGTTTTTAGAAAGACATTTATAACCTGCTTTTTTAGAAGCTTACCAGAAAAATAAGAGCTTCAGAAATGCCGGGCTGTGGCTTGAACTCCATGCCAGGAAGAGCTCGGCCCTCCAGGGAAAGGGGGGCCTGGCAGAGTTGGACTTCTGCATCCAACCTGCTTGGAGGCCCAAGTGTTGGCAGAAGGGGAGCATCCCCGGCTTTTCCCTGCCATTGATAAGGAAAATTGGCAGGGTGAGCTCTGCAGAGGCGGGTGGGGAAGTGACCCGAGCTCCTGGGAGGGGAAGGACAGGGCGTGGGAGCGGTGACTTCTTGGGCCGCTTCTCCAGAGCACGTCCTGGCCCCTCTGAACTCCTGAACTCTGTCACTGCCTTTCTTCTGCTCTCCTTCAGCAGTGAAGTTCACGTTTCAGACACAGTCAAGTGCAGGAGGGTAAGGAAAAGATGAGCAGCAGGTCCTGCAGGTGATGCATCTTTTTAGGTGTTCCTCTGGAAGAGGCATCACTGCTCACTCTCCTGTTTTGAAAACAAAATAAGCTTTAATAGGAAAAAAAAAAAAGGGAAAGTTCTGATAATATTTGACCTGACAACTTCCCTTAAATCCATTGACACAGGGCAGTTCCGCACATCATTCCTGTAAAATTAAATGCACTGACACGGGGTAATGTAAAATTACCCTGCTGAGAGGGAGGGGCTGCATGTCCTGAATGAGATGTAGAACTTCCAGAAGTGACCTAAATGCTGGTTTAATGGCTCGGTTTGCAGTTAAACCTCAGTAAATCATCAAGTCACTTGTGTTGCCTCCCAAACTCCAGCCCTGTGAACTTGCTGGAGCACGAGGGGTTTTCTCTGGGCTGGAAACTTTGCCATCTCGAGTCTGGTAGAAACACAGAACAAGTGGTACAAAATACAAGCTGTCTTCTGCAAACAGTGTTTCCCCTGATGCTTTGCTGTGTTCCCAGAACTATTCCATGGCAGTGTACCTGGTGAAGCAGTTGTCCTCCACGGTGCTCCTGCAGAGGTTGCGAGCGAAGGGAATTCGGAACCCGGATCACTCCAGAGCCCTGAGTATGTCTGATGTGCTGCTTGTTTAACAGGGAAAACAGCTTCTTAGAGGGACATTTCAAACGGGATTGTGCTACCCGAGGTTTGGACTTCCTACAGTTCCCTGGGTTTTGGGAATCTGATAGTGGTGTTCTTTGTATTCAGTTCCAATTCAAAGACTCAGAGGCCTTTGTTTGGATTAGGAGCCAGTCCAGGAACCCTGTTGACACTGGGAAGGGAAAAATGCAAGAGAATCTCTTTCAGTTCAGCCATACTGGCTTTGTTCCTTCAGAATGGAACAACTGTATTTATACAGTCAACTGGTAATTCAGCACCTCAGGCTGAACTGCAGGCCTGACACTGAACCTCGGTGCTGAGGAGGAAAGGATTCATCAGCACAGTTTTTGTTGCTCTGGCACAGGGTTTGCAGCGAGCCTGGAGGGAGAGTGTCCAGCACAATCCTCCTCCCAACCCCCTCCAGGCTGGAGTGGGAGATTTGCTGCCTTATTGTTTTCTCTGACAACAACATGTTGGTCTAAGTTTGTGTAATAGAAACGAAAGCAAAAACTGCTGCGTGTTTGTTTTTCAGGGAGAGGGCGAAAATACCAACACCTGATCACTGTTCTTGCTCTTTAGTGCTCAGATAATGTGTTTTACGCAGCACAAGAAAGAAATTAGTCCAGCAGTAAATGCTCCATAGCACTGGGCATTACCTTGTGCTAATGCAGTTTGATGTAAAGGCACAAAAATCCAGAGAGTTTCCAGGTGGCTGCCCCTCTGTGTGTACAAGGTGAGAATGAGGGTGTAGGGCCAGCCCAGAGCAGGAAAAAATGGGGCTGACTTGTTCCTTTAACCACTGACTGCCTGTAAAACTTGTAAGTAAAACTAGAGGATGGGGAGAGGTGAAAGACTCCAGAGATGAAAGGCTCGAATATTTCACTGCAGTTATTTGAAACTCAGATTTTGTCAGAGTATTTCTGAATCCCTGTTCTTCCATTTGCTGTTCAGTTCTAAATCACAGGGTTGCCTGATGAGTGTTTTGGGGGTTTACAGTGGTCCTTGTCAGTGCGAGAGTGGTTAATTCACTTAATGTGCTTGAAGTTAGAAGTGAAATCAGTGTGGCTCATCTTGTTGGTGCATTTTAACTAATGGTCAAGTGCCAAGTTGCCTGTAAATGAGAAAAGCCCTCTCTGTATAAGTACATTTTCTAGGGCTCTTGGTTTAAGATGAGCTTTTCTGCTTTTCACTTAAATCCTGTTGTTCCTGGGCTTTCTAGAGAGTCAGGTCTGTTGGTGTGAGTCTGGAACAACAGTCAGACTCTGGCTTCCAGCAGAAACTTTAGCACGTGGTTTCAGTCTTGTTTTATTTCTTTATCATCCAATTTATGTTTTAAATTAACATCAAATCAACCTTTTCTTCTTTCAAATCACAGTTAAAGAGAAGCTGACTGCTGACCCAGACAGCGAAATAGCAACAACAAGCTTAAGAGTGTCTCTTCTTTGTCCAGTAAGTCCTTTTTTTAATTCCCTCCAAACTGATTCTGATTAAAATGTGGCTGTTCTGGAACATGTGTATGCGTGTGGAAGAGGTTGCCTTGTGTTTACCTGGTTTAACTTCGCGGGGATAGAAAATTATCTATCACTGTGCTTTAAAAGCGTGTGATACACCCCTGAGGAAACAAGTGTTCCATTAGCTTGGAGGTGTTATTCCAAATATGTGTAAGCATACATTTAAATCTGTCATTTAAATCCGGTTAGCTCTCATCACCTGAGTGTGCAGTTTGGGGCTTTGATTTGATAAAACCACTCTCAGGGGTGGGATGGGAAAACCCGACTGTTAAAAGCAGCTCTTCAGACAGTCCCTGCAGTCAAAGTCTTGAGCATCTCGTATCTGAAGTCGATTTTGTGTTAAATGCTTGGAGTATTCAAGAATCTTCAACTAAAAATAAAGCAGTTTTCCTCGAGGTTGTTCAGACAAACTTTGTTTTATTCCAAATCTGAATTGGGAGAAACAGTTCCAGAGAAGGTGGAAGTGGCACAGACAACCTGTATCTTGACCTTCTAAATGATTTTTTACCAAGTGGGTGCAGTGGTTTATGCCTGGGTTTATGCTGTCAGTGGTAAAATGCACAATATTAACATGATGTGCACTTTTCTGGGACTTGTTTCAGGTGCAGTGCTCCAGAATATTTGCTCTGTGTATTGACTGACATAATATCTTTATTGCAGTATAAGTTTCTAACCTCTTTTCAAGATTAAGGATATATATCTGTTTCCTGGTCTGGCTCAATCTGCTCGAGCTGGACGTGAAATTCTCAGTTTCAAAATCCAAACAAGAAAACTGACTGCATTCTTGCAAAACTGAAGCTTTATTTCTCCAGTTATTTGATATGTTCTTCAAGATGAGCTTTTAGAGGTGTGAGTTTGGCCTCATAAAAGGCACAATTAACATCGTGATTAGTTTTTATATGGCTGTTATGATCTTATAAGTCTTTAAACGGGGTATTGTCATGATCTGCAATCTTCAGACTTTCTCTCCAATATCAGCATTGATTCTGACGAAGGAAGATAAGGAGTTTATAAGGAAGGTAAATTTAATCTGTAGGAAAGATTCCTCGTAGAAATACAGATTTTTACTTCAGCTGTATCTGATTTGTCCAAGTGTTGGTTTATAGATCATTCCACAGGGGTTTTCTGACGCATTGCTGTTTGTCCTGCTTGCCTCCAGTCTGATAAAAGTTCTTCTGCAGTGCTCTTAGCTGCCTTTTTTCCCTCTGGATGCAGTTCAGGTGGGTTGGGATTAGAGCAGGAATATCCCCTACAATATTCCCTTTAGGACTGCAGGTTTGGCAGAACCTAAAGATGCCAAATTCTCTTTTGCTCTCTGAGCTCTTGCAGGGGCAAAACAACAAGGCAGCATCAGACAGTAGGATGTGACTCTTCAGAATTCCCACCTTTGCCAGAATTTCCTCTTTAAAGTTTACTCTTTTTGTGAGACATATAAAAACAAAGTCTACAGCAGATTATTCTGAGTGTATTAGTTATTTTAATGCCTACAAAGCAGCTACACTTGACTTTTTCCAGCGTGTTCCTTATTCAGTGCTGCCTGATTTTACTGTAGCTCTTGGAATAACCCGTCACAGGTTCATTGGGACAGAGATTGAACCTTTCAGCCTGTGGACAGAAAGGCTGTACCTTGATTCAGGCTGTGTGGTTTCATTTATAGCCTCCATGGTTTTACTTGATAATTCATAAGCATTTGGCTCAGGGAGATTTTTTTTTTTTTTTTGGTCTCGATTTTTGTGGTTGTTTTCTACAGCTTGAATGCTCTGAAAACACACCCTGAAAATGCTGATTTGGTCTCCAGGAGCAGAATGAAAAATTAGGGAATGACGAGAGTGATGTTCCTTCAGCTCTGGGAGTGTGGGGGTGCTGCTCTCCCCTCTCCTGGGTGGGATTTTGTATCCAAAAAAATAACTGGGGGTGCTGGGTTTAGTCTCTCTAACCTTTCTTTTGCCCTCAGAACAGCACAGAGGAGGAGCTTCCTGGGAATTTGTTTTGGATTGCTCCTGAGCTTTTTATAGCACAGAGGCCTCTGAGACCACGTAGGGAAAACTGCCCTTAACTGCTGCCTGGATCCATCCAGGATACAGCAGCAAAGGGGCTGCACTGAGCCTGATTTCAGGAAAACACTTGAATTCGTGTTCTTTTTTTTTTTTCCCCCCCTGGAAGTACAAATAAATAAATCCCAGGCTCTGCAGCCGGACCAAATATTTAACTGAGCAGAAATTCCAAATGTAGCCTTTTACTGGGGGGGGGGTTTGCAGCTTTGTTTACAAATCCTGAGCTCCTGCTTTGGGTGGGTTTTTTAGGATAGGGCCGGTTTCAGAGAGAAGTGTTTTGTGTGCTTGGAGAAGGAATTAATGCAGCGTTTCTTTGGCTGCCAGGAGGCAGGAATCAAACAGCCACAGTGCTGGGAATCACGGGGTTCCCAAAGTTGGGCTGCACCCCTCTTTTTAGGACCTTTTTGTTGTCAGTTCTGACACAGCGTGGCCAGAGCTGATCCAGAGATTTCATGCCAAAAATGGGAAAGGAGCATCAGCTTGTTAACACTGAATATGCTGATTTTTGATTAAATTGAACTGCTCCCGAGAAATCAGAGGTTCAGTTTTTATACCAAAACCCGGGGAAAATGTTCCTGGTTTCAACCTGCTCTTTCCCCCCCCCGCCCCAGGAGATGGGGTATTTATGTCCTTCCTGCAGCACTTGTCTCTCACCTTCCTGGTTTTTATTTGGAGCCACAGCGAACCATCCAGGTTTTCTCTCCTTGGTGCTCCCTGAGCTGGGAGCCTTACTGTGCCCAAAAGACAAATGAGCCATTGACCCACCATCTGGGAGATCGGAATTCCTGACAGACATGGATCAGGGGCCTTGCTGTGCCAGGGGGAGTTGGTTATGGGATGCAAATAACGTGCTTGGCCATGGATTTTGGGGGAGGGGGTGCCAAACACATGGCACAAAAAGCACCTCCTGCCGTGGGCTGAGGCTCTGCCACCACTCCTGGGGTTCCCCTGGGAATTCTGTGCCCCCCTCCCATCTGCTGGGGAGTTTGGGACTGACTGAGAGCCAGAGGGGGAGGAAAGATAAGCGAGATGCTGCAGCTACACTGGGTTTACTGGGAATGGGGTGGAGGGGTTTCTGCTCAAGGGCAATAAAAAAATATGCAAGCATCATGGAGGAAGTGGTGGCCTGTGAGTGGAGCCTTTGTTCTTGAGATTGTGGTGAGTTTGGGGATATTGGGAGGTTGGTGCCATCCTGTGGCATCCCTCTTGTACTGCTCAGGATCAGCCTGGCCACGGGGCTGGGCTGAGCCCGGCCTGCAACCACTTCTGCTCCCACCCACTGCTGGAATTGGGTGTATTTTAGCCAAATGTAACTTCAAACTGCTCAGTATAAACAGCTCTTAATAAATAATTGTTGTGTTGTTTTTTAATGTGGGAAAAGCCTTGTTTAGACATTCCTACTTCTTACCTTTGGTGTGGTCAGTCCAAGCCCCTCCTAAACTGCAGTGTAAGCACTTGGCCACAAAACAACTGCTTGGGGTTTGTGAGGAGAGGGAAACTAGTTTCAGATTCACATGAAGTGCTTTCCACTGTCTAATCAGTTTTGCATTCAGTGTAATGATACTTCAGTGATAAAATACTAAAGAAGAAGAATTCTTTCCTTGGTCCGTCCAGGACACTGGTACGTTCCAGGTGCTCAGTGAGCCCTGTCTTTTGTTTCTGGATTATGGAAGGTTGGATTCATAGTTTCCGTGATCAAATGTACTTTAAAATGTGATTTAATTCACTTTTGTGGCATTTCAGACCTACAGGAAGGAGGCAACAGTGAACGTGCCATGTATTTGAATCAAACCTCAGAGCCGTGAGAGTTTTCTGGAGTAAAACACAACCTGTCCCTTTTCAGACAGGAAAGCCCTGATGGTTCATTTAATACCAAACCAACATCATCTTGGTTTTTTTTCCTCTTCCAGCTTGGTAAGATGCGTCTGACCATCCCCTGCAGGGCCCTGACCTGCTCCCACCTGCAGTGCTTTGATGCCACCCTCTACATTCAGATGAATGAGAAGAAACCAACCTGGGTGTGCCCTGTCTGTGACAAGAAGGCTCCCTATGAACATCTCATTATTGATGGGTAAGTGAAGCTTGAAGCAAACTCAGGGGTGTTCCTCACGCTCTCTGCTCCTTGTCCATGGCCAGGGCTCTGAATTCCCGGTGATCTGGTTGGGATCTGTTTTAACTCACCACATTATTTAATTTCCCTGCTGTTGGTGAAGGATTAACGACCGGGTACCTCTTCATTCAACGTTCTGGAAGAACTGTGCTCATCAAACTAGTAAATTTAATAATAATGAAAGGTGTTCCTTCCAATCCTGGGTAAATCTTTGAGCTGTCCTGCCTAAAATGGCTTTTCCCCCCTGCCCCATGTTCTGTAGTGCTGAATTCCTGGGTGAAAACAGCTCATGCTGTATATTCTTTTAATGGAGCAACTGCACTAACCTGGTGTTTTTTAATAGCAGACACGTTAGAGCAAATAAATCCTGCCACCCTTCCAAATCCATGTACAATTCCATGTACAATTTCACACTTGGGGAGTTGCCATCTGTACAAAGTGACACAGGGATTGATTCCCTGGTACTGCCTCCTTGCAAAACATTAAAAAAAAATAATAAAAAAAATCTAGGGTTGGTCTGTGCCAAGTGTGTATTCCTGGGTTTGCATTTGAATTTCTTAGATAAGAATCTTCTTTCCAAAGTGTGATAAAGGAAGAAAGCAAGTTGAGGCTTCTGAGGATACCTCAGAGTGTTTGACTCCAAAAGAAACCCCATGAAAGAATGCCAAAACAAACAAACAAAACCCTCAAAAGCAGAACTAAAAACCCTGAAACAAACAGAACCCCAGAAAAACACCTCACAAATGATCTGAGCCTTTTTTAGGGGTTATGTGCTTCATTTTTGGGGAGCTGAATGTCACTCAGGGTCCCTTTTACGGCCTTGAAGAGCCACTCAGGGCTGCTTTGGATTCCTGGATCCTGAGATTTCCAGGTCCTCTGCTTTGGGTTCCTTGCTGGAGGTTTCTGCCTAAAAAAGTAAAGCCGAAGAGTAGGAATAATTAACCCAACACATTTTCCTTATTTCTTCTTGTGTTGCCAGGTGCAGATGTTGGAGATTAGCTGATCTAATTAGAGCATCCCAAAGGGAAGGTTATGGCTAGAAAATGTTTCAGTCTGGGAAAGAGGGAACTGTCTCTTTCCTGCAGAACCACAGGAATAGGCCTGGTCCAAAGCTGGAATTCCCACTGGGAATGATGTGGTGCCAGGATCCCAAAGTTTTAGGAGGTGCCGGTAGGAGAAGAGGCTGGGAGTTCAGATTCCCAAGTTCAGCATTTGTTAGGAAGTTTCAGGAAATACAAGTCCTTAAATTCTCAGCTGTATGGACTCCTTTAAAGATGGGCTTCCTCAGTTAAGTACTGGCAGAGGTAAATATGGGTAAGGAGGAGACTGTTTTTTGATCCCAGTTCACATCCGTCCCTCCGTTTGGGAGATGGAGAGTTCTGTGCCACGGGCTCTGCAGGACTCCACTCTCAGTGCTTTGAAAGAAACGTGCACGTTTTTCTCTTGGATAATATGTGAATTTTGGCCACGATTCCTTTTTGTCAAGGAAGCAGATGAGAAAAAGGGAGAGCAATGAAAGCTTTCGGTTTAACGCTAATTCCGACTTGCACTGGCTAATCAAGGTACTGGAGGAGAAAAAAGGAACTGAGCTCTTTTTGAGGACTGATATCAAATGTTTTTGATGGCCAGGTTGTTCATGGAGATCCTGAAGTTTTGTACAGATTGTGATGAAATTCAGTTCAAGGAGGATGGATCCTGGGCTCCCATGAGGTCCAAGAAGGAGGTGCAGGAAGTGACAGCGTCTTACAATGGCGTGGACGGTAAGTCGTGTTTTGGGGTGTGAGGACTGAGCTTCCTACGGTGGGAACCCCCCTGAGTGTTGGTGGTTCCTTCAACTTCTCAAAATGCCCGTTTTTGAATGTGTATTTGTAGCTTTAATGATCATTTGTGACAACAAGTACTTGAGTAATACCTGTTTGGGGCTTGTGATTTTGTTGTCTTGAGTTACAGCTTTATGATAAACTGTGGTGTTCTGATTGTAGTGCTGGTTTAAACTGCAGCTTTTCCCGTTGACTTACTTTTGTGTAGGATGCATAAGCTCTTCCTTGGAACATCAGGTGTCTTCTCACCAACAGTCAAATAAAAATAAGAAAGTGGAAGTGATCGATTTGACCATCGACAGCTCGTCAGATGAGGAGGAGGAGGAACCATCTGCCAAGAGGAGCTGTCCTTCCATATCTCCAGCATCACCATTAAACAATAAGGGGTGAGGATAAAAAGAGGCCAGTGCAGAGAAAATTTGCTCATGATGGACAGAAGTCATAAATTTCAAAAGAAATTACATCTAGAAAGTCCTGTATCTGGGTTATCTCCTCATTTAGTAGCTTAGAGCACGTGGGTTTGCTCTCAGCTCACAAGGCCCAAGATTGGAATCACGACTTTGAGTTGTCAAGTGTGCAACCCAAGGGAGTATTTCAGTTGTGTTTGTGCAAATGATGTAAAATGGTGCCAAAAATGGTGGCTCCCAAGTCTGGTTTTTGCAAGTCTGGGAGTGCTTTTCTTCCCCAGGGAAATGGAGGAGCAGCACATTTGGAGAGAGCAAGGAGCAGCAGGGTGTGGTGTGGGGTTTGCCACAACCTGGTCACACCTGAGCAGCCAGGCTGGAAATAGCTCCTTGTTTACATAAATATCCAGGGATCAAAAGGCAGCCTAAACCGGAGGGATCCTGTTGTTGCAGTGATTCCTCCTCCAGGAATGGGAATGACTCAGTGACCACTTACAACTCCTCAAGACCTTTTTTTAATGTCCTCATTTGCTGATTACCCCGGAGAGCGTGTCAGTGTGGTGGTGTTACACTGATTCCTGGGGGGGTTGGGTTCAGGATTCCTTTAGGATTGTCCAGTCCTGGCTGGGGAGTATCAGTAACATCTTTACAGCAGAGATCCCAGTAGCATTTACAGTGAGAGGCCTCGCTTTCTGCTCTTTGAGACTGAACTTGCCTTTTCGTTTTGCTGAATTTCAACTGTCTTGGACTGAATTAACCTTCCCGATAAAACAGTGTGAGGGGAAAGGCCTGGGGAACATGTGTTGCTCATGTCTCTTCCAGTTCCTTGCAGGATCCGTTGAGGTGCATTTATGAAGCTTTGGAATTTAAAAGGGGAGCTGTTGCACACCTTTCACCAAGTTCTGAATGCACTTTGAGTTACGGAGTTAAAATGGGAAAATTTAAATTTAAATTGGGGGAAATTTGAAAACAAGCATCCCCTGCATGGGGCAACAAGAAAGCCAAGACTCTTCTGTGTTTGTAACAAGCCTTTGTTCCTTGCAGCATTTTGAATTTACCCCATCAAGCATCTCCTGTGTCAAGAACACCAAGCCTTCCTGCTGTGGACACCAGCTACATCAACACATCACTTATCCAAGACTACAGGCATCCATTCCACATGACACCAATGCCTTATGACTTGCAAGGTGAGCTTCTGACTCTACACCTATAAATGCAGCTCTCCAAGCAATAATAACTAAAAGGGAAAAAAAAAAAAAGGTTAATATCTCTGGTAGTGAAAAGACTCTGAAGTGTCATCAATATTGTGCCGGTTTTATTTCAAAATAAATGGTGAAGAAATGAGGAGGTGCTTTTCTGTTTGGAGAAGCTTAATTTTTATTTTTTGTCTCTTCACAGGTTTAGATTTCTTCCCTTTCCTGTCAGGAGACAATCAGGTAAGTCGAGGAAAATCAAGTCCTGTGGCAAACATTCTTTTCGAAGCAGGACTTGCTGGCCTGGCTGTGTAGGAGCAGATTTGTGCCGTAGGTGTGAAATCAGGGAGAGGCTGCAGCTTTATTTTGTACACAAGCTGTGACCAAACACAAGCATTGCCTAAACACAGGTGAAGGGTAAGGCACAACCAGAAATAAATAGTTTGTTATCCAAGGGTTTAAGCTCAGCAGCCAGTTTTTGTTGTGGGATGACCCCGGGCCGTGGCTGAAGGTGCAGCAGCACCTCCTTAATTTTGCAGCCCTGAGGTCCCACCCTGGGGCTCTGGACAGTCCTGCTTGGTCACTTTTCCTCCGAGGAGAGAAGGGCTGGGGTGTCTCACCTGCCCTTCCTGCAGTGCTGAGCAGGAAAATGGCACTAAACACAGAGAGATTCTTTCCTGTCCTAACGAAGAGCCTGCACCGTAGAATTTGGATTTAGGGAGCATTCACTGAAACACGGAGAAGTGAATTGCTCTGCAACAAGTGGTGCTGCGCTGGTTGTGCCAGTGCAGAAATGCTGGGGAGCGAGGCTGAGCAGCCTGAGTGTTCCACAGAGAGCAGCATTACCCCAGAAAAGTTGTATTTCAAACCTGATTCCTGATAGCTCAAGCTCTTGCTTTCAGGGGCTGCCCCAGAGAGAATAACCTGGGACAGCCCTGGCTCCGTCCCACGGGAATAAACTGTCTGTAAAAGCATTTTTTCACAGTGTTGCCCCAGCTGGGGTTGATCTCTGACTTTTAAGGGGATGGCACAATATTTTTTTTGAATTTTGGGGAGTTTTGCCGCCAGGCAGTTTTTTGCAGAGGTGAAACAGTGCTGCTGCTTCCCCTTCCTTCCTGGTTTGGGGGGGGTGTGTGGCCAGTCCTGTTCCCTTGGAAGTGTTTGCTCTTACCAACACCGGTATTTCTAATTCCTTTTGGAGTTCTGAAGGCAATTTTGCAGTGCTGAAGGCAGTCTTGAAATTCTGAAGCCAATTTTGGAATTCTGAAGCCAATTTTGAAATTCCTGAGGCAGGTTTAGGGTTCTGAAAGGCAGGTTTAGGGTTCTGAAAGCCAGGGTTAGAGTTCTGAAAGGCAGGTTTAGGGTTCTGAAAGGCAGGTTTAGGGTTCTGAAAGCCAGGTTTAGGGTTCTGAAGCCAGGTTTAGGATTTTCAAGCCAGGTCTAGGATTCTCAAGGCAGTTTCTCTCGGTTTCAGACTTGCGGGGCCGCAGAGCTAAAAATCCGCTGCGTCGCTCCCCTCGCTGAAAACCCCGTGAAACCCCGAATCCACCAGAGCTTTAGCTTAACAACCCCCCTCACTTTGTGCTGCTCTGAATCCAAGCTGAATGTCCGTGTCTGAAGTTTAACTTGTTGTTTTTCCCCCCAGCATTACAACACCTCCCTCCTTGCCGCCGCAGCCGCGGCGGTTTCCGCGTCCGATGATCAAGAACTTTTACACTCCCGTTTTTTCCCCTACACTTCATCCCAGATGTTTCTCGATCAGCTCAATGCAGGAGGAAGCAGTTCCCTGCCAGCCACAAATGGTAGCAATAGTGGCAGTAACAGCAGTCTTGTTTCCTCCAACAGCCTGCGAGAGAATCATGGGCATCCCGTTGCAAGTAGGAGCAGCACGGACACGGCGTCAATCTTTGGTATCATACCAGACATTATCTCATTGGACTGATCCTTTTGGACAGAGGAAATCTTTGTGCTTGGTTTTACTTTATGTTAGAAACATAAAACAAAGTTTGTTTTGGTTTTCTTTGTTGTTTTCTTTTTTCTTTTGTTTTCGGGTTTTTTTTATTTTTTTTTTTTTTTTTTTTCCTTTTTTAGGGGGAAAAAAAATTTACGTGTACAGAGAACAAAAGTATATTTTCAGTTTTACTTTTGTATATAAACCTAAGATGGCCTCACTGGTAAAAATAAGAAAAAAAACACAAAAAAACCCAAAAAAACCACAAAACAACAAAAATAACAAAAACAAGGAGCTTCAGATCATTTTTATGGATGCTGAAGATTTTACACCTGTGCATTTGTCATGTGAGTTTCTTTTTCTTTTTTTCCCCTCTACTTTGGACACAAATGGCATTATTTTCTTCACAGTTAACATAACCAGGAAAGGAGCTGAACTTCTGAAGTTCAAGCTTGGGAGAGGGTTTTTTTCTCCTCTTGGAGACATTTCCCTTCGGTGGTGGAATCTAATTCCCCCATCCCTTGTTTAAGTGCAGATTTTATTACGCTTAGAGCAGACCCTGCTCTGCTTCCCCTCTGTTTGCAGGACAGAGCCTTTCAGGAGTGGGTTTGGTTTTTTTAGGAGCTTCTTGTCATCTCTGTGTGACCCTTTATTCGGACAACTTTTGAATTCCACGCTTCAGTCAAGCACGTCAGGTCCGTCAGTGGCAGGAGTCGAGGGAAAGGCAGGAAGCTGAGTCAGGGTTAGGTGGGCTCTCAGGAGAAGGATTTTCAGCCAGAGGGTGGTTGAGCACTGGAACAGGCTCCCCAAGGTGAGGTCACGGCTCCAGGCCTCTCCAAGGAGTGTGTCAGCAACCCTCTCAGGCACAGGGTGGGATTTTGGGGTGTCCTGGGCAGGGCCAGGAGTTGGACTCCACGATCCTGATGGGTCCCTTCCAACTCAGCATTTTCTGTGGTTCAGTTCTTCCTGAGGGCCAGTCTCAGGCAAATCCCAGGCTGAGGAATTCCTGGGCTCTGCTGCTGGGGGACATTTTTATGGAATCCGGCCCCAAATCCACGCGCCGACACTTGGACTGGAGGGGTTTGTTTCTGAGAACTTCCTATCGAATCCCATTCCAGTAACTTTAAGATCTTAATCAGCAAAATACCGAGCATGTGTCAGTTTGAACTCTGTGCAGCTGCTTGTGCTTTCACCTTAGCCATGCCCGTAGCTACGGCCTTGGGAATCGGGGCCCGCCTTGTTCCCCCCGGAAAATCCTCCTTTGAGCTGCAGTAGATCGAAAATTTCTGCTTCCAAGTGAACTTGTCAACTGAGTACAAGGAGAAAATCCAACTCCCCGCACACTCTTGCATGGTTCGTGCAGCTGATAATGCTCTTGGTCTGCTGAGTTCCCACTCATCCCGATGAATATTCAGTGTTCAGTGTGAGTCTGAAACCAGAACCCAACCCAAGCAACCACCCACCTGGATCCCATGGACTCCCTATCCAAGTCTTTTAGGGAAGTGGCTTTCGAAATTCAGTTTTCTCTCTTTGGCCTTGGAATTGTTTTGCTTTCCCAGATTTTTCATTTTAACTTGGAGCCATATTTACTTCCTGGGTTCTTTTTTTTTTTCTTTTTTCTTTTTTTGAGGTTGTGCATGACATAGGAAAACCTTTTTTTTAGAACTGATGGGTCATTTGGGCTGATCTGTTCTTCTTAAAAGAGTGACAAATGTGTAAATAGCTGGAATGCAGTTTTTTCAGGAGATTCTTTAAAGTCAGAGAAAGGGGAGGGGAAGGAAGTGATTCTCTTGTGTCCCAAAGTCCACGTCAGAGAGAGTTAATATTTCCTCTGGTGTGAAAAATATTTTTATAACTGGTTGAAAGTGCAGGTAACATGTTTATCAGGAAAGAGAGTTAAGGAATACTAAAATTAGCAGATTCTCGTCTGGAATTTTTTCGTGTCCAAAACCGTTGATTGCAGCTCGGAGCATTGACAAGGGCCACCTTTTGCCTATGAAGTCGTCTCAAAACTCTTGCATTGATTTAAAAAAAAAAAAAAAGGAAAAAAAAAGGAAAAAATATTTAAAACAAAAAAAAAACAAAGGAAAAAAGAAAAAAAAATCTTTAATCCCAGTAGCATTAGGTATTGCTGTATGATCAGTCGTATGGTTATTTGAAAGGTTCACATTATGTGGCATCAAAATCGTTTTTAGTGTTTTTACAGCATCCCTCTGCCACTAAATAGTTGACTTGAATTTTGCAAAACAAATGTTTGTGTTTATATGTATATGTGTGTGTATATATGTATTTATAGATCCGTGTGTGTGAGTTCAAAGTGAGTTAAATAGTTTTTCCCATGCATGTGTATTTCATACATATCTGGCTGATATATATATATTTCACCATACACCAATTTTATAATTTATTAAATGTCAGTTAAAAAAAAAAATAAATAAAAGGATAGAAAATGGGAAATACTTATTTTTTAAACAGTCTGATTTTGAAGTGATTAAACCTACACTAGGAATATATCTCATACCTTGTAGTCATGGATACTAACCTGGTAACTTCAGAGCATATTTGCTGTGATCTTTGTAACTCTGGAGTGTGGCTGCCCTGGGTGTTCCAGGAGTGTGTCCCAGGCTCTGGAACACCAGGAATCCGGGAGAGCCCGCGGCTGCTTTTCCGACGCCGGTGGCGACGTCCCCGTTGACTGTGTTGTTACAGACGGCCCGAAGAGCAGCTCGTGTCGCTTTTCGGTATTAAAAAATCTCGTTATCACATCTAAACTGCGACGTGGCAGTGTGTGGTTATCCCGGCACGAGGTGATTGATGCCTGGCTTTGGGAAGGTGAGGTCGGCCGACGGCGTCTTCCAGTCCCTGCCGCTGCCCCTGCCGGGGAAGGCTCTCAGTCATTTTTAACCTCATTGCTCTGCAAAGAAGGGCCAGCAACGGTCTCCAGTCCTCCTTTGTGGTATTATCCATGTGCTTTGTGAGTATTCCTGTGTCGTGCCCGGGTGTTCCCTGGAGCTGGGTAATTCTCTGTGCCTCTGACCACGGTGAACGTTGCTTGGTAGAAGTCTCAGTCTGAGTTCTCCACCATTCCCCGCAAACCTTCACTCCAAAACTTGTCTCCTTCAGGTCACAAGTCCTGGCTTGTGCTCCTGCTCCGTTCCCTGCTGATGGCAGTTGCTGTGATCCTTAGGATAGCGGTCCCTTATCCCAGAGTTCTTCCCTGAGAGGAGCGGGATGTGCACGCACGCGTGTTCCGGAGAGCTCCGTGCGCGCACCCGCAGCTCCTGGAGGAGCAGGGTGGCTCTGAGCCACTCCTGCACCCTTCAGAAGATGAAAAACCCACATTAGACCATCCCTTAAAAACTTCCCAGCACTTCCTTAGGGATGGAACAGCGATCCCAGGCTTCCCCCTCCTCTCCATGGCGAGGATTCGGTAACCTTTCAAGGATGGGATGGCTGATGGCTTTTCCTTGGACTCTGGTGGACCTGCCTCCCAAAGCAGAGCTGAGGACTGTGAGGAGAACGTTTGGAAAGTTAATTTTTATTGCAGTTTAACATTTCAGGGTTTTAAGCACATTTTAAATAGACAAGATTTTGGTTTTATCAGTGTAACTTTTTTTTTTTTTTAACAGAACTTAGATTTCTAACAAGGGAAAATTGCTGGTGGTCCCCGAAAGTGCTGCTGTTAATTGTTTTAATTAACAAAGGGAAAAAATGTATATAAGCAGAATATTAAAAATTACCATTAATTCCATGAATTTAAACCTGTCATTCATTGCCTTAAGACTTTTCTCCTAGTTTCCATACTTTGGCATGCCAAACCAGTAAATGGCTTTTAAAAATGTATAGTAGACCAATGTCAGTTTGTATAAAAGTACCAAGTGAAAATATTTATTATATGCATTGGAAAAAAAAAAACTGGTTTACCTATTGAATGTTACCTGTTTCTGTAGAAATCTTTAGATGTAATAAAAAGCATTCAGTTATGTTGTGTTTCCTGAGGGGGGAGAAAAGGGAGGGAGGGGGCAGAGGGTAATCCCTGTGATTCTTTTGGACCTGGAATGCTTTGCTTTTAGTTGTTTGTGGCTCGGGGTGTCTTACTCTTGTCCCTCCGAGCTCTGCCAGCCCTGCTTTGTTCCCTGAGCGTGTCCGGGTGTGATTCCTCTTTGCCAGCTTTCCTTTGGGAATGTTTTTCCCCCCCCAGCCCGTTGGGATGCAGCTGCATTCCGGAGCGATCCAGAGGGATTGGGAGCTGAGCAATCCCGTGACATCCAGGCTTTTCCACTGTGCATGTGAAAGGATTTGTTATCGCTGGCCAGGGCAGTGGGGAGGAACGAGGCTGGGGAGCGACTGGATCAGGTGGAATTCGGCTGTTGGCGCGTACTGGGAACAAGTGCTGCCAGTGAATCCCTTCTCTGAGGAGCTGGTGGTGCTCAGTGAGGGGTCTGCTGTGTCCTGGTGCCTGTGGAGCCAAGTTCTGGAGAGCTCTGGAGCAGGGAATGACCTCCAGGGTGTGGGAAAGCTGCAGTGCCAGGTACGTGGGGGTTTATCCCAACACTGGGATTAACCGAGTGGTGGGAACACTTACCAGGGAATTCCCATCTTCTGCTGTTTAACCTGCTCTTGGTTTTCCAGGGAATCTCACCTCTCATCCCACTGTGTGCTGCTTTTTTGGGTGTTGCTCAAGTGCTGCTTGTAACTGAATATTTAGAGAAATTGGCTTTTCCTGCTGTGTTTTCCATCCCTAGAGTAGGAAGAGCTAATTAAGGACTGAGGGGTGTGTCAGTTTTCCACGAAGCAAAGTTCATTTCCCCTTGGAGCGTGACCTGGTCAGAGCTGGGATGTGTCAGGATCCAAGTCTGAGCTTCCTGGGTCAGTCTGGGACTGCTGTGAGATCCACAGGGATCTGGGTCTGGATCAGGGCGGTGGCAAAACCAAACAGCAAAACCTGCTGCTTTTCTTACCTGCAGGACTGGAAGATCCTGGATCTCCTTCCTTTCCTTGCACAGCACTTGGCATGCCATGTAACCTCTTGCGCTTTTCCCCCCTCGATGGAATATTCCATGAGGATGATCCCTGTTTTACCCTTGCAGAGACACCGATTTGGAAGGTTGAGATTTGCTCATACTTAGGGGGCTCATTTCAGTTTCTAACCAGGTTTGTGCCTGTTACAGCCCTGGGTGATGCTGCTGCAGCTTTGTGTGATGTTCCTGGGTGTTGTTCTGGGATAAATGAATCTTGGAATGGTCGGGATTGGAAGGGATCTAAAAGCTCATCTCATTCCAACCCCCTGCCATGGGCAGGGACACCTTCCACCAGCCCAGGTTGCTCCAACCTGGACACTTCCAGGGATCCAGGGGCAGCCACAGCTTCTCTGGGCAACCTGTGCCAGGGCCTGCCCACCCTCCCAGCCAGGAATTCCTAATCCGTTGGATCTGCTGTGCCATGCTTGAATTGTTAATTATTTCACAGAGCAAAGAGTGAGGAGATTCAGGATTAAAAAAGGGGAGGACGGAGAGCAAGGGGCTCCTGGAGGCAGAAGCCACATCAGGTTTGTAGGAACGTGGGCTCTTCCAGAGGGTTTTCCAGGTTTCTCCTTGTGCCCTGCCTGTGCAAAGCTGATCTCTCTGCAGTTTTCCAGCTGGCTCCAGTGAGAACCTGCTGAATGTTCTCCTGAATTCCAGGTACCCCTTTATGGATCTCACCAAGGCTGCTGAGGTAGAGGAGAAATAAGATCAATAGTAACGGCTGCGGGTCCAAGTGGTTTTAATCAGCCTGAAGTCAGAGAGCTGGGGAGGTTTTTCCTGGTGTAGGGAAGCTGAGTTTTCCCAGGCCCTGTTTTCCCTGCCAGGCCGTCTCTGGGAGCGTGTCCTTGGCAGCCAGCCCGGAATGTGGGCACAGACACGGGCAGAGAGCACGTGATGGAGTTGTTGACTTGGAGCACCGGGAGACCTTCCCCACAGCTTATCAATTCTGCCACAACCCCTGGGCTTAACGGGCACTTTTAAAATAAGAGCTATTTTGTAAAGCACGTCGCGTGTTGCGGGGGGGGGGGATGTTACGCTCGGTTTATTTAAATAACTCACGCTTTGTGACACCAGAAACGAGGCGGGACCCTGTGCAAGTTTAAGCACTCTTAATGAAGGCAAAATAAGGCTTTTTAAGGGGTAAAGGATCCAAAAGTTCAAGTGGGAAAAATTGAAGTTAAAAAAAAAACCTTCCGGGTCCTGCTTGCAGCAAAGCTCACACGTTGAATTTCAGTAGTCGACCGTGGGGAGGCAAATAACGCGAACGAAGTCGTCGTATTTTATTGTTCCATTTGGCCCAACGTTGGCTTCTTTCAGCAGGTCATCAACTGGAAAAGAGCAAAAAGAAAGAGAGGTCTGAGTGGCATTTATTAGGGGTGTCGTGATCTTCCCAAGGAAGAGCAGCGAGGCAGGGTTTGGGTTTTCAGGCATTTTTATCAGAAATAATGATTTCTGGGATCAGGGGGGGTCCCAGCCAGGTGAGAGTTTTAAACTAGTATTAACACTGATTTTGAATCCCATGTCTAACTTTCCAGAGCAGAGTTGTCCATCTCTTTGAGTTCCACATGGAAAAGCCTCACAAATTCGTTCCAAATCAGCTTTTTGGTAAGGATGGGTTGATTTAACTTGAATTGCAAATCTGTGCCTGTTCAAATGATGCCATATGGGCAGGGACACCTTCCACTATCCCAGGCTGCTCCAAGCCCCATCCAACCCAGCCTTGGACACTCCCAGGGATCCAGGGGCAGCCACAGCTTCCCTGGGCAACCTGTGCCAGTGCAAAGAAGGTCTTGATCACCTTCACCTTCCAATTCCTTCCTGTTGTGCCCCTTGGAGGCAAATTTCTGACAAACTGGACAGGACTGGGGGGTTACGCTTTTTGCACTTTCCCGTCTCCTGCTGGCACAGGCCCTTCCTCATCCCAGGTTTGACTGCAGAGGAAAATCAGGGAATAAGAAGACGGGGAGGGTCTGATCCATGTCTGAATTGCAAAATACCTTCCTCCTCAGAGAGCTTCTCCCCCAGCCTGGTGAGCTTTGCCCTCAGCTCTGCCACAGAGATGACTCCTCTCCTCTGCCTGTCGATCATGGCCAGCGCTGTCAGGATTTCCTTCTCGGGCTCCTCCTGCTTCATCTGCCTGTACATGATGTTCAGGAAGGTGGAGAAATCCAGCTCTGCGTTCCGGTCTGCAAAAGGACGAGGAGATTCTTCCGGAATGGCTCCGTTTTGTGGTGTGTACCCAGAATTAAGCATCCCCTTCTTCTTCCCCCCAGTTCCCCTTCCTGGGCTTTCTTTTCCCTTTTGCCTGACCCTGCTCTGGATCAGATTGGGGTGGGGCTTTCCCCGTCTTAAAACCCCATTTCTAGTTTTGCTGAACTTGTGCTCTGAACTTGCACCCAGATTTTTGAATCCACCCCACCTTATCTCATAATTCTTCCTTAGTCTTTGTGATTTAAATTTATTCCCCCGTATCTGCAGAGAAATCTCTTCCTGTGCTCTTTTACTGTGCTGGTTGGACTGGACAGATTCCCAGCCTCAAAATCAACATCCATATGTTTGTCTCCCACTGTTTTGGAAGATTGGGGGGGTTTAATGGCACTGTTTTAATCTGTGGACTGGATTATGTTCATTTAGCACATCACAAAGTGCTAAAATAAGCAGGGCTTGGTGACTGCTCTTGGTTGTGCTGGTTCACCAGAGAGTGCATGGTACTCCCAGGCTCCAGGCAGCCTCCTGACCCCCCCCAAAATGAATTTTCCCAACCCTAATCCGCGTTTTTTGGCTGTCCCTGCCCCGCGCTCACCGATCCTGTGCAGGTGGAGGTGTCTCTGCACCTCCCCCGGGGTCGGGCTGGCTCCCAGGCACCTCATCACTGCCAGCAGGTCCGAGGCCTTTATCTTCCCTTTTTGTTTCTTGTCATACAGGGAAAAACATTCCTTGAACTCTAATTAAAAACCAGAACTCTGTCAGGCCGGGTAGGATCACACTGAGCTGCCCGGATGGCACTGGCAGGATTCCAGCAGGGATACGGTGTCGGCTCCGGGATGTCTCCCTGCAGGGAAGGGGGATGGACGGGGTGGGGGAAGGACCCGGGGAAAGAGCCAAGGGCAATTAAAACCCAGGCTTGGGAACGGCGGAGCTAATTGGGCTCCTTCAGCCTGGAGAGGGGAGGCTGGAAGCGGGGCCAGGCTTTGGAATCTGGAGGATAGGGTTTTAAAAAAAGGGCTTTTCTCTGCCTTCCCGGGGGTGGGAGAGGGGGATGAGAAGGCTGAGGGAGCGGTGGGGGGTGCTGGGGGTGCAGGGAGGGTGCCGGGTCTGCAGCATCTCCCTCCCGCACCCCTCGCCCTCTCCCCTTCCCCCCTCGACCCCGGGCTTCCCCAAGTTTTCCCAGTGACCAAGGCAGGCTTGGAGCTGACCTAGATAAGGCTGCTCCCATCCCCTTCTCCTCGTCAGGCTCCGCACCGACAGCGAGCCGTGCTGCCCGGGGGAAATCGGCCTGTCCTGGTGCCACCCCCCTCCCCATCCTCTGTGCCCCCCGCCCTCCCCGCAGGGTGTGTGCAGGGTGCCCCGTGGGTGCCCCGTGGGTGCCCCGTGGGTGCCCCGTGGGTGTCGTGGCCTCCCCTGCCCCGGCGCCTCCTCCCTCCAATCCCGCAGAGCTGCTGAGCCCCAGGGCCCTGCAGATTAACAGATTTGCAATAATACTCTTATTTCAGCTTTTCCTCTGCCGTTCTCTGGAGCAAACCCAGCCCCAGGCGGGGCTCCCCTCTCCCAGGGAAGCCCCAGCGCCTCGCAGTGGGAATTTGTACCCCCTGCACCCCCTAATTCCTCCTCCTCCTTTGCTCCCATCACACCTCAGACCTCCAGAACTGCAGATGGTCACCTGGAATACCCCCTGATCCCCGAGGGCTGAAGTGTTCCTGGACTGGGAGGTGGTTGGTTACTCTGCTGGTCCCTGTGCAACCCAGCGTGGGGTCTGTGGGTGCTTTTTGGGGGGCTCCAAACAAGAAAACCTGGGGGGATTTTTCCTGTTTCCAGAGCAAACAGATCCCTGGAGAGCCGGGAGGAGGCCAAGGGTGCTGGTGGGGAGCACAAGCCCAGAACGAGACGTTCTGGGGGGAAATGCCACTTTTATATCTAGAAACACCAATTTGTGAGGCTGATCTTGCTCGTTAAAAACCCCCGACGAGAACAGAACCGTACGTACCGTTAATCTGATCCTGGGACAGAAACTTTGCCTGGAGAGGGAAGCGGGGAGGGGGGAAAGGAAAAGAGACAAAAAAAAAACACCCCAAAGAGGTTTAAAATCTGGCTGAGGGGAGCAGGGGGAGGGATTCGCACGGGCTGAAACGCTGAACTCACCATGACTTTGGGGTGTTTGTCACTGCCCGGCGGGATCGGAGGCGGCGGCTGCCACTTTTCTCCTCGATTAAGGGCTAAAGTCCTGCAGCCCCGGGGTGGAGGCTGTAATAAATACCCGCTGCCATGGCTACGAGACCTGATCCCTGCCTGGATCCCGCTGCCAGCGCCGCTCCTGCTCCCACTGCACCGGGAAAAGGGCTCTGCCCTCCCTGCCCCAGGCTCAGGACCCCTCACGGAGGGGTTTGGGGGAGTGGGATCACCCCAAAGAGCTGCACACCTCGGTGCTGGAATCGGCTGGGGAAGGGACAGGGGGCTTTCCAGCTCTGCAGGGCACTGCTGGGGGCACAGGAAAGGGTTAATTCAGGTGGGCACCGCTGGTGACGTCCCTGTGCCCGCCTGGGAAGGTTGCCAGGGAAGGGGGGGGAAGGTCTGGATGTGCCCCTATAAACTCAACAGGGCTGGGACGTTGTAAACAGGCTGAGAAGGGATATTTGAGGTGGTTCAAAAGCTCTTCACTGCCTGCATTTTTAATTTTTAGCGTTTAACGGCTAGCAGGGGATGAAGCAGCTGGTGCCAGGCTGTGGTGGAGACCCGGGCCCAAGGACAAGACATTTAGTGACCATTACAACACGGACTGGACCCTTCCCTGGGCAGAGCCTGCTCCGTCACAGGGACACACCCAAGGCCCTGGACTGTGCTGGGGTGAAGATTCTCCCCTCTGAGCTGCTGCAGGAAGAACGTGAGTCGCTCAGCTTTTACCAACCGTTTTTACTCGCTGGGTTTTGCTGGAAGCTTTTTTGCGCCACTTGGGTTGTGTCACGCAGGGCTCTGACACAAATGGGACAGGCCTGATCCAGCCAGGGATGCAGCTGGAGCCGCAGGAGCTCCATCCATCCCCTGAGGGTTGGAGAAGGGGGGAGCAGGAGCTGCTGCTGGTGATGCTCAGGGATCAGCCCCTCCCTGGTGCTCAGTTTGGGCTGTTTGCGGGGAATTGGCCCTTCCTGCGCCAGGTCGGAGCTCCAAAGCGAGGGTTTGACCCCGGGAGGGCTCCTGGGAGAGGCAGAGCCACCTGCAGATCCCAGGCAGGGCAGCTCAGCCCCTTCCTGGCATGTTTGCTCATCCGGGAGCAGCGTGGGAGGAGCGGATTCATCTCCCCGTGCCAAGAGACTTCCTGGCAAACCACTCCCCTTCCAGGCTGGGATGCCAATGGTGCTGTGGGGGGTCACCACTGCCTGGGATGCTGCCCCTGCTCTGCTACAGGAGGGATCTGGTGCTGTCCCATAAGTCCAGCAGGGAGCTGAGCTGTGGAATTGTGAGGGAGACACCCCAACCCTGCCTTTGAAGAGCTACATTGAACCCCTCTTTTTTTTGGGGGGGGGAATCCTCCCTCCCCAGCCAGGTCTAGTTATCACACACCACCTCCTGCAGCCAGGGTTGGTCAGGAATTTATTGGAAATACATTAAAACTACGTTAGAAAAACTAGAATTCTTTTTTTTCTTCTTCTTCTTTTCAAATCGCTCTGAAATATCAAAACTTACAAACTTTCCTTTGCTGCGTGGAGGTTGTTCATGTGCAGGGTGTAAAAGGCCCAGGGCTCAGGGATATAAATCACTCCAGGGTACTTCTTCCTGAGAGTTTTGTCATTCCACAGCCAGGCCACCCAGCCAGCGATGAGGAGCAGGGTGATGATGAAGGAGTAGAAGAGGAAGAGCCCGTTGCTGTCCAGGACAAGTCCCTTCCTTTTTTGGTGCATCACTAAAGCCATCATGGCAAAGAAAGTGAAGATGTAGAGGATGAAGATCTGCCCCTCTGTCACCAGGTACCTGCAAAGGTCACAGGAGGGAGCTCTGAGGGAGGGCAGCACTTGCAGCCTCAGGGATGAGCATCTCCCCCTCTCCCCGCTCCACATCCCCTCCGGAGCTGTGCTGCTCCTGCTGCCTGACCGGCTTTTGTGACTCTTCTCAGGGATTCATCACCAGGGCTTCGGGAAGAGGAGGGATAAAGGAATGTTCCCAGGACGGGCAGGGAAAGGTGCTGGGCTGTCTGTGGCCAGGATGCCCAAAGGCAGAACCAAAGCTGGATTCTGGCTCCCACCTGTGCTCATTTATCCAAAAATCCAGGAGGGATAGCACTCCTGGCGCTTCAGTCCCACACAATCCACGGACATCCACGCTGATACCCTCAAGGGAAGTGCAAGGGGGTAACTGGGGACTGACAAAATCCTGGTGATTTTGCCTACCCAGAATTAATTTGCTGGATAAAACCGATCTCAGCAGGGCAAGAGGGAACAGCAGCCCTGAGGGCGGATGAGAAGCTGTTTGGCTGCCACCAGGGACAGCACTGGGCAAGAGGACGCTCCTGAAAAAGGGAAATAAATAAGAGCCTCTCTAAAAAAGGCCCTTTGGGACCCCAGGGCTGGAGGGGAGGCCGTGGCTGAGCATCCCCAGGGCTCTGGGTGGAGCCACCAAGGAGCTGGGGCCACGTGGATGCTCTGCAGGTACCTGGTGACCACCCCAAAATCCTCAGGGAACTGTCTCAGGGCCCACAGACAGCAACCTTGGAGGGGGGGAAGGCAGCAGTTCCTTCTGGAACTCCAGCTGTGGCTGAAGAAACACCCCAAGCAGGGACAGAATTCCTGCTGGGTGTCCCTGGAGTTGTCCCAGCGTCCAGAGACTGAGGGGGCTGCGAATTTCAACGGGATTTAATTTGATTTTCCAGCCCTGCAGAGCAGAAGCTGCAGCAAGTGCTGCCCTGGGGAACAGAGAACTCCGCCTGGGGCGTTCCCTGGGGTATTCCCTCTTCATCCCTGCCCACCCCTCGTGGCCAGAAGCCTCTTACCAGTAATAAAGGCTGCTGGGCCCCATCAGGAGCAGGGCAGCCACTGGCATCCTGCTCTCCTCTGCCACAGGGGTGAAGCAGCCCGTGAAATATATGAACAGGATCAGGAAAAAAGGGATGTACCTGCAAAGAGAAACCAACTCCCATCGGTGGGATGACCCTGGGAAGTGTTTAAGCCCTTCCTAAATCCAAACCAAGCACGTGGGCAGTTCCTGTGCCGAGCCTGGGAGTTAATCTGGTGCAAGAGCAGAAGTGGAATCCCTTGCTCTGGGATTCCTGCTGTGCCCACAGGGCTGGTGGTGCCTGCTGAGGGGCTGTTCGTGTCCTGGCTGCTGCCAGTGCTCCTGCAGGTAATGAGAATTCCCAGTCTCGGGCAGGAAAAGCCCAATTTGGCTGATTAGGGCAAACCCTGGGCTCAAGTGCTCCTTGAACAATTCCCTTTGTTCCATTCCCAGGCTCTGAGAGCCTCGTGTTGTGTCCCAGCTGAACTGCAGGAAAACAGGATGTGCACCAGGATTTCAATAACCCCACAGAGCCCTTTTTTTTTTTTTTGATTTAAAAGAATGGGATCTCTTTGCTCCACAGCACTGAAGGAACAGCAAATAAACCCGGGAAGCCTGAGGGGGAGAGATTTCCCTCTGCTCTGAGCAATCTCAGGATTATCTGGCAGCAGGTAAAGGGACAGACAGGCCTTCCTGGGGTCTCTGAGTTGGGGTGTTTGGGGGTCAAACCCCCCGAGGAGCCCCAAGGGGGGTGGTCTGTTCACCTGGACATCCTGGGGAAGGATGCGCTGTTCCCAACCACTGCCACATCCCAGAAATACCCCTGAGACAGGGATAAAGCAGGATTTTCCGAGGGTGAGCTCCCCTGTAATCGCCCTGGCCACGAGAACATTATCCCCAGCCAGCTCTCAGCAGCTGTGCTGCGGGTTGTTTTCCACATTAAGCTCTGATCTGCTCAGATCTGCCCCTCCTCGGGTCTCACTCACCACATGGAATGACCCAGATATTCATCATAGTAGTAGAGCAGCTCAAAGGAATCAATCTGCAACACAACACAGGCAGAGGTTTAGAGGGGCAGAGGGACGGGGGGCTGTTAAATAAGAACAAGCAGTTAATACCTTCCCCAAGTGCTTCTGCACCACTCATCCTCTTTACCAACGCCCACAAACTGCAACTGTAAATCCTCTTTACCAGTGTCTCTGGCTTGAGGTTCTTGATGATGGGGTTCTCTCTGACGGACAGGTGGTGCTGGTACCCGCTGAAGATCAGGCGGTGGTTCACCGAGTCCCCGACCAGGTGGATACTGGCCCCCATCACAAACATGATGATGCTCACGTAGATCATGGACCTGGGCAGGGTCTTGGGGGACCTCTCGATGAGCTGAAACCACAACAGGGAGTGTTGGACAGCGGGGGGACGGCAGCAGGGACACCCCAGTTCTGCCCCCTCTGACCTTTCCGTGCTCTGGTGGTGCCTCGGGCAGAGCACCCAGAGCAGCTTCTCCCTCAGAAATGAGCAAAGGTGACCAACGGGAAGCAAAAGCTCCCTACAGCTACCTGAGAGGAGGTTGGAGCCAGGTGGGGAGCGGTCTCTTCTCCCGGGCAATCAGCAGTAGGACAAGAGAGCACGGGCTCAAGCTCTGCCAGGGGAGGTTTAGGTTGGATATTAGAAAGAAGTTCTTTCCAGAGAGAGTGATCAGGCATTGGAATGGCCTGCCCAGAGAGGTGATGGATTCACGGTCCCTGGAGGTGTTTAAGATGAGGCTGGATGTGGCACTGAATGCCATGATCTAGTGACCACGGTGGGGTTAGATCAAGGTTTCGACTTGATGATCTCAGAGGTCTCTTCCAACTCAGTTAATTCTATGATTCTATGATTCTTCCTTCCACAATTCATTATAAAATTCCTTTCATCATCATCTAGAAATAATTTTTCCTACTTGAAAGCGCTTACTTTCAATGCTCTGCATATACAACAAGCTAAGAATTAGTATTTCTGACTTGTGGTTCATTAAGAAAACTATAAGTGTGTGCACACATGTGTGTGTGTTGCGGGGGATTGTTTGTAGTTTTTTAGTATATTTGCTCACAGGTCATGGAATGGTTCTGAACCAAAAGCTTCCAGTTCACTAGTACTGAAAAGATAGCAGATAATTTTGGACTAGCACAAGTTGCTAACACTGTCAACACGTATAGAATTATTTACAGGAATTATTTATAGGAATACCTTATCTATTATTCTGTCACATATGCTATTGCATTTTCTAGTGCTATTAAGTCAATAAAAATAGTAGTTTACTCTTATGTGTTAATAAAACATAATTATTTAGTTTGTAGTACTAAACTCACTTTCATCTTCAGACATATAGGCTGGAGTACCATTTTATATCTTGAATTATTCTGGAGTGAGTTTCACTTGTATATTTCCTAGTCATCAGAGAGGAATAAACACCTCTTAGAGGACTAGTCACACTATCTCACAATAGGTACATATGACTCCCTCTGTGGTTGAGGGAAAGGCCATTGTTGTATGTTGTCTACCTGGATTTTCGTAAAGTCTTTGTCACCATTGCCCACAGCATTCTCCTGGAGAACTGACTGCTCGTGGCTTGGATAAGTGCTCTGTTCACTGGATAAAAAATTGTCTGCATGTCCAGGTCCAGAGAGTGGTGAATGGAACTAAATCCAATTGAATGGCTGGTCACAAGTGCAGTTCCCCAGGGCTCAGTACTGGGGTCGCTTCTGTTTAATATCTTTACCAATTATCTGGACAAGGGGGTCAAGTGCACCCTCAGTCAGTTTGCAATTAACAGTAAGCTGGGTGGGAATGTTGACCTGCTGGACGGTAGGAAGGCTCTGCAGAAGAATCTGGACAGACTGGATTGATGGGCCAAGGCCAGCTGGATGAGGTTCAACAAGGTCAGGTGTTGGATCCTGTGCTTGGACCACAAGAACTCCATGCAGCACTACAGGCTTGGAGAAGAGTGGCTGAAAAGATAATAAATTATTGTTTAATTGGATTGTTATTGGATTATTGGATAAATGGGAAAGATATTACTGGAGTGGGAAAGAAGATAGAGGTTTGTGATTTTGTTGTGGCACAAACTGTCTTAAAGAATCAAGTGCTTTTTGTGCTCTGCTCCACAGGATATCAGTGAAATAAAGTCATTTTCTTCAGTCCTACACTCTTGTAGCATTTCTCTGAGACGTGCCACTAGAGAGAGTGGCAACAGTCAACAGAGTCAACAGAAAGGGTATTTGTCAATTTCTCTCATTTTTGAGTTATGGTGGAGGTAATTATTCTGAATAATGGAAATAATCACTTTGTTGCAAGTTTTAAATGTTTGTAAATCTACATTTCCTGAGGTTTGGAGGGAGTGGTGTGATAGTTTATTGAGCTTGCGGGTTTTTTTTCCTTTTGTTGTATTTCTTTTTGGCTCCTAATGTTCAAACAGAGGGGCACAACAGGGTGTACATTATAGTATTCTAGTAACATAAATGATTTTTACATAGAAAGAAGAGGGCAGAATGCCAGCAACCTCCTAGACATTTCATAATTAGTTCATAATCATAATTCATTCCCTGGAGTATTTCATCATATTCATGAGCTCTTCAAAAAAGACAAAGAATTAGAAGAAAAACACTTGGAAAATTGACAGTATTTTTTTTAACTAGGCTAAATGCTAGAAAATACTAGAAAAATTTAGCACTGATACTTTCCAAGTGAAGATGATAATATTTTATGATTCTAGAAAATTTTTGCTTACTATACGTTATAGTTGGATGTCATATTTGTCATTTTTAAACACTGTGCAAATGAGACAATATACATCCACAAGAGAAACAAACTACCAGAGGAAGTCTCAACTTTTAGAAATACTTAATACTGAAATAAGGACCTGTCTTTTTGCACAAAGAGAGTAGCATCTGCCTTCCTCAGGTTACTACAGTTTCTTCCAGGATCTTATATCAGGAGCTGATAGTTGATATTGCGAAATCACAGAGGACAACTGGCCAGTGTGCTCATCCCCAGCAAAGACATACCTCCTTGTTCTAGGGGACATAACATGCCTAAAGACATTGGCTAGCTCTACACTCTTGAATGCATCTGCTCCAAGAAGCCAATCTTGGCTCCAGGCTTAATAAAGTAATGTCTCTTCTCACTATTCAGTGCAAGTATCATGTCATGCCCTCTTTTAGTTGGGTGGCCACCTCTAGATTCTATAGCACTTGGTCTTAGGCTTTCTTTGGAACCTGAACCCTTTGCTTATTTGGTTATAATTTTCATTGCTGTGGTTTTTTGGGTTCTCAGTGATTGAAAATGTGGTGGCTGTGCCACACCTTAGCTGTTGGGTTTTTTTTTTTTAGAACATCAAATGTCACTATGTATTTCTCTCCAACCAATGAAAGTCAGGGGAAAGCTGACCCAAATGGACTTCTCCTTTGAAAAGACTTGCAAAAGCCATTATTATAAAACATATTTTAATTAACAGAATGCCATTATACCATCCTTCATGCATATGTGTTCTTATGTCAGCTTGTGTATAAAAGTTAAATAGGCCTCTAACTTTCAAATATGAGTATATACAAAATGAAACAGATGAAATATGAGACCAAGATTTTCTTTTTCCTGTGTTGGTACTTCAAATGTTTATACCAGTATTTCTGCAGTTCTTTTGACCATTACATAGAGTATGACTATTCTCAAAATATATATAGTAAGAAGAGTTAAAATTTATTTATTTGAGTCACAGTGCTTATTCTTGCTCTATGATCAGACTAAGATCAAGTAGTATGATAAATGTATGGGTTTGCTGGTAGCAAGAAATGTTCGGTTTCCAACCTACCGCTTTTTCATGTACTCAGAGATGGAGGTGGAAGATTTTGAAGACACATGCCATCTAGAGATCTTACTATCCCTTTTTTAAAGCATCGTAAGTTGCTCAAATAAACACAGTGCTGTGGTTTACAAGAGCCTTTTTAACAAACCGGTTTTTTTATAACTGTTACTTTTCAACAGATTGTTCCATTTTTCTCAAGCCCAAGATGGAATTTCTCTCTAAACCTTCTATTGGGAAAGTCTTCAGAGCAACTTGATGTGTTTGTCCCACTAAAACAGCAGCCCCTGTCTGATGCCTTGGGTCATAGCTTCAGCCTGCATGACAGTGAAATAATGCACCTCTTTTTTCCTGTCTGTATCCAAAATGTTTTCATTTATGAATAAGGTAGCTGAAGATATCATATGCCACATTTTTTATAGAATCACGGAATATTCAGAGTTGGAAGGGACCCACTGGAATCATCAAGGTCCACCTTCTGGTCCTGTACAGGACAGGCCCAAGAATCACAATATGTGCCTGAAAGCATTGTCCAAAAGCCTCCTGAACTGTCAGGCTTGGTGCAGTGGCCAGTTCCCTGGGGAGCCTGTTTCAGTGCCCAATCACCCTCTGAGTACCTTTTTACTAACATCCAACCTAAATCTCCCCTGACACAGCTCCATGGCATTCCCTCTGGTCCTGTCACTGGCTGCCAGAGGTAAGACACTGGTGCCAGCCATTCCACTTACTCTCATGAGGAAGTTGTAGACTGCTATGAGATCTCTCCTCAGTCTGCTCTGTTTTGGATGTAGTAGTGGATTTTGGATGCTTATACACATAACTTAAGCATCTTTTATGGTGGTATAAATAAAGGATTTAAGGCCTATTTTAGGAAATACTTAAATGCGTGATGAAGTTAAAAGTTATCTTCATTGACTTATTTAAGCTCCAAAGATTGATTAAAAGTGTTATTACTGCTGTTTATGTATGTTTAGAATTCGATTCATTCCTTCACATAGCAACTTCTTCTACAGAAATTGAGTTGTTTGGAAAAAAAATTGTTATTCAAAATTATGCGAAAAAAATGGATTGTCTGTTGCCTGAAGCCTTGAAATAGTTTTGACCTCTAGGCACAGCAAGTCTATATATAAATTGTTTTGGGTACTGGAGCATTCCACAAAGTTGTAAATAGGAATATTGAGGCATAAACTTTGTGCCGTTATGATCAAAGTGATTTTGAACTTTTTCCATTGCAGATTCTTCATAATTCAGAACTCTTGATTTCAAAACTCAAGCTCTGTTTAATATTTTGCTTTGATTCCTTCATAGTTAAAAGAGAATTTTTATTTTCCATTTTTCCACTGGGTATTTCTGGTGCAAAAAGGTTCAACAAACTCTAGTTCTTACTTTAGAGGAAATTAGAACTTCCACAGAGGTCAGGAAAATGTTCCTTAAGTGGAAGGACAGTGATAGTAAGTCAGGAAGGTGGTGTAGTCTGTTTGCACTGGGAAAAATGAGTGACATACCTAGATTTTCACACCTAGCCATACAACAATCAATCCTTTTCTTGCCTCTCCTCTGTCATCCCCTCTCTTTACGTGAGCAAGTGCAGGAACTCTCAGGGACCTGTATTGAAGGAATAAATTATTCCTTGGATAAAGGGGAGGGCTGGGGTTCTTTGCCCACTGCTCTCTGTTTAAAGCTCATGAGAGGCAGAGGATGGGGCGTAGAACATACATTATACATTATTACTTTTCCTTATCTTGAGTCAGCAAAGGAAGAAACAAAGAGGATTCTGGTGTGGGGACAGGGAGAAAAAATAAGATATTCATTTCCACATGGAAAGAATTTGGTAATAAAGATACTGCAATATTTAAAGTTTTCCACTATCTGTTGAACTGATGTGCATGTATGTACAGACTTGTTTTCTCTACCTGTTAACTTTTTTATTTTTTTTTGAAGTATGGAATATTTTAAGAAATTTTTTTTATAATACTTAGATTATGAAGTAGATGGCTAGTTTTAAATATTTACTTGTGATTAAACAAAATGGTTTGGCTGATAATAATGGTTTTCATTTTAAGCCTTGAAATCCAAACATCTTTGGAATTTCCAGTGTTTAGTATGTATAGCATGTTGTGCTCCTGTGTAATATAAAATAAAGAGCACCTGATTAAAAACCCCATTTCAAAGGATCCCATGACAAACAATCCCTATGCCTTATGACAGTGATATGACACTAGCATGGGAAACACATTCTATTATAAAGTCTATATAGGAAAATATTTCATTTTAAATGTGTCTCAGATTTTCAGTCTCTTCTTGAAAGTCTCCTTGAATCTCACTCTTTGATAAGACACTGTTGAATATAGATGATGCCAGCAAACAAAAATGAAATTAAACAAAAAAAATGAAAACTCTCCAGACTTGTCCTTCATTACAAAATTGGTAGCTACAGACAGTTCCAATAAACAAGAAATTTTACATATATTCATGTCTACACTTCTATTCCAGAGAGATAATATTTAAAAACTGGATTCTCAAAAAGTAAAAAGAACAGACTGATTAGGGATCCTCTGGGTAGCATCTCAGATATAATTATATGTTCAGCTGCTTCACTAGTTGCCATTGAATTTATTAGCCCTTTAATGAAGACACAAATGAGCTCTCTATGAGAGATCTCTCACCGATCTCTGACTGTTCTCTGACTCCTCTCTGTCTATCCATCCCTTCATTGATTATATGGGGAATCTATGGTAACTTACTTAGAGTGTCTCAATTTAGAGTTGAGAAGTAGGTAGAATTAATGACTGCAGGTTACCAGGTACTTCCTTGGAAAGTTTAGATGTTCTTTTGAAAAAACTTTTTGCTGTTGCTCTTTTCTTTAGGATGCTAACCAGTTAAGCATAAAAATACATTACTTCTCTTCTTGTAAGAAAGAACACCATTACATGAAACTACCTGCAAACTTTCAAAAGCTATTAAAATGATAAAATATTAGGCCTAGCCTTGGGCTAAAGAAAGTAATGGCCAGTCTTCGCAAACGAAGAACCGGGGAAGGTCTTTACACCTTCCAGCCTGCGCATTGGATTTTTTAGG
>JAWMRA010000016.1:1405616-1432356 GCA_035584735.1 Pseudotriccus pelzelni | reverse complement strand
CGCGGCGCGGGGCGCGGGGGGCCCCGGGGCGGCCGCATGTGCGGCCCTTGGGGCGGCGCAGGACGGAGCGGGCCGGGGGGGAGCCCCGGGGCGGGCGGCGGGGCCGCGCGGGGGCCCAGGCGGCCATGGAGGGGCTGGCGGGGTACGTGTACAAGGCGGCCAGCGAGGGCAGGGTGCTCACCTTGGCCGCGCTGCTGCTCAACCGCTCCGAGAGCGACATCAAGTACCTGCTGGGCTACGTGAGCCAGCACGGCGGGCAGCGCTCCACGCCGCTCATCATCGCCGCCAGGAACGGGCACGCCAAGGTGGTGCGGCTGCTGCTCGAGCACTACCGCGTGCAGACACAGCAGACCGGCACCGTCCGCTTCGACGGGTACGTACCGGCCGCGGCGGCAGCGGGAGCGCACCGGGAATACACTGGGAATACACTGGGAATGCGCCGGGAACACACCGGGAGTGCACTGAGAACGTACGGGGATCACAGCAGGAGCACGCCAGGCAGGGGACTGTCCCGCTCTGCTCTGCTCTGCCCTGCCCTGGGGCGGCCTCACCTGCAGTCTTGGGGGGGCCACAGTGTAAAGAAGATACTGAGCCATTAGGGGGTGACCAGTGAAGCTGGTGAAGGGCCCGGAGAGGCGGCTGAGGGCACTGGGTGTGTTCAGCTGGAGAAGAGGAGGCCGAGGGGGGGGGATCTCAGCAGTGCTTATAAATATCTCCCGTGAGCAGGAGTGGCTAAAAGCAAAACCAAACCACATCGAGTTCCACCTCCACGTGAGGAAGAACTTTCCTTGGAGGGTGGCGGAGCGCTGGGAGGGCATGGAGCCTCCCTCTGTGGAGGCATTCCAAACCCACCTGTTCCTGTGTCAGCTGCTCTGGGTGATCCTGCCTTGGCAGTGGGTGGGGATGGATGATGTCCAGAGGTTCCTTCCAAGCCCAGCCGGTCTGGGATTCTGTGGTAAAGATGCCTGTGTGGTCGGAGATCCCACCTGCTGCTTTTTGAGCCAGAAATGCCTTTGCCCTTCTGGAATTCCCCACCTGAAGCCAGGACAGGATGATGTTCCCCACCGCCCAGAGAACTTCCCTTTGGTGAGGAGGTTGCCCCGTGTGCTCTCTTGCGGTGCCAGAATGGCCTTTCTGTGACACTGTTTGGTGCTGCAGGTGGCAGCGGGCATTGGGCTGGAGCAGGGCAGTGCTTGGACACCTGGAGCCGGGTCAGGGTTAACCTGGAGCTGGACCAGGGTTGGGTGGTACCTGCACACCTTTGTTTACCCAGGTCGAGGGTTTTCAGTGTCCAGCCCAGAAATCCCAAGCAACATCCTTTCCTCACTGCTGGTAGCCAAGATATGGGATGGCCAGGAGGAAAATGGGACATTTTAGGATGGGAAGGGAGGGGTGCCAGGCCCTCAGCTGGGACCCACCAGGACGCAGGTGGGGATGTCCAGGTCCCCAGGTGCTGTGGTGCCGTGGCTCGAGGGAGGAGGAGCATTGTTTTTAATACCTCCTGGAGTGCTCATCAAGCTCTCACCTTCCTGTCAGCGCCAGACGTGAGGCTGAGTAATGGAGAAGGTGTCTGGAAGAGCTTCAGGAGCTGCAGGTGGCTGGCACAGGGAGGGGAGCTCACGGCAGACACCGAGCGAGGGGTCCCCGCTGGGCTCTTCCATCTGCCCCAGCTTGAGTTACACCTGGGCAGCTCCACCCGGCCCAGGAAAGGCTGGCTCAGTCCTCACACACCGAATGAAGCAGGAGGAACCCACTTCCCTGGGTGGTTTTTAAATTCCTTTTCCCAAATTCCGGCCCTTGTTTTTTCCAAGCAGGAGCCGGTTGAGAATTCCTCGGCTGAGGTTTGCCCCAGTTGCCGCTGAGGGAAGGGAGGGCCCCTGTTGACAGGCAGCAGATGCTGTGCTGCTGAATTTGTGCCTCGCCGGGGTGGTGATGTGGTGCCAGAGCCTCTGCCTGGCGCAGATTAAAGGAGGTGTTGTCTGAGGCACAATGGGTGCAGTGGCAGAGGAGGAGGGCCATGTGATCCCGCGGGAATGTCGGGCCTCAGATAAGGTGGCACAGCAGCTCCCCTTGTTTGGGCTCCACTTGGAGCTACAGTGCACCAGCGAATTACCTCGTGGTCATTAACAAATCCTATCCCCCGCTTTCCTCCTGGTTTAATGGAGAAGTATTTTAATGGGATTATTTACAAAATCAGGACTTTCGTGCTGTGAATTCCCTCTGCAGGCCAGAGAGCTCTTGCACAGCCCCTGCAGTGTTGCCTGGAGGTGCTGGTTTGCAAACAGCCATAGCTGTTCCTGTGGAGCTCTTGAGAGCTTCACCAAATGATAAAAATCACTGCTGAAGTGAAAATTAACCCAGTGTCTCACAAAATTTTAACTCTGGGTAACGTGACTGGACATGTGGAACTGTTTGTCTCTCCTCAGTGATTTGGGACATTGCCTTGAGGATTTATTAACTGTGCTGGGAGTGTTGCTGTTTCTACATTTAACTCCTACTTCAAAACCCAGGGAATGGGAAGCACATCACCCTTTACGTTTGGAGTTACACTGTGCTGGGCTGGGGAATGAAAACAGTGACCTGTCCCCTCGTTTCCCGGTGCCAGCAAGGCCACGATGTGACGCAGATCTCCTGAACTTCTGCTTTTTGAGTTTTATTCCTTTCCTGGAGTTCCATTTGTGTAACTGCTGGGCTGCTTTAAGGCACAGGCTGTGGAATAAGGAGGAGCAGCAAAAGCAGTGGTGGTTTTGCAGCTCAGGGAGAGAGAAAAGGGAAGTGATAAGACATTTTGAAGCCAACTTTGCTGCCAGGGCTGGTGTTTGTGTTGTTAACGTCTGTGTCTGTTTTTTTATGACAATATATCCACGTTAAGTTTTTTCTTGTTCTCTAATGTCTCGGTTTGTGGCACAAGGCATCAAAGTGATAATTCTTGTAACTCTCCTTCCCAATTCTTGTAACTCTTCTTCCCAGATCTCCGCAGGCCGAGGGCTGGAGCTTGTAGGTGGCACCTTCAAAGCATCCTGGGAAGTCCTAGTGGAAATGTGGCCACATCCCTTGGCTGCTTTGAAGCTTCGCCTTCCAACTCACCTCCCCTGGGGAGGTCTGGGTGCTCAGTGCCGTTCTTTGCCCTTGAGTTCCTTCGGGTCCGGGTGGGAGGGCTGTAAAATGCCTGTTAGCGGCTGGGTGTGTGCCTGCCCGCGGGGACGGACCGCAGCGCCCTTTTAACCGCCTGTCCTCACCTTTGCAGCTTCGTCATCGACGGGGCCACGGCGCTGTGGTGCGCGGCGGGCGCCGGCCACTTCGAGGTGGTGAAGCTGCTGGTGAGCCACGGCGCCAACGTGAACCACACCACGGTGACCAACTCCACGCCGCTGCGCGCCGCCTGCTTCGACGGCCGGCTGGACATCGTCAAGTACCTGGTGGAGAACAACGCCAACATCAGCATCGCCAACAAGTACGACAACACCTGCCTGATGATCGCGGCCTACAAGGGCCACACGGACGTGGTGCGGTACCTGCTGGAGCAGCGCGCGGACCCCAACGCCAAGGCCCACTGCGGCGCCACCGCCCTGCACTTCGCGGCCGAGGCCGGGCACCTGGAGATCGTGAGGGAGCTGGTCAAGTGGAAGGCGGCCATGATGGTCAACGGCCACGGGATGACCCCGCTCAAAGTGGCCGCCGAGAGCTGCAAGGCCGACGTGGTGGAGCTGCTGCTGGCCCACGCTGACTGCGACAGGAGGAGCAGGATCGAGGCGCTGGAGCTCCTGGGCGCCTCGTTCGCCAACGACAGGGAGAACTATGATATACTGAAGACTTACCACTATTTATATTTAGCGATGCTGGAGAGGTACCGGGACAGCGAGAGCGTCATCGAGAAAGAGGTTCTTCCCCAAATCGAGGCCTACGGGAACAGGACTGAATGCAGGACCCCTCAGGAATTAGAGTCTATTAGGCAGGACAGAGATGCCCTTCACATGGAAGGCCTCATTGTGCGCGAGAGAATTCTGGGCTCGGACAATATCGACGTTTCTCACCCCATCATTTACCGGGGGGCGGTTTATGCGGATAACATGGAGTTTGAGCAGTGCATCAAGCTGTGGCTCCATGCCTTGCACCTAAGGCAGAAAGGCAACAGGAACACCCACAAGGACCTCCTGAGGTTCGCTCAGGTCTTTTCCCAGATGATCCACTTGAACGAGCCCGTCAAAGCCAAGGACATCGAGAGCGTCCTGCGGTGCAGCGTCCTGGAGATAGAACAGGGCATGTCCCGCATCAAAACCACGCAGGACTCCGACATCCACACAGCCGTGGACAACTACGAGTGCAACATCTTCACCTTCCTCTACTTGGTCTGCATCTCTACCAAGACCCAGTGCAGCGAGGATGACCAGTCGCGCATCAACAAGCAGATCTACAACCTGATCCAGCTGGACCCGCGCACGCGGGACGGCTCCAGCCTGCTGCACCACGCCGTCAACTCGGGCACGCCCGTGGACGACTTCCACACCAACGACGTGTGCAGCTTCCCCAACGCCCTGGTCACCAAGCTGCTGCTGGACTGCGGGGCTGACGTCAACGCCGTGGACAACGAGGGCAACAGCCCCCTGCACATCATCGTCCAGTACCACCGGCCCATCAGCGACTTCTTGACGTTGCACTCCATCATCATCAGCCTGGTGGAGGCCGGTGCCCACACGGACATGACCAACAAGCAGAAGAAAACCCCTCTGGATAAAAGCACGACCGGGGTGTCCGAAATACTCCTTAAAACTCAAATGAAGCTGAGTCTCAAGTGCCTGGCTGCCCGCGCCGTGCGGATCTACAACATCAGCTACCAAAACCAGATCCCCAGGACTCTGGAGGAGTTTGTGAAGTTCCACTAGGCCGTGTCCAACCTTTCGTGGTGGTGCTACCCCGGGACGACACCAGACAGCGGAATACACGCGTGTACATGAAGTTGTTTTGTTCCATTCCTTTGGTTTCGGGTTCCTCTGGATTCAGTCTGCAGCCTCAGTGCTCGTGCAGATCTTGGGAAGGGGGGGAGGTGGGAAAAAAAGAAAAAAAAAAAAGCCGCATCATTTTCCTGTAGTCGAATCTGATGTTTTGAGATTTTGGTCGTTTCTTTTGATTGAAAGAATCGCTTCCTTTATCTCTCGGTTCTATAAACAAAGTGAAAAGAATCCCCATGTAACTCGTGTAGAATGTTTTGTTCCCAGTCCGCATCTCCACTCGCCATTTGCAGATTTTAAAACTCCTTGGAGTGAGGTGGGAAAGAAAAATATTTCAGATTCTGTGGTAGTTGGTTAAAAGTGAAGTCTCAACACCCAGAGCAGCTCAGTGCTCTCATACCTCACCATCTCTTTATGCCTTTCAGTTCATGCTGAAGATGTTGGTAACGTTTTTAAACGCTTTCATTTCATTCCGAATTAAATTTTGAACGGCAGTTATCAACAGCTACAGACCTGGGGGATGCTCCGTTAGGAAATACAGGTTTAAATTCAGCTCTGACATGTTTTTCTAATGGTAGTTGATGCGTCAAGCTCTTCATTTACGCTGCTGCGGTAAGCATTGAGTAACTTTTGAACTAAAAACTTGCACATTGACTGAAAACACCCGGAATCATCGTTTCTTTTTCTGTAGCTGCGTCGCTCATTATATAAAGATCATGCATGGACACCTAGAAAATTGATGGGGTATTTGTGTTTGTGTGTGTCCCAACATTTCAAAACGCTTTTCACTCCTTTTCTGTTTGTCGTTTCAACGATCAACACGCACCTTGTTGTTATTTTTTTTTTTTTGACTCAGAGTATGTCAAACTGCGCTCTTGGATTCCAAATGCTGTACCTTCCTAACGGAGCAGGCTGTGTCGCCAAAGAGAGTCTTCCTTGAAAACTGGCTTTTCCAAGGAGCGTGGAGTCTGTGCCTCCCTGAATTGGACTTGAGGATTTTTCGTGGGTTTTTACTCCTTTCATTAGGAAAATCTCTATTAACACTGATTTTTACAAAATTGCCCTATCATAAAAGTCTTTTATGATAAGCAACTGATTGTACAATGACGCTGTTTCTCGGGAACGTGCTTCTCCTTGGTAGAAGTTGCAGATGCTCCGGCAGTAAAATGTCACTTGTTTTGACAGGCTACTGAAAACTCTGGTTCTTTCAAACGCAGCTTTTTAACTGTCAGACGATGAAAGAATGTTCTGTAGGGTCTTTTTTTAAACAATCTGGGTAGAACTTTGAGGCGAGATTTGGGCACACGTTTCTATTTGTATTACAAAGAAATAAACATTGAATGTGGAATTAGCTGGGAACTCTTCGTTTTTGGCGGGGGCGGGGAGTGCTGGGGGTTGTGGCTCCGAGGGAAAAGCTTTAGGAGCAGGTTTAGGACGGAGAAATGGGGGCTGCCTCATCCCTGGAAGTGTTCAAGGCCAGGTTGGATGGGGCTTGGAGCAACCCGGGCTGGTGGAAGATGCCATTTTTCTGGGCTGCAGCAAAGTCGGTCGCAGCCCAGGACCTTCCCTCTCCCGAGCCTGGAATTTTCTTTTCCAAGCATTAAAAGCTGAAGGCTTGTCCTTGCTCCCTGTGGGAGTTATTTAAGCCCTGGATACAACTCCTTGTAGCCCCCCAGGTGCTCCTTTTCCTGGGGAAAGCAGCGGAGGGAGGGAGTGACGTCCCTTCTGCCGGGAGGGGGAGGATTTATTTGATGTTATTTATGGATCCGGGAGCTGCTCGGGGAGAGCGGATTGGCCTTTAAAAATAACCCCAGCTCAGCTGGGCCCGGCCCACGCTGGGCAGGAGTGAGAGCGGGGGGGTGTGCGGGGAGAGACGCGTCCCTGCGGGTCTGTACGTGTGCGCGGATGGTCACACGTGTGCACGGATGGTCACACGTGTGCGCGGATGGTCACACACACGTGTGCGCGGATGGTCACACACACGTGTGCGCGGATGGTCACACGTGTGCGCGGATGGTCACACACGCGTGTGTGTGCACGTGTGCCTTCGCCTGCCTGTGTGGGCAGACGCTGTTTTACAGGCACAGAAGCACAAAAACACGCGTCTGCGTGTACACACAGAGGTGTACAGGCACAAACACACGTGTACATGTATGTAAACGTATAGGTATACATGCATTTAGATACACATGTACGCACACATGTATGTGTATGCACACACGTATGTATGTACACACACGTATGAATACACGTGCATGTACATGCATACACACATTTACATACATATGTATGAACACACATGTATATATGTGTACACACATGTATATATATGCACACACGTATATATGTACATGTGTATACATGTATTTGTGCACATATATGTATATACACACACACACACTGATCCCAGCACAGCATCCCCAGTGGGCACTGGGAGGCTGGAAATGCTCTGGCTCACACAGACAGACAGACAGACACAGATGTACATTCCCACACAAATAGAGAGATATGTATATATAAAATAAAAAACGAAAAAATAAAATAATGGTAACCCACGTAGACAAACCCTCAGACTTACGCGCCAAATTGCCGTGAGCGTGGTTTCCCAGAGCTGGAGGAGGTTTTATAGATATAAAAATTATATGTATTTATTTATACATTTAAATGATATATATTTATCATATATTTAAATAGATGTTATATGTAAAATTTATATCTATATTTTTATAGATAAGATATATAAGATATATATATTAAAATTATATATGTATATTATAAATTATATAGATTAAATATATAACTATATAAATAATATGTAATGAATGTAATAAGTATATAATAATATATAATAAATATATAAAATAAAAATATAAAAGTTATGTATTTCTATATAACATATCTCATATATTATTTAGTTATAGATTTTCTATATAGATAAATTATACATGTATATTATAAACTGTATATAATTTATAAATAAAATATATAGTGACCTATAAATAATATATGAATATATTAATATAATATATGCTAAAATTATAATAATGATATATTAAATATTATCAAAATATTAATATTTACTATAATAAATATAACACATAAATTTAATATTACATTATATTTGTAATATATAATCTAATTATATAGTTTTTCTATATATAAATTACATATATGACTATATAATGAATTATATAAATAATTACACACATATATATATATAGAGATAACAAATAAAATATATAAATATTTTTTAAAATCTCTTCCAGCTCTGGGACTTTATGCTCACAGTCAATTTGGAGCATAAGATTGAGGGTGTGTACGTGTACGTTTACATATATATTTATTATTTTATTTTTAGCTTTTTATATAGATATATAATCACACACGTATTTTATACATATATATATTTATATATATATACACACCCCTCTGTATTGTATAGATAAAAAAAAATATATATATACACATCTACATTATTTAGATGAAAGCATATAAACACACACATATATATAGTTTATATATACTATATACTTAGATATATACTATCTACTGTATATACACTATATTCCATGTATATAGTATATAAAATATACTTTCTGTCTCTCTCTTCCTCTCTTCAGACAGGCCGAAAAGACCAAACAAAGCTAAAAGAGCCAAACCAACTTTTACCTAATTAGAGTTGTTGTAGATGTAGTCCTTTAATTTTTATTTTGCTAGCAATAAATCCTAATATTATTTCTCGCCAGTCAGATCTGTTTTTGTCTGCATAAACCTTCTCTTACCTTAGAGCAATTGTGTTGGGGGGTGTGGTAAAGATTGTCCCAAGGCAAACCCATGACACTTTATAATATATACTACTTATAGAAAAAATAGACTTTAAATACATATATTCGGCTTCATATGTGTGACTGTGTAATGCATAATAATAATAATAATATTTTTATTATTATTATATAGTACATTAACATCTACTTATGTTCTATATATGCATACTAAAATATGTGTAGATATCTGCTGAGTGCATATATATACAGATATACTAAATATAGTGCATACATATATAGTATATTTTATAGTAAAGAAATACTTATACATATATATTATATAGTATATATATTACTACTATATACTGTATAGTGGTAATATATACTAAAAGTAGATATATACACTATAGAGTACATAAATTTATATTTGTATTTATATTTGTAGTTATATTTATACTTACATTTATATTTATATGTATTTAGGCCTTGGACTTGATGATCTTGGAGGTCACTTCCAACCCAGTTAATTCTATGATTCTATGATATGTGTGTGTGTATTTCTATATATTCAATCAGACATATACATGCATATATATAACACACCTGTAGAACATGTGTAACACACCCACATATGGATAAAATATACATTATTTCATATACATTATATTTTTATAGACATTATATTTTAATATATTTTATATATTTATATTTATCGTATTTATTATATTTCTAGTATGATATTGTATTTATATATATTTACATATAATATATATTATATATATATTTAATATATTTATATATATATATATTTATATATTTTATACACACCCCCACATAAATATAAATGGGATCCTGCCCCTTCCTTGCTTACCTCCAGCCCTTTTCCTTGATGTCCCGGGTATCCCCAGCCTGGGAAGGAGGGAATGTGTGGGGTCCACCGGGAGACCCAGGCTTCCCCCTGCTCCCTACACTGGGATTTGGGATCTCCAGGGTGTCCCTGCACCCCCGCCAGACCACCCAGACCCCCGTCAGCCAGAAATCCGGGCACGAAGAATTCCCACTCCAGCTGGGGATGGCAGCAATGAAAAAAAAATCTCATTTTCGTTTTTTTTTTCTTTTTTTTTTCCCCATTTTATGCCATATTTGGGGTTGATTGTGCAGCAGATCTTCCCCCTGGGCTCACAAAGGTGCAGCCCTGGCTGCTCATCCCAGCTGAGAGCATCCCTTTGAAAACAGGCTGGAAAAACCTCCCATCCCACAATAAATCAGTGGTGGGAAAAGGTCGGAGCCCCGTCCTCCTGCCCCGAATCCCAGAGGGATGAGAGCACCCTCCTCACACCCGGTGAGTCGGCACAGAAGGGGAACAGAGCCTGGGTGGTTTTAAAATACTGTATTTTTAATCCTTAAAAAATACCAGGACGATATTTTAACAACCTTCGTTCCACATCCCGCAGACATCTGCTTTCTTCCCATCCATAAAATTAATATCAGCATAAATAATTCTGGGATGCACAAGGACCTCATTGCTGCCCAACAGCACCGACCAGCTGCTTTTGGGGGACCCCAGGTATGTACACGTATGATACACGTGAGGGCCCTCCTGGCCACGAGCTCTCCCAAACTGCACCCTGGGGAGAAAACACATCAAACTGCTTTGAATTCCTTTTTTTTTTTTTTTTTTAAATAGTTTTTAGTTTTTTTTTCCCCTCCTTCAACAGGTAAATATTTGTAGAATAATTATGTACAGCTGGACACCGGAGATTTGCATTAAGGTGCTTTGACTCGCTCTCGTTCCGTTCAGTGCATTCAGAAGGCGGCAAATTAAAATCTCCACCTAATTACTCCTGTTAACGAAGGCAGTTTGAGAGCCGTGGCCGGCAAAAAGCCCAGGGAACGCTACAGCCCCGCCACAGGAACGAGCAATCCTCGTCTTTTTTTTTTTTTTTTTATGGATATTGTTACTGTAAAGAGTTTTGCAGCCCCGTGGTTCGTCCCAGCCCACGGGACGCGTCGCTTTGGTGGCCCCTCGTCCCCCCTGGCGCTGCCACCCCATCGCAGACCCAGCTCGAAGCTCCTCTTGCCGTGGCACGACGAGGTTTGGGGTGGATTTTTTGGTGCGCTCTAAGGGTGCTTTTTTTTTTTTGGCTTTTGGACCCGTTCGGGTGACGTCACGCAAAGGGGTGTTCTCTCCTCTCGATGCAAACCCAAGCTCAGCACCCAAATCCCTTGGGACCTTCTGCTCCGGAGCTGGCGAGGGGCCGGGAGGGGGCACGGGGGGCTCCTGGCCCCGGCAGTGTCATTCCAGCCCCATGGAATTCTGCTCCTGCTCCGCCGCTCGCCTGCGGCTCCCGCTCTTAAAAAATCCCAGCTGTGGGGAGGAAAGGGAAACAAAACCCCCCTGTTACCTCAGGGCATGGCTGGGAAGTGTTTCCTCCTTTAATGGGGTATCTCCAGGAGGTTTAGACCCCGGGTATAGAAATTATGGGAGAGGAAAGAGGTTGGAGGAGCTTTTGGTGATCCCTGGAGGTGCTGAGGTGCTCGGGGGGTGTGGACGTGGAGCTGTGGGGCCGAGGGGGTCTGTCCATGCACAGGGGTCTCCACTGAGCCCCCAACTCACGTGGCTGAGGGGCTGCTCACCTTCCAGAGCGCGAGGACGAGCAGGGCCAGGAGCAGGAGACCTCCTAAGGTGCTCCCCAGGATGATCCAGATGGGGATCTGCGACTCCTCGGGCTTGGAGATCTCAAACGTGATCTGTGAGGAGACAACACCGAAGGTGATCCGTGAGGAGAGCACCAAAGATGATCTGTGAGAGCACCAAAGGTGATCTGTGAGGAGAGAGCACTAAATGTGATCTGAGAGCACTAAATGTGATCTGTGAGAGCACTAAATGTGATCTGTGAGAGCACCAAATGTGATTTGAGAGAGCACCAAATGTGATTTGAGAGAGCACCAAATGTGATCTGAGAGAGCACCAAATGTGGTCTGTGAGAGCACCAAAGGTGATCCGTGAGGAGAGAGCACTAAATGTGATCTGAGAGCACTAAATGTGATCTGTGAGAGCACTAAATGTGATCTGTGAGAACACCAAAGATGATCTGTGAGAGCACCAAAGGTGATCTGTGAGGAGAGAGCACTAAATGTGATCTGTGAGAACACCAAAGGTGATCTGAGAGAGCACCAAATGTGATCTGAGAGAGCACCAAAGGTGATCTGTAAGGAGAGAGCACTAAATGTGATCTGAGAGCACTAAATGTGATCTGTGAGAGCACCAAAGATGATCTGAGAGAGCACCAAATGTGATCTGAGAGAGCACCAAAGGTGATCTGTGAGAGCACTAAATGTGATCTGCGAGAGCACCAAATGTGATCCGTGAGGAGAGGGCACCAAACCGTGCTGGGGCTGCAGGGCAGGGATGGAGAAGATTGTGGGAATACTGAGCACCCCCCAACTTTGGGAGTCCTGCAGCCGTGACTTGGCTCAGGTTTTCCCTCCTGGATCCGGTGGTTCCAGGACTGGAGCTGCCTGGCTGCGGCCACAACCGCACCGAGTTTCTCCGGGCTCTGCAGAGCTCAGTGCCTGGTGTGGGTCACTCCAGCCCTTCTGCCGAGCACAGCGTTTTCCCCCTGGGCTCAGAGCAGGGTGTTGGAGTACCCCAGAGCTCTGGATCCGTGCGTGCCCATCCCACAGGGCTCACCTGGCGACTGGGATCCTCCTCCCGGAAGACGAAGGGGCTCCCGAAGCGTCGCTGGAGGGCGGCGTTCGTGGTGAGCTTCAGTGACTTGAACTTCAGCTGCACAAAGGGGTGCTGGAGGTGACCATCACGCCTGGCAGAGGACCCACCACCCCAATGAGTGCCCCCCTCCCTGGCTTTGCTCCCCCCGTGGCTCTGCATCCCTCAGGAACGCTGTGTGCGCATCCGCGGGGCAGGAGGGTGCAGGTCAAGCGAAGGGTGTGGCTGAATGACAGCAAAAAACGATGTTTTAAACGAATTAAATTTGCATTAATTAATCAATGGTGAGATTAAATTCCATCTGCGTGGGGTGCTGGATGCACACACTGGTGGAATATGTGGGCTTTGGAAACAAAAATCACCACATGTCCGGGCTTAATGGGAGGGAAGGAATTGCGGGACAGGAAAAAAACAGGCATTTCTGGGGGGCGAGGGCTCCTTTGGGGGATTTCTCCTCAAAGTCCACGTGCCCACTTACTGCTTTCAGAGACTTCATCCACAGATTGCCACGCAAGTGCAAGTTCACCTCCTCGTTGGGGGCTAATTTCACGTGGCAGTCGATGGCAACCACGTCGGAGTTGCTGTGGTTCTGCAGGGCGAGAGGTTTGTGGGGTGGGAGCATCGCTGGGGAAGGGGGAAAACCCCTCTGGGATCCATCCCTGGCGCGCTGGGGGGAGTGGGAAGCAGACCCCAGGGGAGGGACCTCGTGCCCGTGGGACACCCCTGCTCCAGGGTTTTCCCTCGGGTTTGGGGGCAGCCCCGGGGAGCGGGTACCAGGTGTGGGGTGCGGGTCAGGTCCTCCTCAGCCGGTGTCCTCCGGTAGTCCGTGGAGTTCCCCCAGAGGCTGCAGGTCGTGTTCTCCTGTGGGAGAAGCCCAGGCATGGGCACAGGGACCACGGCAGCCACACCACCCCCATCGAGGCCAGATCCATCCCTAAGCACGCCGTCCCTGTGCCAGGCTCCTTCCGTGGGCTCGGGATGCCCCGGGATCTGCTCCCAGCCCTCACACCCCTGCCACGCTCACTGGAGCCCGGAGTTCACCCCAGGCGCAGCTTCCCAGACCCTCAGGAATTCACTGCACACTGGAGGGAGGTTTAGCTCAGAGAAATATTTGGATTAAACCCTTTGGCCGCTGCCATTTTCCGTGTTTCCAGCCAAGGGAATGCAAAAGGGAGAGGCCCGGGTGGGAGCCAAGGCTGTCCACGCCGGTGCCGCAGGAGAGACAGACCATGACGTTCCTCCACCCCCGTCCCCGTGCAGAAGGGACCCTGAACTGGGATGCAATCCCGTCCTACCTGGTCCAGCAGGAAGTCGGTGAGGAGCAGGAGGCGGTTGCCCGCCCGGGTGGCCACGGGGACGGTGATCCTGATGGTCACCCCCTCCACGGGGAAGAAGCCCAGGTTCTGCAGCTGGGAGGGGGAGAGGACAGGGATGTGACCGTGGCACATCCCACCTCCGGGGTGGCACTGGGGGGGGTCCCTCAGCTGGTCGGAGCCCCCTCCTCACCTTGAAGGTGCAGTGGAAGGGGGGGCCGATGCTGTCGTATCTCTCCAGGGAGCTGTTGGACCTGATCTCGTAGTAGTCCAGGCTCGACGTCCTGTGGTGACAAGAGGTGACAAGTCGTGACCTGGGCTTGGAGTGGAGCACCCCAGCCCCCCCAGCCCCTCCCCAGGCAGGGCTCGAGGTCCTCCTGGCTCCATTTCGGATGGAAACCAGCGCCCGACTCCCCCTCGTGCAAAAAGAAAGGGGGATTTTAGTGCTCCTGCAGGACTTTCCCTTTCTTTGTGGGATTTTCTCGCCTTTTTCGTAAAACAGAGACATCCAAGGCCCTGGCTGGGGGTTTGAGTGTCATGTGTGAGTCAGAGGAGGTAAATCAATCTCTGGTTTGCAGCTGGAGAGGAGGGGAAGGAGCCAGGAGCATCCAAAGGGTCCTGTGGGATCCCAGCCAGGAGCACCTGCGATGGGACACGTGCTCGCCCATGTCATGGCACGGGACACGTGGCCCCAAATCCCCACATTCTCTGCACTTATTTCCCCCTTTTTTCACCCCAAGGTTCCCAAATTTGATATTTTCTTTGGCTGTTCTTCCCCTCCAAGTTTTCCCTTGGAAAAGAACTATCCTGATATTTGTTAAGAGGAGAATCCCCTCGCTCCCCATAAATCCTGAGCATTAAAGTGGTTTTGTTTTCAGTGTCTTAGGCTAAAAAAAAAACCCCAAAATACAAAATGACTGAAGGTCTCAAAAATCTCCTAAGGAGTACAGCAAGCAGTGCCAGGGAATGTGCTTCTGGGCTCCACGATTTTTCCTATCATCAGGTTAATAAATTATTTGTGCCTTCACCCCTGACTCTCCCGGACTTTAGTTACTGGTGATTCCACACACATCCCTCAGCTGAGCTTCTCTCCCACGGCTTGAGTGGGATGGCAAAAGGCCCAGACAGTGGAAACACCTGTTAGGGACATTATTACCTACAGTAAGTACTTTTTTTTTTCCCCTTAAAAACTTGCCCTCACACCTCTTTAATAACACTGTGCCTGTGAACGTGGTGAGAGCACAGCACCTCGTCGCTGGTGATTTTTAATAAGGGGTGTCCCGGATTTTATGGGCCCTTCAGCCCCTGTTGTTAAAGAGATTCCCCAAATTAAAGCTGGGTTTGCGCTGGGCTGCCTTGGAATCCAGCCCCCTGCTTGGTTTTCCCAAGGGACATCCTGAAATCCGGGACCTCCCAGGAGCTGCAGCCCCTTCCCAAACACACACCTGGTGAAGAGCAGGTCGGCTTCGTACTTCAGGTGGAAATTGAGGTGGGCGAAGTTGTCCTCCTTGGTGCTCTCCTTCTCCTCACTGTCACTGGAACAGCAGCAGGGCCAGAGGGGGTGAGGCAGGAGCCTGATGCCCTCTGGTGTTTTTTGGGGGGGGTCACAGGAAGGGGAAGGGCTGAACTTCTGCTTTTTGGTCAAAGTGTAAAATAAGCAAATTTATTCTGTGATTTTTTATTCATCTACATAAGAGACTGGAGGGAGGTGTCACACCCAGCAGCCTCTAAGTGATGCAGGTGAATCCTCCTCTGCTCTAATAACTGATGAAAATGAAAAAAAAAATAAAATTAACCTGTAATGAAATTTCACATTCCTGTTGGAAATCTCTCCCTGTGCAGGAAGGGTGAGTAAGGAGAATTCTGAGGTATTTTTTCCTGGGAAATCTTTGCAGTGTGAGGGTGGATGAGAAAGCAGGACCGGCTGGAGATCCAGCAGAGCCTGGCAGTGACTGCACAGCCTCACACACATGGGGAAATGATGGGTATAAATATATAGATATATAAAAATAGCCTGATCTGTGAGCACGGGGATGGAAAACAGGTTCCCTTGTGGGTATTCCCTGGGCAAAGCCTCCAGGTTGCTCCAGGATGCTCCATCCCTGGAAGTGTCCAAGGCCAGGTTGGACAGGGCTTAGAGCAACCTGGGCTGGTGGAAGGTGTCCCTGTCCGTGGCAGGGGGTGGGATGGGATGAGCTTTAAGGTCCCTTCCAACCCAAACCATTCCAGGATTCCATGACCCTGTTGCCCCCCCAAAGATATTCAAGGGAGAAAGCCACCACTGACCTGCTGGCAATCATGTAGATCTCCATGTTCTCCAAGAAAACCGACTTGCTGAACTCAAAATCCAGGCGAAAAGCTACCTGTGGAGTGGGAAACAGAGTGGAGAAAACATTAGGGGGAAAAACACCCCCCAGGAGGGATGAGGGACTCCGGGTAGGAGCATCGCCACAATCCCAACAGGAGATGGGGCTGGGTTTGAGCGGAGCCTTTCCAGGGACAGAGGAGGATTTGCAGGATTTATTCCAGCCCCTGATGCTGCGTTTTTTTCCCCCCGAGGCTGGAGAAGGAAGCAGCTCCCCTTCGGAAGAGGATCCTTCCCGGGGAGCGGCAGCGAGAGGCCGCTGCGCTCGCTCCATCTGCGGCCCGGGGGAGGCAGCTGAGAGAGCCAACAACAATAAAATGTGATAAATGTCACATCTGCAGCCTGTGGCAATGACCTCAAACTGTCTGGGACAGCACAGCTGACTATAATATTAAAGCTCCTGCTGCTCTGGGGCCAAATTTCCATTTCCAGCTTGTCTTTGCTTTGGCAGGACCTGCAGTACCTGGTGCCACGCAGATGCATTCCCAGCCCCCCGGGGTCGTGGGGAGCTGGGCTGGAGCTCCTCGGGCAGCCACAGGCATCTGAGGGCGCCTTTTTGGGAGCTCGAAAGCCGAGTGAGGTGCCTGGAGCTCATTCATCATCATCAAGCCTCTGACAAGGAAAAGCTTCAGCTGGATACAGGAGCTGGGGAGGTTTTATCACTCTTGTGTGGGTCACTCTTCCCACGAGGGTGCAGGGTGGGATTTCACGTGGATGCCCAGTGGCTGCATCTCCTCGCTTTTCCTTCCCACCTTATTTGCTGCATTTAACGTCTGCAAAGGGCTTTACACCTTGTAAAAATGATGCTCACAGGACCTGAGCTCGTCCCGAGTGCTGGGAACGGCTGGGAGCTGTGGTTCAGAGGGTGCCACCAGCCCAAGGGGGCTTGGACAGGCTCAGAGCAGGGTCCAGAGGCACCTCAGAGCAAGGAAGAGCTCTCAGGCAGGGAAGGGTGCCAGCTTGCTCCGCATCCCCATGGAGCTCAGGGAAGTCACCATCTGTGGTTCGAAGCCAACATTAAATTGCTGCAAAGGCCTAGAGTCCAATTCTGTGACCTGCTGGAGCTGGGCTTGACTCTGGGGATCAACCAGCACCAAGGCAGCATCCCAACCATCCCTAGCACACCTTTCCAGCTCCAACAACGGGCAGAGAAAGAGAAGAAACCAAATATTTGCCTTTCAAAGTCCCGTTCAAAGCTGCCCAGCCCAGCAGGTGGATGGGGTGTGAGCCTGTGGCCACGCCGGGGGCAGAGGGCTCTTGTCCCACGGGTGAAGCCTCAGGTGGGCAGGAGGGCACGTCTTTACCTTGGCCTTGGCTCTGAAGAAGGGGTAGCTGACGTTGCACACTCTCTTGTTGGGGTGCCTGTCGTCAGCCGTGCAGTCGATGTTGACGTCGGTGTCGTCCTAAAATGGGACGCGAAGTGTCCCTGAGGTTGGAAGGAGCCCCACGGCCCACCTCGTCATGAGGGCAGGAAACACACCCATGGGGCTCAAAGTGGGCTTTACCTTGGGGAAAAACAACCAACCGGCCAACAAACCCACCGGGCGACAAAACAACAAAACAACAAAATCGTGAATGAAGGAACGGGACAACCAACCCACCAAAAAAAACAACCTCCCAACCCACCCCGCCTGCTGCAGGCTGGGAATCCTTCCCATGCAATCCTTGGCATTCCCGGAGAGGGGCATTTCTAGCAAACAACTTCCAGCCTTCTGATTTAAATCCTCTTCGTGAACTGAATGAATGAACAGTGAACGAATGAACCCGGTTGTTCTTGGCACTGGAGCGGGGAAGGAGATTTCCCGGTGCTGAGGAGTCCCCAGGAAGCACCAAGGGATAACAGGAGGTAGTTTTCTGCATGGCCACCAGCTAAACCATGGAGTTTAACCTCCTCATCTCAACAATTACCTTCCTGCTGCTGGAACACCTTCCATGCCTCCAGCCCCCTGCAAAGCCCAGTCCCAGGTGGAATGGGAAAGGATGGGATGGGACACCAACCCTGCTCTGCCTCCTCTGCAGCCCTACGAGAGGCTGTAGCCTGGTTGTGAGCTGGTGTCCACCCTCACCATCAGACAAAGAGCTATTCCAGCTTTTATCCCTGTGCTAAGCCCCTCGAGGGTCTCAGTTTGAGCCGCTGCCACCGGACAAGTCCTGCCCAGGAGCCGAAACATCCCAGCCTCGACAGCCCCCAGCAGCAGCCCGGAGCTTCCTCCCACCCCTCTGCTGAGATCATGGACCTCTTAGGGCCACAGCTACTTTTTATTGACCTTCCACATCCACCCATGCCCCGGGGCTGGCACTGTGCTGATTTCTGAGGAGCAGCAGCCAGGCCCCCTTTAGCCGTGACGCTTCCATAACCAGCTGCAAATATTCCCTCCCCCCACTCCTGCATGGGGCTTTCAGTCACCCACCACTGGCAGGGTTCCCTCCCCTCACAATCTGCAGTAAATCCCTCAAAAAAAAAATGCATTTTTCTTCTTCCGTGGGCAACGTGCCCCACAATTTTCCCTTGGCAAGGCCTGGAGGAAAACAGAGGCAGGAGATGGGATCTATGGTGGGGATGAAGTCATTGGGGGGATGAGGGAGGGCTCAGCAGCATCAGCACATTTCCCAAACCTCGCTGGGAAAAGGGAGGAGTCACGTGGAGATCAAGAGAGCGGTGGGGCTGAAATTTTGGGGAGGGTGGGAGTGGATGGGGCACGAGGGGCTCATCCAGGGGACAACTGTGGAGAGGTGGCATCACACTGAGCTGTGACCACGCTCCCATCATCAGCCTTTAACTTCCAGGAGTTACATCTCAGCTGTAAAAATCCGCCCCTGACAGGAACTTGGCCGCGGGCAGGGAGTATTTTTAAACTACCGGAGCAGAAAAATAAAGAGGGGAAATAATTTCCTCTGCCTTCGACCTTCTTTCGGGCTCTCAAAATCTCCGCGTTTCCAAAATAAAGAGCTGGAAGGGCTGTAAGCGCTTAGAAACTGAGCCCATAAACACGCCTGATTTATGAGGGATGGAGACGGTTTTTTGGGCTCTGCTTTGGGAAGCGGCTTCCTCCTCCGGCCGGGATCAGGAGTGGCCCTGGCCGTGCCGGGGGGGAGCCTCACCTTGGGGATCAGGCTGGCGAGCTGCAGGTTCCTGGAGAAGGAGATGTTGAGGACGGTGCTGTAGGCGTTCTCCCCGCGGTTCTCCAGCGTTGCCTCCACGGCCACCCTCCTCCTGCTGCTCTCCAGGACGAACACGGAGGTGTCGAAGGACAGGCTGAAGGCCGAGCATTCCGGGGGGCCCCTCCGGAGCACCCGCCGGCAGAACTCCCTGGAACAGGGGCGGCATTCCCGGGGTTTATCCCAGCTCTCCCTCTGTCCTGATGTGCTGCTGCGGGAAGGGGAATCAAATCCCTCCCGTTGTCCAGCGTTCTGCTTGCTGGGATTTTCGGCTGATGGGGTGGAGCTTCCTCAGGCATCGCCAGGAGGGCTCAGGACAGGTGGGATGCAAGGAAGGAATAGATCCTGTGCCGTCAGCAAAGGGCTGGACCAGGTGGCTCCAACCCCATCCAACCTTGGACGCTTCCAGGGATCCAGGGGCAGCCACAGCTTCTCTGGGCAACCTGTGCCAGGGCCTGCCCACCCTCCCAGGGGACGAATTCTCCCTAATATCCAATCACACCCTGCTCTCTGCCTGTTTATCGTGTTTAGTCATTTTATTATTATTTATCATGGGCATAAAAGGCAAAGCAAATTCAGCCCGTTCAGTTTAGAGGAGAGAACTGAACCAACACATGGAGTCACTGGTTGTAAATGGGTTAAAACCCCTCCAGTTGCAGCTTTCATTTTCAGCTCTGGGGGTTGGAGCTCCTCCCTTGGGAGCTGTGTGGGAATTATTTGGCTGGTCGGAGAAAGAGCTTGTGCAGCTCTTGATCATGGGAAGCAGGACTGGAACAAAGTGTCAGCAGCACTCTCCTGTCTCTGTAAAACCCCTGAACTAGAACACAGCTGACAAAGTCTGAGACAGCTCAGTAAAACCAGGAGCAGATTATTGTGTGCAAGAAGTCAAAGCAGGAAAGTGGGGAATGAGCCGAAGGGGAAACGTCTGCTGAGACTGTTCTGTGCTGCCTGGCCTGAGCCACAGCGTTGTTCTGCAATAAAAATGAGTGACTGAATGTTTTCTCCACAGCTCCAGATCGTGGTGGGCTGAGCCTGGAACACTCCAGAGGCTCCTCTTGCCCGGCACCACGGAATGACCCCTCTGGAAAGCCGAGTTACACCCCTGGGTTTGAGCCCAACAAATTTTAAGTTCACCTGATTTAAGTTCAGGGCCCTTTTGCAGCTTCATATTTAACTGCTGGGCTGAATCACTCCTGTTTTGCAGCTCCTCTAGATTTATTGTTGATGTTCTGAGCAGTGTTAGTGATTGTGCTGCTGCTGATAAGCACACAGAGCCCGTGCTCTGTCCTATAAACCCTCGTGTTTATGGGCATTGGGAGGGGGAGGTGGGTTTGCGAAGGAAAAGGGAAGTATCTCTTTCCAACAACCCTCCAAATGTCTCTCTGGCACCTGTTTTTACCACTTTGAAGTTGTCAGGTCCTTCAGACAGAGCTGCTGTCAGTGAACGTGGATGTTGGCGCTGGGAGACAGAGAATCCCAGAATGGTTTGGGTTGGATGAGACCTCAAAGCCTGTCTTGTTCCACACAGGGACACCTTCCACTAGCCCAGGTTGCTCCAAGCTGGCCTTGGGCACTTCCAGGGATGGGGCAGCCACAGCTTCTCTGGGAATTCCATCCCAGCCCCTCTCTTCTACCCTCCCAGGGAACAATTCCTTCCCAATATCCTATCTAACCCTGCCCTCCTTCAGCTCCGGTCAAACACCTGTTTCTGAGGAGCAACACATTCCACCAAGAGGGTCTGGTGTCCCCCAGACATGGATTTGTTCCTGGGAAGGGAGGAATTATGAAGGAAGGAGAGGAGAATGTGTGGAAAACAGATTAACTTCCAGCAATAGGGAAGCAAGGAGAGTTGGCAGCACAGGAAAAGGAAGCTCCAAAATGGTGTCTTTCTTAACACACCTCTCCAGACCTGTTTTTTCCCGGCTATTTCTCCTTTAATATTTTAATTAAAAGCATCATCATAACAATAACAGCTCTGTGATGGGTATGTTTCTGGCTGACTTGGTAATAACTCCCTCCTCAGCTGATAAACTTCAGTGCTGGATATTCCACCACAGCCTTTTAGGATTTATTTTGTCTATGATATGGTTATTGCATCCCATAAACAAGAAGCATCCTCAAGTTACCATTATAATAAAACTGTTACAAAGCACTGCTTTTTATGTAGGAATTAGGGAATGTGCTTCTGCATGACTGGAAATTTATACATTTAGCTCCCAGATTTATATGCAGGTTTTTTTAGTGACATTTTAAAGTGCAAAACGGCTGTATTTGGGGCATGTCAGCACATGGCCATGTGGTGTGATGGGCTGGGCCGGGAAATGAAGTATCTGCTGTAGAGTCAGGCAGGTCCTTCAGAATCCTTGGTGTGGAGATGATGGAGGTTGTGAGATAATGTAGGTTGTTGTTATTTCCTGAATAAACAGCGGATTTCTTCCATCTGAACTTGTTTCCTTCCACTAAGACTGGAGAAAATGGCCTATTGTAACAGAGTTTGGGCATCTGGAAATGTTGACTGTGCTGCTACCTCTGGAGCTGCCTCCAGCTCTGGGGTCCAATATCCAAAGGACCTGGAGCTGCTGGAGAGAGCCCAGAGGAGGCCCCGGAGATGCTGCAGGGCTGGAGCCCCTCTGCTCTGGAGCCAGGCTGGGAGAGCTGGGGGGGCTCACCTGGTGCAACTTGGAGCAACCTGGGCTGGTGAAAGGTGTCCCTGCCCGTGGCAGGGGGTGGGACTGGATGTTTTTTAAGGTCCCTTCCAACCCAACCCACTCCATGATTCCCTGATTTGCTTTGAAAGGACCCTCAGTCCCACAACAGCAGATGGAGGGAGGCTGAGCTGTTACTACATCCATTTCCTTAAAACAAACAGGGAATTTTTTTGCTGTTCTCTTCACCCTCAGTCTGGAGAAGTCTCTGTAACACTTGTAGCGCCACCACAGATTTCCAGGGCAGACTGAGATCGTAAAACAATCCACAATCAGTTCATCTTTGAATGGGTTTCAGACCACAAGAATTTTGAAATCTTCCTGCTCCGGTGGCTCAGGCAGCTATTGGGGTTCTTTTTCTTTTTTTTTTAAAAAAAAAAGCCTGTTCAAAATTCAAGGCATTTTAATGCCAATTTAAATAGGGACTCAAAGATAAAATCCCAGCTAAAATATGCTGTGTCTCTGTAACCCCCAAAATAGGGTGGTTATTCCAAGTGAAAAGGCTCCGTGTTAAACAGGAGAGACTGGTGGGAATATTTTTTCCCTGCCCCAGACTAAACACTTGAATACAGTGAGATTTTTTTTTCTACATAAATTCCTATTAAAGATTAATGTTAAGGGAAAAGATAATCTTCTAGTGCACCACAGGGCAAAACACAACCAGGCTTTAAACACCGTCAGGGTGTGCTGGAATTACTGCTTTGGGGGAATAATATCTTAGCAAAAACGTTTCTTTGTTTTAGTGGGTTTTCCACAGATATTGCAAAGTTTTATCAGGAATTTTTATCACATTGGGAAAAATATATTAGAGTCATGTGTTCAGGGCTTAGGGGTTGGTTTCTCCCCCCTCACCCCCCATTGATTTGTGTTCAGATAAAAACAAATGGGGAAACAGTGGATGATGGAACAAGTTGGGAAAGGTGTCAGGTATGGAAGAGGAGACACTTGTAGCTCAGAGTAAAAAAGAAAACGTATTAAAAATTGAAAGGAATCTGATTATTATGGTTTTTCACCTGGTCCTTGGCAGGGTGTGGGCTGAGTTACACCAAACCCAGCCCTCCAGGACCTGCAGCCTAAGCTGGGCTGGGGCTCCAGCAGCCCCAACACGTTCTCAGGTGGCCCAGGGGCTGTTTCTGTTTTAGTCAGAGCTCAAAAAGCCTCAGGTGGGCTGGCAGGGGCTGTAGGCAAATGCAGGCTCTTCTCACCCCCCAGGGGCCCTTCCTGGAAAGGTCTGGGGCTTTGTCTCACCTCCTCAGCTGCAGAGAGTGTTCACACCGAGACATCTGCGCCCTTTTGGAGCCTTTTTCCCCACATCTCCACCCCAGAGACGAAAACCAGCTGGATTTTTTGGGCTGCTTTGTGGCCAGGGGGCTGCAAAAAGCCGGTGCTGCTCCACCCCGAAGCTTCAGCACCGCTGAGGGACCACTGAGGGCTTTGCTGCTCGACTTCCACTTTGCTGCTCCACTCCTGCCCCAGCCCCTTCCTCTTCACCTACCCTTGAGCTCTAAAGGTTGACTGATGCCAGGAAGCTGCTGAAAACCACGGTTGTGCCCCAGCCTTGGAACTGGAAAGGCACCCGTGGGTGGTTCCTCCCCTCCAGTTTGCCGTGGAGCTGCTGGTCGCCCCAGGAGACTCGAGGTTGTGCTGCATTTGGGGTGTTGAGGGAGGTCTTGGTGTCCCAAGCCAAGTTTTTCTGTTGCATTTGGGGTGTTGAGGGAGGTCTTGGCGTCCCAAGCCAAGGTTTTTGTTGCTTTTCCAGCAGTGGAAGAGCTCGGAGCTCGCCCTGCCTGTCCCCAGGTGTCTCCACGAGCCAAGCGTTCGCTTCTCCCGCGGCAGGAAAGGGCATTTCACAACCCTTTCCCAAGAAAACAAAGCTTTCCCTGTTCCCTCGTCCCTCAGTCCCTCCTGGAGCCATTTGCAGTGGGCTGGGATAAGTTGGGAAGCACTTCCAAGGGTCCTTGCTGGGACACGTCTCCTGGAGCGGGAGGTGGAGCAAGGGCCAGTTGGATCCCACGGGGTCAGCGCTGGAGAAGACTCCTGGGAAGTTGGTCTGCCTGGTTTCCCTGCTCTGGGGCTGTTCATGAAGGTACATCCTGATGATTCTTGTTGTTGTGGAGTTTTGGGGGCTGTGGGAAGTGGTTTTTTACCAGCCAAACCCTTCATGGTTTTCTTTTCTCTAACGATATTTTTCCCCCCAATTAATAAACAAGGCAAGTGAGGGGCAGGAGGAGGTGCAGCAGACACAGCTTTCAGCTGATGTTTGTTTTGTCAAATAAAACCTTTCTCTTCCTCAAAATAAGCTAAAAAAAGAAGAAAATTGTACATTTAGGTTGTGGCACTGATACTATTCATGAGGGTCCAGGAGGAAGAAAACAATAATGTGACTCTTTTAACAAGTCGATTCAGATTTTAACTTTGTAAAATTAGCTGCTCTGTAAATAAGTAAATAAAAATGTAGAAAAGAGGGATGTTTCTAAATAATATAAACAAAAATGAAACCTCTCTGGTTCCTGTTCTGAGCATTAAAAACTACTTGTCAGCTGATGGAGTGTCAAAAACTTCTAGTAATCCGTGGTGTTCTATAATCTGTTCTCTTTAAATTTTGTTTTTGCAGTTTCTGAATCTCAATATGATGTTCAGTCCAATATTCTAAGGAGCACTTGATACAATTTGGTACCGGTTAAGTTCCCTTAAATAAAGTCTCCAAACATTTAAGTGCATGAAGGCAATGATGATAATCATAAATTAAACAGTGGACAGTTTATGGTGTACAACAAACAGAAGGAAGGAAAATTCATCCTGTCTAATATCAGAATTTTATGTCCCTTGTAGTCTTCATATTTTAGTTCATAAATTCTTTTAACTTTGATTTAAGAAGCAGGATAAATAATTATTGTTTTCTGGGTCCTGAGCTCCCTTTCCTCAGCTCCCTTTCCTCACTGGTCCAGGACCATTTGGGCTGAAGGCACAGAACTCTGACCAGATAATTAACTCAGATATTAATAATTAATCAGATAATTAACACAGATATTAATTCAAATGCAAACACTGCATGTAAAAAAAGGGGAGTTATTTGTGTGTAAAGCGCAAGATTAATCAAGCCTTGAACTTTTACACTTTCTGACTTAGGACTATTCTAAGATGTGGCCTTAATGATTCACTAACACTATTTATTTTTTCTGCATTTATTGCCTAAAGCTCTTTAAAACTGCTGTTGAAATAGAACCCCATTTTTGGGAACTCCCTGCATTATTTCACTCCAGCAACACCACAGTCATTAAATATTTTGACCCTGTGGGAGTACAGGATTTCTCCCCCTGTTTAGGGTTGGGATTGTCACAGCCCTAATACTGGATTTGGTCACTTTAAAGTAAGGATTTTAGCTCAACAACCATCATCAGACAGGACCAGGTTCAAAAGGATGTGAACTCTAAAAAATAAGCTCCCATGGCCTCAGCTGTCCTGATGTCCCCCAGGAGTGCAGGTCTGTCCTCCTGCAGGTCCCTCTGGGGAACCCTCAGTGGGGTTTTCTGCAGTACCTGTTTCACTCACTCCTCTTCTGTGCCCAGCCTGGTATGAGATCTGAGACATAAAAGGTTTAATTTACCTTTCTAAGGTAGTCAAAGTATCCTTCAGCCTCCTCTTTGGCCAAACCCGTCTGCTTGGCCCATCCTCTCTCTTCTTGCCACAGCAGCTGAGCTGCTGCCGTGTGTCTCCAGTGGGATCCACTTCAGCAGGTATCCTGGTTTTTAATTTCCAGGAAAGGGGCTACAAGGCCCCATTTGTAAAAATTTGCCCAAATTTTGGCTCATTCTGCCTTGTAGCTCCTGAGTTCCCTTTCCCCACCACTCCAAGACCATTTAGGCTGAAGGCAGAGGTACAAACTTGGAATATGCTTCAAACACCATGTCTGAACTCAGATATGAACCTCAAGAAACTGCTAAAATATCTCAGGCCAAGGAGGGTCCTCAAGGAAACAGGTTTCAGGATAAATGTAGGGACATAGCAGGAGGCTTCACACCAGAGGAACTTTTTGACTTGGTGATTTTAGAGGTCTTTTCCAACCTTAACAATTCCATGATTTTGTGATTCTAAGAGCTGGGCTGTGCAGTTGATGTCAGTGGTGTGGTGAGAAGTGATGTGCCCCTGGGCTGGTCTGAAGGGCACAAGTGCAGCCCAATTTTGGGTTGGGATTGGTGAAGGGTTGGGCTCACCCAGGGAAGGGATTCCCTCTGTTGCGCAGCTTCAGCCACTTTCATTCTGAGAGCTGAACCCTGGGAGTGCTCAAGGCCAGGTTGGATGGGGCTTGGAGCAACCTGGGCTGGTGGAAGGTGTCCCTGCCCATGGCAGAGGGTGGAGGGAGAGGGGTTAAAGGCCTCTTCCAACCTCAATCAGTCTGTGGTTCTATAGTCTGTGGCAGTCACTGGGGTGTTCACACTGTCACCTGAGCTGAGTGCTCTGGGCTGGCTGACAAGGTGAGGATTAGCCACAGGTTGGGCTTGGTGATTTTGGAGGGCTTTTCCAACCTCTGTGGTTCTGGGATTCTGGTCTGATTTGTTCCCTTGGCTCAGCTGGATTTGTCCCCTTCCTGGCCCTGTGCAGGGAGGCAACATCCCTCTCTTGCAGGGGCCAGCGTGTTGTGCTTTGCTCGTTTATTCAGATCATTTCACTGCAGCTGTGTCAGGGCAGGCTCAGGTTGGATCTCAGGGCAAGGTTCTTCCCCCAGAGGGTGGTTGGCACTGCCCAGGCTCCCCA
>JAWMRA010000016.1:1341559-1357746 GCA_035584735.1 Pseudotriccus pelzelni | reverse complement strand
ACCCCGTTCCCGGTTCTCTTCCCCCCCCTCTCACCGTTCCCGTCCCCTCCCTCTCCCTCAGTAGGACCAAGACCCCTCGGCGGCCGAAGAAACCCACGAACCCGACGCTGAAGGACCCGGTGGGGGTGAGTGCGGGGCGGTGTGTGCGGGCGGTGTGGGGTGGGGGTGTTGCTCGCCCCGTTCCCTCTGACCGTCCCCGTCCCCCCCGTTCCAGGTTTACTGCCGGGTGCGGCCGCTGAGCCGCGCCGACCAGGAGTGCTGCATCGAGGTGATCAACGAGACCACGGTGCAGATCCACCCGCCCGAGGGGTACCGCGTGTTCCGCAACGGCGAGTACCGAGAGGTAACCGCGCAGGACGGGGGTGGCCGCCTTCCCGTCGGGAATGTGTCCCCAGGGCTGGACTTGGAGCAACCTGGCATAGAGGGGGAAGCCCCCCCACCCCCGTCCAGCCTGGCCTTGGTCACCTCCAGGGATGGGGCAGCAACAGCTTCCCTGCGCAGGAATGTTAGGGGGAGGGGATGTAGAATAGTCTGGGGAGTTCTTATAAGAAGAGTATAAAGTGATCTCCTAAGCCTTAAATGAAGTTGGCGAAGATTAACTGAAAGTCTGATAAACCTTTGCTCGAAAGGTGTAACGTTCAGATACTTACCTGAGAAAGTGTTTTGATGGAAAAATGACCAGATCTGTTATAAAAAGTTAAAGCAGCTTGAGAACTGAGGCTGGCCTGGGAAAAGCCACAAGCTTACGGTGATGAGATGCTGGAGCAGCTGGACTTTGGCCCTGGTGGCAGTTCCCCTGCTCAGGGCTTGTGTGGGTTGTGGCGGGGGGGGCTCAGGGGACACCGGAGCTTTAAACTGCAGATTCTCTGGCCAGTGAGATCCTTCTGGTCCTTCTGGCCTAAAGGTCTGGGAAATGAGGCTGTTGCTGCTCTTCCCATTTGTTCTCAGACCAGTTACACTGGAGCAGCCCGTGTTCAAACACTGGTTTAGTGCTAAAGCCGAGTTGAATCGTTCTGCTCAGCTGTGGGAGGTGTTCTGAGGTGTAACCCGCAGATGTTTGGAAGCAGTGGACTCCTGGCCGTGGAAGCTGAAGGCTCAGGACGTGTCTCCTCTCTTGGCAGACACAGTATTCCTTTAAGGAAGTGTTTGGCACCCTCGTGGTTCAGAAGGAGCTCTTTGACGTGGTGGCCAAACCTCTGGTGGAAGATCTGATCCGGGGCAAAAATGGTGAGCAGCTCCTGCCTGTGCCACTCCCCTGCCACCCTCATGGCCATGATTTCATGGCTCCCGAGGTTTCTTGTCTTCTCAAGGTAAAAAAGGTACTTCTTGTTTGCTTTGGAATTGTGGCTCAGCTCCTCACACAACATCCTTGGAAGCTCTCATGTCTCAGCCTATTTATTTTTGCTATGATTTGCATGTTATGTGTGGCAGGGTCTGAGGTTTTAGTGCAAGATGAACAGGAGAAGCTTTTTTTCTCCGTGGAAAGGGATGGATTGTCCACCTGAGGAGTGACTGCAGGAATCAATTTATGGGGTTTGACCTCCTGGGCTTGGTGTTGGCACAGAATCCTGGAATGGTTTGGGTTGGAAGGGACCTCAAAGCCCACCCAGTCCCACCCCCTGCCATGGGCAGGGACACCTTCCACCAGCCCAGGTTGCTCCAAACCCCATCCAGCCTGGCCTTGGACACTTCCAGAGATCCAGGGGCAGCCACAGCTTCTCTGGGCAACCTGTGCCAGGGCCTGCCCACCCTCCCACTGACACCACAGTGCCTGGTGTGTGTCAGATCCCCAGTAATGCCCCAGTTTTGGCTTCCAAGTGTCCTCTCCCAGAGAGGACAGTGGATAATTCCAGTTGTGCTGATCAGCGAGAGCTGCAAACGTTTTGGTGCACTGGAATCCTTAACTGTTCAAAAGCAGCCATTGCTTTTTTTTCCCCCAAATCCATTTGATTCCACACCTTTCCCAGGTCTCCTCTTCACCTATGGAGTGACAGGCAGTGGGAAGACCCACACCATGACGGGATCTCCTGGGGATGGAGGGCTCCTCCCACGCTGCCTGGACATGATCTTCAACAGCATCGGGCCCTTCCAGGCCAAGAGATTTGTGAGTGGCTTCACGCTGAATCCTCCCCACTGCTGCTGTGACAGCCCCGAAGCACCAGATAAGGGCTGTGCTCGAAATAAATCTGACCGAGAAACCAACCAAAACCAACCCATCCCCTTGAGCTTTGAGCAGCAGGGCCAAGGAGGCGGCTTGGATGGACATCTCGTGAAGATGTGTGGTCTGGCTGTCCTTGTACTGCTCTTTGTTCCTTAATTAACTCTTGAAAAACAATTAAAAAAAAAAAAAGAAGAAGAGGAAGCTTTCTGAGTCCTGGACTGAAATTTAGCCTCGAGATCCAAAAGCCTCAGGAAAAGCTTATCTGAACTCACAGAATGGTTGAGGTTGGCAAAGACCTCCAAGATCACGAGTCCATCCTTTGTCAACCAGACCAGAGCACAGACCAGTTCGTATAGAAGTGAGGCTTTCCTCGTGGTCAAACTTCTGGGGATTTTTAGTATCTAAATATACTTCAACAGTCCTGGAAGCCTCTTCCTTGGGAACTTTTATGAAATGTTGTTATTTTGGAAATACCTGTTTTCTGTCAGAGCCACTTGGCAGACTGAGTGCTAGCGAGGGGCAAGGAATTAATTCAAACCAATTAGTTGCCAGCTTGATCAAATAATTGGTTTTGTTGGTCAACGCCTTAACTAATTTTTTTTAATTGTCCAATCTTCCTGCCAGGTTTTTAAGCTGGATGACAAGAACGGGGTGGATGTTCAGACTGAGATTGATGCTCTGTTAGAACGGCAGAGAAGAGATGCCCTGCCTGTCCCAAAAACTCCATCTGGGAAGTAAGTGACTGTTGGAACACTCAGAGGGAATTTATTTACTGTAAATGTTATTCTATCAGTCTGGTTTTAACTCGTCTGGGTGTTTTTATCCTTCTTTTGGAGAAATGAAAGTAAAATCACAGAATCCTGGGATGGTTTGGGTTGGGAGGGGCCTTAAAGATCATCTCGTTCCAGCCCCTGCCATGGGCAGGGATATTCCTATTAATTAATAAAATATTAATGGAAAGTGAGTGTATTCCATGGGCTTGGAACAGTTACACAGTTATTTAGATTAGAAGCCTGAGAATCAGGCAAGAGAAGTTTATTGTCAGGAGTGCAATGCTGTGACCTTGAGCAGGGACACTACAAAGTTCAACCTGGAGATATTTTCCTACACTCACACAGTATCCTGAGCTGGAAGAGGGCCCCGAGGATCATCGCGGTCCAGCTGCTGGCCCTGCCCAGGCCAGCCCAGAATCCCGGTGTTTTGGTGGATATGGAGCATTCCCATGCTCCAGTCCCTCAGGTGCAGCTGCACAGCCCCTGCCTGGGCTGGCTCCGGGGCTGCCACAGGCGCTCCCTGTCTCCACAGGCGCCACCTGGACCCCGAGTTTGCCGACATGATCAACGTGCAGGATCACTGCAAGGTGGAGGACGTGGATGAGGACAACGTCTACAGTGTCTTTGTGTCCTACATCGAGATCTACAACAACTACATCTACGACCTGCTGGAGGAGGCTCCCTTCGAGCCCATCAAACCCAAGTGAGTGTGGGGATCCTGCTCTTCCTGCTCCACTCAGGCTTTTGCAGCAGCTCCACCAGGTCTTTGTGGCTGTAGTCTTGGTGAGTCTGGCTCAAGCCACAAGAATCCTTAAAAAATCCCGTGGAAAGGTGATGGCAAAGGAGTCCAGACAGGAATATTTCGGTGTGCCAAGTACTGATGCTTGTTGTGACTCGCTGCTCCCTTCCTCCTCACAGTGGGAGATTGATAAGCAAATATTCAATTAGGTGGGCAGTGGTCTTGTGTCTCACAGATCCCAAATCTACTGCTGTTCTGAGCACGGTTCTAGCAGGTGACTGGAGCTTGGAGCAAGCCATTCCACAGCTAACCTTTTTTTCCCCTGGAAACAGTGTCTTGGGTGAAAAATGCTGTTTAGTTGCTCCATAGTTAATTCACATTTGCATATGATCTCACCTGATGGCAGTAATTCCCAGAAACCCAGCAGTGAATTGTCTCCCAAATGAAATAATGGATATTTCTGCAAAGGTGTGGAGACTTGGCTGATATCTAAAACGGGGAAATCTTGACAGCAGCAGGAAAAAAAAAAATCTGCAAATTGGCCTTTGAATACATTTATTTAAATTCTAAATCCACTCAAGGAGCCCATCAGCACATGTGTTAATTAAAGAGCTGGCTGATTTACAAAGACCAGCTAGAGCAAAGCAGGCTGTGTCTCTCAGACATCAAGAGCTGTCTCCAGGGCACTGGTCTGAAAAGGGTTTGAATGTCTGTGAAGGCTTTGGAAACAATGACATTAGTTTAGTGTTGTGCTTCTGCCCGAAAACCAGCCTAGGAAGACTCTTGGCTTGTTTCAGCTGGTGGAAGCTGCAGTGTGTTATATGTGGAGAGATTTTAGGCGCAAACTTGAATGACTTAATGTTTTTACCCCTGTTTTCTTGGTAGGTGGAACAGTTGCAACACCCCTGTGCGAAATGGAGACTTTATGTATGTGCACAGCCTATTATTGCCACTGTCAAAGTGCCACTTTCCTTCAGTAGAAGCAGAAAATAGACTGATTCCCTGTCTCTTCTTGCTTTACTAGCGAATACTGAGCGCTGTCAAAGCCCCCCTGCTTCTGTGTGCATGTAGAAAAGCAGTAGCTGCCACCAAAGCAATGATTCCCAGCAAAAATGGCAATTAAACGTAGCTGCTCAATTAAAGCAGTAGCTGAAGTGTCACTAATCTTGGCTGGGTGTGTGTCCGTGTCCTTGTGTTTCCTCTTCCATCCTCTGTGCAGATAATCCACGTAGTCACTCTGAATTTTGCACTTGAACATAATTTGCATGACAGTAATGTACAGAAAACTATTCTAATTTTTATTTTTTTTTGTTTGTTTGTTTTATTTCCTCCTTGTCCCAAAGACCTCCGCAATCCAAAATGCTCCGGGAGGACCAGAACCACAACATGTACGTCACGGGCTGCACAGAGGTGGAGGTGAAATCCACAGAGGAAGCTTTTGAAGTGTTTTGGAGAGGTAAATCTTCCAGAACTCAATGCAGGTCACAGAATCCTGCAATGATTTGGGTTGGAAGGAGCTTAAACATTGTCCAGCTCCAACTGGACACCTTCCACTAGACCAGGTTTGCTCCAAGTTCCATCCAGCTTGGCCTTGGACACTTCCAGGGATGTGGAGTCCACAAGCTCCCAACTAGACCAGGTTGCTCCAAGCCCTGTCCACCCCTGGGAATGTGGAGCTCCCTGGTCACCTGTGCCTCTCCACCCTCCCAGCACAGAATTCCTTCCCAATACCCCACGTAGCCCTTCCCTCCTTCCCCCTGAGGCCCTTCCTTCAGCAGCTGGCAAGTCCTTCCCTCTCTCCTGCTGGCAGCAGAGTTGGCTTTGCCGGGTGGGAATTCTGTTACCCAAAGCCCTGTTGGGGGGGGGTCTGTTGCGCTCCAGGTCAGAAGAAGAGGCGCATTGCCAACACGCAGCTGAACCGCGAGTCCAGCCGCTCCCACAGCGTCTTCATCATCAAACTGGCTCAGGCCCCGCTGGACGCAGACGGGGACAACGTCCTGCAGGTGAGCTCCGAGCAGCTGAGCCCAGGAGAGCCCTGGGTGGGGAAGCTTAGAGAAGGTGCTGAGCCTTGGAAAACCCTTCCCGTGTCTTAAAATTCCCCGGGGGACAGAATTAATCTCCTTTTCCTACTGAAAATAAGGTCTTAAAATCACAGACTCTGCTGAGTGGGGAAGGACCCGCAAGGATCATCGAGTCCATCCCCTGGCCCTGCACATGGAAGATGGAGCTGCTGATTCCTTTGGTTTTCACCTTTTCCTTTGTTAGGAATGTAAAATCTGGAGGACTTGGATGAGGACAGTTGTTATATCCCTCCCGTGGGCCAGGACACAAGAGAGCTGCTAAACTTCCCAGGAAAAGCTGGTGGTGCCCAGGCCTTGGGCTTTAAAAACACCCTCTGACCTTATTTTAGGGCTCAAGATGTATTATTTTGAAGTGTTCGTGCTGCTCTGGGGGGTGGAGTGTTCCCCCCACGCCTTTTCAAGGAACATGGAGGTGATTATCCTTTGTTTCCTGTGCCAGGAGAAGGAGCAGATCACTCTGAGCCAGCTGTCCTTGGTGGATCTGGCTGGAAGTGAGAGAACCAACAGGACGAAAGCCGAGGGGAACAGGCTGCGAGAAGCAGGTGGGAACCACCTTTAGGCACCCTGCTAATTGCTGTGCTAATTATGCTCCCATTAGTCTTGTCTCCCGGTAGAGACATCCCCGGGAAGAACTGAAGTGCTGTGTTGTGATGATCAATTATCTGATTTGATGGCCTGAAATCCTCCGGTTTGGAAACCACAAGTTTTCAGCAGCACTTGTTCTGCTCCTTCAGTTAATTGGAGCAGTTATCTGTAACAAACAGAACCGAAGGCAGGCAATTTATCCTCCAAGAAACTGCTAAATAGTTTGGGAACCTGATCCCAGTGGCTGCTTATGGAGTTTCTGCTCTGCCTTTGGGTTTTTTCAGGTAACATCAACCAGTCCCTGATGACGCTGAGAACCTGCATCGAAGTTCTGCGGGAAAACCAGTTGTACGGGACAAACAAGGTGTGGAGCCCTCAGCCCGGTATCCTGTCCTTTGATGAAGACCTGGAGTGCTGCAAACTTACTAAATCCTTCCCGTGCTTTGTTTTCAGATGGTTCCCTACAGAGATTCCAAACTGACTCATCTCTTCAAGAACTATTTTGATGGGGAGGGGAAAGTCCGTATGATCGTGTGTGTCAACCCCAAAGCTGAGGACTACGAGGAGAGCCTGGTAACCCCCTTGCACAGCTTATTGCAGTCCCTCCTGCTCCTTTCTCCCCATGTCCCACTCAATTCTTGTGCTTGAATAGATAAGAAGAATTATACTTCTTTTTGTTTGAGCACTTAAGGTGATCAGTTTAAGTTTTGAAGGGTAAAATCGTATTTTCTCTCTTAAAATTACAGCTGCTATTTGCTTGTGAAGTAGGGAAGGTTTCACTTAATTAGAGAATTCCAAAGAGCCATATTTAGGTGTTTAATCCCTGCCATGACAGCACTTAGAGGAATCTGAGCTGTCTGCACAAGGGTTCGTGGCTCCGTGGGGCTGGAGCTCTGGGACGTGTTACCGGGAGGGCTTCTGGGTGCTCCCCATCAGGATCCCAAGATGGGAACTACTCGAGATTAGAGCTGGATAACGTCTCCTCTCATATTTTATTGACTGGACAGCCCTTTCAGTGTCAGAGTGACGTGTTTTGGTGGCTCTCCCCTCTCGCAGCAGGTGATGCGCTTTGCGGAGATGACGCAGGAGGTGGAGGTGGCCAGGCCCGTGGACAGGCCCCTGTGCGGGCTCACCCCCGGCCGGCGCTTCCGCAACCAGGCGTTCCGGGAGGAGCTGGCCAGGAAACTGGAGCTCAGGGGGGGCCCGCTCGGTGGGGGTGAGTCCTGGAGTGTGGGCGCAGGCTGGGAGAGCTGGGGGGTCACCTGCACGAGAGAAGGATCCAGGGAGCCCCTTGCAGGGCCTAAAGGGGCTCCAGGAGAGCTGGAGAGGGACTGGGGACAAGGCATGGAGGGATGGGACACAGGGAATGACTTCCCACTGCCAGAGGGCAGGGAGAGACGGGATATTGGGAAGGAATTGCTGGCTGTGAGGGTGGGAAGGCCCCGGAATAGAATTCCCAGAGAAGCTGTGGCTGCCCCTGGATCCCTGGGAGTGTCCAAGGCCAGGTTGGACAGGGCTTGGAGCAGCCTGGGCTGGTGGGAGGTGTCCCTGCCCATTGCAGGGTGTGAAAATGGATCATCTTTGAGATCCCTTCCAACCCAAACCATTCTGTGATTCTCTGGTTACAGCACAGTTAAAAGCTGTTTTAAAACAAATTCTTTGAGCCTTGAAAGTGCAAAAGGAGCTTCAGTGGCCTGTTGGTTGGGAGCCCTCTGTGCAGTGGGAGCTGCTCCTTCCTCACTGCTTGTGGTACAAACACAGTTGCTGTGCAAGCCTAAAGGAATGCTCTGTTATTGGGGGTGACTCCATAGTCCCATTATTGCAGCTCCTGGAAGGAAATCATGCTGAGGACGATGCTTTGGTGTTTCTACATGTTTAAGGCCTGCTTTAGAAATCCAGAGTTGCCTGGAGGTTTTGTAAAGCACTGAATTGAGAATGACACATTTAATCTTCACTCAGCACTGTCAGCTCTTCTGAAAACCTATAGCTCTCCTTAATTATTCTCAGTTCTGCCCGCTCTGCGATCCTGTGGCGTGAATGCTCTGTGTGTGTGTTATCCACTGGAATTTTGCTGTCCTGTAACTTGCTGACAGACTTCCTTGCCTTTCAACCTTGCAGAAACAGAAGAGCAATCTGTGGCAGAAATGCTTCTGCAGAACTTCCCCCCGTTGCCCTCGTGTGAGCTCCTGGACATCAACGACGATCAAACCCTTCCCAAGCTCATCGAGGCCCTGGAGCAGCGCCACAAAATGAGGCAGATGTTGTCAGAGGAGTTTGCCAAAAACGGTAAGAATTTGAACATCGGGGCAGAGCTTGATTTTTTTGGGGCCCTCATTGCTCCTCGAGGCTCTCTTCTGTACCAACAGGAGATCATTATCTTGTCTGCATCGATCATTTCACCCCTTTTCTGAGGTCATTAAAGAGCTGGTGGCTTTGAGTCGGGAGGAGAAATGCAGAACTGCTTTGGGTGTTGTGGAGATCAGGTGAGAAGTTGAACTGTTTCCATTCTCTTCCAGTGCTTGCCTTTAAAACAATGCTGCAGGAGTTCGACTCCAGTGTCTTATCCAAGGAACACTACATCCAAGGAAAGCTGTCTGAGAAGGAGAAAACAATAGCAGGGCAGAGAATGGAGCTGGAACGCCTGGAGAAGAAGATTAAAACCTTGGAATACAAGGTCAGTTTGGGCATTTTCAAGCGCAAACCACATTTTTTTAAGTACCACTTGGCAAGTTCTGTGACATCAGAAGTTGTTGGATATTGGAAACAAGATAAAAAGGATTTTGTGGGGAACTTCACAGAATCTTTTTTGGCTTTTTTAGTATGTTAAGACGGGCAATGTGTAATTTAGGACATATATTTACAGTCATATAACTGGCAATTCAGGGCTCAGATGGTTGTGTTACTAAGAAGTGTATCCAAATCCTTGCTGTCTTCCTGCAGATTGAGATTTTGGAGAAAACTGCCACAATTTATGAGGAGGACAAGAGGAATCTTCAGCAGGAACTGGAGAGCAAGAGCCAGAAGCTGCAGCGTCAGGCGTCGGACAAGAGGAGGCTGGAGGCCAGACTGCAGGGGATGGTGGCAGAGACCACCATGAAATGGGAGAAGGAGTGTGTAAGTGCTCTGCTCTGTCCACCCCACTTCTATGGATGTGGTATGTGCAGGCTTCAGCAGCTGGAATGTGTTCCTTGGGGCTTGGGCCACCCTTAGGGAGTGATTCTCTTGCCGAAGCCCAAGGTCAAAATCTCCCCGTTTTCCTTATGGAAGTTCTTGCTCAGCTCAGCTCTGACAAGCAATAAGGAAAGCTGAGCTTGACGACCTTGGAGGTCTTTTCCAACCCCAGTGATTCCATGTTTTCCTGTGAAGTACTTGATTCTTTCCCTGCCTTGGCCTTGCAGGAGCGTCGTGTGGCAGCGAAGCAGCTGGAAATGCAGAACAAGCTCTGGGTGAAGGATGAAAAGCTGAAGCAGCTGAAGGCCATTGTCACGGAACCCAAAGAGAAGCCAGAGCGGCCCTCGAGGGAGAGGGACCGAGAGAAGGCTGTGCAGAGATCCCTGTCTCCTCCTCCAGTGCCTGTAAGTTGCCTCCAAACACGAACTGACATAGGGAAAACATATTTTAAGGATGACGGGCAGGTTAAAAAGTAGTTCCCAGGCACAGAATTTGAGTAGCTGCACCTGCCTTTGAATTCTTTGTGTCCTGTGTTTACCTGTGCTCCCACCTCCTCCTGCTGCTCCAGTGAGGAAACCCCTGAGTCTTCGCTGCCACTGCAACACTGCACTTATCCAGCTGAGTGTTCCCTCTGCACATTGTCAGCATTCCTTGTTCCCTGCTCTAGGAGTTGCCGTGGTGTGTGTTCTCGTGTTCACTAATTCCTCTCCCCTTCTCTGCAGGGCTCTAGTCCCTTTGCTCAGGGGGGGCACAGCCAGCGCCTCGGGAGCCCCCCGCAGGGGCCCAGACGTTCTAACTCCTGTAGCAGCATTTCTGTGGCCTCCTGTGTCCTGGAGTGGGAGCAGAAAACCCCTTCTCACAAGCAGAGCGCTTCTTATGCCAGGACTAAACAAGAGCCAGAGCCAAGTAGAGGCTGTAACAGCTCCCACAGAAGGCGAGGGATGTGCTGGACTGGAGTCCTTGAGGTGCCCAGGCACAGAGAGGAGCTAGAGATAGAAGAGGATCACTGCTGCAGGGTTAGTGCTGTTCCCTCCAAAGCTCAACCTAGTGGAGCTTAGTCTGGCTTAAAGCTCTCCTGCCTTGAGCACCCCTAACGTAGAGTAGAGCTTTTCCCTGACTGTTTCTCCCGGGATAGTGCTGGGCCTAGACTTGGGCCTGGCTGCTCCCTCTGACCTCTTGGTGTTCAGCTCCTCCTCAGACCTCGAGGGTGTGTTAGTCTGGCCTGGCCAGGCTCTTCCTCGAGCTCTGAGTGTCCCTGTGCTTTCCCTCCTGTCTGTCTCCTCCAATCCCTCCTCCTGCATTTGCCAAGCCCTGTTTGGGCAGCTTAAGGTGGTCTGGAAATAGTGCTTGGATAAACATCCCACCTGTGACTCAACTGGGACTCTCTTACAAGGCTCTTCCCTCATTTTCACATCTGCACTGAAAATGGGGGCTCTGATTACACTGATTTCCACCAAACTGCTGCCTGTAAATGATTATCAGTGGTGGCACCTTGTGGCACTGCCACTGTGGCTCAGGTAAATCTGAGAGGGTTGTACAAGTTTACCATGGCATCGTTCATTTTTGAGAGTGTTCCCAAACTTCTGCCAGAGTATTACAACTCTCTATTTATTTGTATTCGTTTTAATGGAAGATTTTTGCTGAAAGCCACATTTCCCTGGGTATGTTTAAGTTTTAATAGGTGCTTCAGACCTGTAAGAGGTTTATCTGTGCAGGGCACAGTCAAAGAATGTGTAGTGGTTGCTCGTCTGAAGAATACAGCAGGTGGAATTTGCATCCATGGCTTTGGGTTGTGTAAGGATTGGGAGGCCTCCAAAACTACTGTGTAAATGGAACAGACTCCACAAATCCTCTTTCAGAAGCCCATTCCAAGACCTTGTTCCGATATTCCCGAGCACCTGACAATAACTCCCATGTTCACGAGGTGCAGTAGATGAGCTTCAGTCATTTCCCATGGATTTCCAACAGCTGAGTTTGGAGCAGTAGCACAGGGAATGTTTCCTGTGCTCTGTGAACCCAGAGGGGCTGGGAATCCATCCTGAGGATGGATTTGCTTGCTTTGCTCCCCCCAAATTACATTTTGGACCACGAATGAATCCATGGAGACACAAATTCCTCTTTTCTCCTTGGTTAAGGTATTCAGAAATCCTAGACTATCCTGAGTTGGATGGGATCCATCAGGACCATCCGGTCCAACTCCAGGCCCTGCACAGGATCCCAGCAATCCCACCCTGTGCCTGGGAGTGTTGTCCAAATGCTCCTGGAGCCCTGGCAGGTCTGGGGGCTGCGAGCACTGCCCTGGGGAGCTGTCCCAGTGTGGACAGAGTGGGACAAGCCCTCCTTTGACCGGCTGGTGATGGAAATTCGGGAGGAGATTGCCACGCACTGATTTCCTCCTCCAGGAAATTACTAAATGTGGAACGTGACAATGCTAAAATTCCCAGGAAATAGGAATTGGCACAGAATATTCCATTCTGACTTCCTGCCAGGCTCCTGGAGCCTTCCAGGGTCCCACCTGAGGGCACTTTGGGAGCAGACCTGCAGGTCCCTCCATGATTTCCCGGGTACTGACTTCTCCTGCCTCTCTCCAGAACGCGCCCCCCGTGCGGCTCCGGCACCGCCGCTCCCGCTCAGCCGGGGAGCGCTGGGTGGACCACAAGCCCCCCTCCAACGTGCCCACGGAGACGGTGCTGCAGCCCCACGTGCCCCACGCCATCACCGTGGCCACGGCCAGCGAGAAGGCCCTGGCCAAGTGTGACAAGTACATGCTGACACACCAGGAGTTGGCCTCCGACGGTGAGATCGAAACCAAACTCATCAAGGTGAGGCGGCTCCTTCCTCGGCAGCTTGGCCAAAACCTCTTCCTGGCAGTTTGTCCCACAGGCTTGGGAAAGGGAACATTGGACTCGACCCAGTAAGAGTTGGTTTGAAACTCCTTTGCACTTGGATGAGAGGGGGCTGAAAATCCTCTTGAACTTTGTCGTTGTATCCTATAAACCATCATAGGCTTGTTGATCTCACCATTTTCTTTAAGGAGTTCAGGAAGGATTTCCTTCCTGGAAAGGTCATTTCAGGAAGGATTTCTTCCTGTCAGGCATTGGCAGGGGCTGCCCAGGAAGGTGGTAGAGTCTCCGTCTCTCGAAGTGTTCAGAAAACATGTGGATGTGGCAGTTGAGGACAAGGCTGGGTGGTGAACATGGGGGTGGTGCCACACTGAGGGTTGGACTTGATGATCTTACAGGTCTTTTCCAACCTTAACCTTTCCAGCCTGTGATTCCCTGATTCCAAGTTGTTGTGTGTTTTCCCCTGGTAAAAGGCAATAATCCACTTGCAGTGAAACTTTGGGACTGGTGGGGGCAGCTGATCTTGTGGAGTCAGCTGTGTTGGAGTGGGATTGACTTCCAGCCATGGTGGGAGTTACCTGGTGCAGGGATGGATGCTGGAAAGCTCCAGGACATAATTCCTGGGATCACATTGGGGAGGCAGCCTTGGCTTTGAACTCCTGCAGTGTTCTGTCCTTCCCTGAGGCAAATCCAGAGCTCTTCTTAACTTGTAGCAAGAAGCTTTTGGTTCCTTTCTCCCCATCCCAGGCCTTCCAATATTGCCTCTTTAATGTGAGTTTCAAAATATCCCTCCCTCCTGGAAGGTCCCCTTGGAGGCCCCAAAAACAATGTGACAACATCCCTGCCCATGCTGGGGGTGGAACTGTTGGAACTACAGGAGCATGTTTGTGCCCTGAGGTTTTTGGGGGAGTCTTGCCCTGCTGACCTGACAGTTCCTTGTCTCTGCTCTGGGTTCCAGGGGGATGTTTTCAAAACCAGGGGTGGTGGCCAGGCTGTGCAGTTCACTGACATCGAGACCCTGAAGCAGGAATCTCCCACTGGGTGAGTTGGGCCTTTCATTTTGGGATCTGGGGGTGTGGAACTCCAGGAGTGCTCGTGGAACCACTTCTGGTCCCAGTGATCCAATGGGAAGTTGTTGCCTCCAGCTTGAAATCATACAACTATCACTTGGAGGCTCTGGATGCTGAAGGTGCTTTTAAGGCTGGTTTGCTGCTGAGGGCAAAGGTTTATTCTGGAAGTATGGAATGGGATCTGCCAAGTCACAGAGTTTTTGTGCTCTTCCCTCATGTTCCTGTTCCAGGCGGAAGCGACGCTCGTCCCCTTCTCATCCCGACCCCCTGGGAGAGGCTGCAGACTCGGAATGGACTGATGTGGAAACCAGAGTAAGATAACAGGGAAAAGGGGAATGTGGATGGTCATGGGATCTGGAATGGGTTGGGTTGGAAGGGACCCTAAAGTTCATCCTGTTCCCCCTGGGGTGGTGTCCATGTGCTGGGACACCTTCCACTAGCCCAGGTTGCTCCAACCCCTATCCGACCTGGCCTGGAACATTCCAGGGATGGGGAGTCCAAAACCTCTGTGGGCAATGATCTGGATGAGAATTTGGGATAATGCTGAGCTGGGGGTGGTGGGAGCAGCAGAGCCTGATCTGTGTGTGTTCCCAGTGTTCCGTGGCAGTGGAGATGAGAGCAGGATCAGCACTTGGACCTGGATATCAGCACCATGCTCAGCCCAAGTAAGTGTTCCTGGGAGGCTTGTTCCCTCTCCTGGTAACTCCTGAAATTAGGGAACTTTTCCTGACCTTGCTGCCCTTCCCACTTTAGGCTTGGATTCCCGACTGGAATTGGGTTAGGGTTGGCAGGGAGAACTCCCTGCATTCCCACTCCTGTCCCTCCAGCCTTTAGCAGATGCTGATGCAGTAAAGAACGTTCCTTTTATCCTTAGAGAAATTTAAATTTACCAAGGTTCCAATTCAGTGAGGGGGCCATTCCCAGTGGTATTCCTGACCATGGCTAAAATTCCAGCTGTGTTATTGCCGAGGCCCCCACTGAGGAGCCATAGGCTCTAACCATGCTGGAGGAAACTTCCCTCTTTTCCAAATGGTTAGAGAATGGAACAGCCCTGGAGAATTCAGGCTGTTCTGGGGCATGGTGGCATCGGTGGCAGTCACACCTCTAACTGCAGGGTCACCCAATCTCCAGCACAAATCCAAATAATCCCCCAGTTCCCAAGGCTGGGGCCAACACGAGACCCTTGTGCAACCAAACACTCCCCTGCCCGAAGTGGAGCCAGGTGAGTAAATGCAGGTGTTGCAGGGCGGGTTCAACGTCAGCTCAGCCTCTTGCAGGTGGTGCTGGCAGTGCCCTGGCAGTGCCCTGGGAGTGCCCTGCCCAGCTCAGGGCCACCCCACCGTGCAGCACGTGCTGCTTGCAGCCTTCCCACAGCCTTGTCCCGGTGTAGTAACCCCTCCCCTTCTCCTGGTGGTGGGTTGGAGCTTGTAGTTGTTGTAACTTATAAATAATTGAAATAAGAGTTCGGTTTACGTTCCCCAAAAAAGTAAAATCCAGGTGTTTCTGGGGTTAAATGTTGCATCTCGTAGTGCAGGAGGGATGTGAGGGAAACTGGGTGGTGGCTGCTCCTAAAGCTGCTATGGGTGAGCTCTGAGAGCTGTTTGTGGCTCTTTCCTTTCCCGTCTTAGGCGAAGAAAGCCCTGAATTTCTGCTGGAATTTCTGCTGGAATTGCCCTGGATTTTCCCAGGCCGATGGATTCTCTGCTGCCGGTGTCACATGTCACAGACCCTGCTTTGTCCTCACTCCAGGCTGGTGTTGTTAGGGTGGCCTGTGCTAGGAAATGGCTCCACGGGTGATCCCTGTGATCCCAAAGAAGCTTCTTACGGATGTGTATATTTTCCATAGATTTAGGGGGGTTCTGCCAACGTGCCTCTGGAATTCCAGACACCTTCTGCCTCATGTATGGAGCTGTATCTTTACAGCCTTGTACCACAAGGCTTCTGCCTTGTGGATTTTTCCAGTTTCTCCATTCCACACTCCCAGATCCATCTCTCCTGGTCACTCCCACTCCCCTCAGGGCCTCTGTTCTGAGGAGGCCCAAAGGCTGCTATGGATTTCGCTGCAGTGCTGCACTTTAAGGGTGTTTTTAGGCCGTTTCCTGTTTTATTGTAACCAGCAACAGCTTGGGAATCTGAATTTCTCCTTGTAAGAATGACCCTTGAGTATTTAAGGTGTAAATCAGCCCCTTGTAACGTGCCAGTGTTCCCAGAAATCCTGAGGTGAGCAGTGGGCACTTGGCATCAGCTCCCTGTTGTGCCAGTGTTTGACACCTGGAGGGAAGGAAGGGAGAGGGGGATTTCCTCCCAGCTGTGCTGAGAAGTTTCTCTGTGTGTCCCTGCAAATATGTTAAAATAAATCCTTTTACCCCAAATGCTCTTCCAGACCCTGTTGTGGTGGTTTAGGGCAGTGGCTGAGGGAGCCCCACAGCACCTGCCTGTGTCCTGTGCAAAGGAATGCACTGTGGGTGATGCTGAGGTTGAAATCGTGGAATCTGCCTGGATCCCGAGATGTGGTTTGGACAAGTTCGTTTTCAGCTCTGCAAACTGCTTTTGGGGCAGTTCAGTCCCATTTGAGTGGTTGCCTCGTTATAAGGGAATTTCAGAATCCCAGAGTGGTTTGGTTTGGTTTGGAAGGGACCTTGAATCCCATCCCATCCCACCCCCTGCCATGGGCAGGGACACCTTCTACTGTCCCAGGTTGCTCCAAGCCCCGTCCAACCTGGCCTTGGACACTTCCAGGGATCCAGGGGCAGCCACAGCTTCT
>JAWMRA010000016.1:1316656-1327884 GCA_035584735.1 Pseudotriccus pelzelni | reverse complement strand
CTCTCAGCTCTCCCTGGATCCTTCTCTTCTCCAGGTGAGCCCCCCAGCTCTCCCAGCCTGGCTCCAGAGCAGAGGGGCTCCAGCCCTGGGAGCAGCTCCGGGGCCTCCTCCAGACTCTCTCCAGCAGCTCCATGTCTCCCTGGCGTTGAGGATGGACAGCAGGGAGAGCAGAAGGATGTGGGACAGGAGGGCCCAGGGGGAGGGATGTTGGTTTTTCTGGGTGTGCCTCCCTTTGAGCTGCAGGGTGTCCTCCAGCCAGGCGGGAAATCGGCTCCGTGTCCCGGCTCTGTCGGGGTCACTCGGCCCCGTGTGGCTCCCGAGGACGGGGCCGCTCCGGGATTCTCCCCTTTTCACCCGGATCCCATTCATGGGGACCCCCAGCCCCGTCCCCTCCTGGCTGTGAATGCCCCAGCCCAGCCTGGTTAAAGGCTTTTCTCCGTGCTTAATGGTGTGGCTGCAAATTCCCCCTTGAGGAGGGAGAAGCCGTAAATAACCTTGTTTTTCCCATAAGGAACCTTTTGAATGGGCTGGGTTTAACCCCGAGCTTTCCAGAGGGGCTGTTCCTGAGAGGTGCTGGTTGCCCTTGGCTGGGAGGGAGGACCTGGGGGGTTGGGAGCACTGAAGGCAGCTCAACATTCCCAACTTGGCTGCTGGATTGGAGGAGGAGTCAGGGTATGAACAGGAGTGGGGGCATTCACAGGGCCTGGGGGGATGCAGAGGGATGGGAGGGATACATATTGCTGGGGGATACTCAAGGCTGGAATGCTTCCCTCAGCGAGGCCAGGGACTTCTGAAACATCCTTCCCACATCCCTGGAAGTGTCCAAAGCCAGGTTGGACAGAGCTTGGAGCAACCTGGGATAGTGGAAGGTGTCCCTGCACAAGGCAGGGGTGGAATAGATGGGCTTTAAGGTCCCTTCCCGCCCAAAACGTTCTGGGATTCCACGATTCCAGGATTCCACGCTTTCAAAACTGCGTTTGGCAGAGGTCCCTCCTCCCATTCCTTGAAGTACCATCCTGGTGTTTGCAGAGGGGCTGCTGAACTGTCTTAGAATTCTCTTTCCTGCTTTAATCCAGGGAAGCTTTGGACTAATCCAAGCTGTGCACTTTTCTCTTTGCCAAGGATTTCTTTAAGAGGAACAGGAATAGGACGATTGGAGTGTGTCAAACCAAAGCAGTCAGGTAGGAATATTTTGTGTTTGGTTTCACCTCACGTGGCCGAGTCACTCCAAGCATCCCAAAGCCCGGAGGCAGAACATTTTCCATGGTTTTTCCACAGCCAATCCTCCAAAATACCCACCCAGGCTTTAATAATGAAACAGCAGCTGATGGATGAGCCTCTGGCAGGCTGCTCCTACTCCAGTATGTCGGGAATTTGGGAAAGAAAATGGTATTGGTGGCTTGGAAGAGCAGGTTCCCTTGGAGCTCTGTAGTCTGGGGCATCAGGGATGCTCCAGCCCTGAGGTTTGGGAGTGCCTGGTGCTTTTTTGGCAAAAAAACCTGCCAGGAAGCTTTTCCAACCTTGCCAAGTCACTGTTCAGGCCCTGGAAGGGGCTCTCAGATCTCCCTGGAGCCTTCTGTTCTCCTGAAGGTGCCTGTGGGTTCCCTGGTAAATAATGGAGGTGGGGTGAGGTGCTGACGGGGGTTTGGGGACCACTGGGGGAGAGTGTGGAGTGAGAATGGAGCAGACATGGAGCAAACATGGAGCAGACACGGAGCAGACATGGAATAGACACGGAGCAGACATGGAGCAAGTGGGCTGCCGCATCCTCCTTCCCTGTGTCCTCCCCTGCAGGAGGAAGATGCTGTTCTGCTCCCTGCCCTGGGCCTGGCTGGACTCTGAGATCGGTGTTCAATGAAGGAATGCTCAGTTTTCTGCTCCAGCCCTTGTTTGCCATCGAGTATAAGCAGGGAAGAGCTTTTCCAGTGTTTCCTGTTGTCCTCGTTGCTGTCAGAGCAGCGCTGGATGGAGGAGTCTCCGGTGTCCGTGTCAGTGTGTGCCGTTATCCACACTGTATGCAAATCCGAGGTAATTTATTTTATAAACCCCTTTTTATTGCTGCTCCCAGTGCCCCTGGCACCAGCTGTGATGAGAATCACTTGGATGTTAAAGTGCTGTTGACAAAATTGTTCCCAGTGGCACGTGGGCGCAGATGCACAGCTCCCTCCCTGCCCGAATTCCAGGTATTGGGAGGGTGAGGGATCGATGGAGCCGAGCCCAGGGCTTGACTGGGAACACAAACCCCATAATGAGCCACTGGCTCCACAGGAGAGCTGTGGGAGACGTGCTCAGACTGTGGAGATGCAGCAGCAGCAGCAAGGTATGGGATGGGGAGGATGTGGCTGGACCTATGGAAGCTCCAAATCCAACTCTGGGGGGAAAAGGGTGATTTAGGAAGAGGTTTCCTTTGATCCCATCACTCGGGAATGCTGCTCACCTGCGGGATACCCCACAACACAGCAGGTCTGGGATGGGAAGTGTCAGAGCTCCCACAATGCCTGGAGCCAGTGGGTTTGGGGGGTCAGGCAGGAGCAGAGGGGATGGAGCCCAGAGGGGATTTTGGTGATATTTGGAAGGGAATCTGGCAGGGAAAAGGCTCAAGAGCCTCCTGGGGTCAGTGTTTGGAGGTTTGGCTCAGCCCTTTGCAGGGAAATGACGACAAACTTGCTCCTTCCCTGGAAGTGTCCAAGGCCAGGATGGACGGGCTTGGAGCAACCTGGGCTGGTGGAAGGTGCCCCTGCCCATGGCAGGGGGTGGGATGAGATGGACTGTAAAGTCCCTCCCAACCCTACCCATCCCATGATCCTGTGATTCCAAATGGCCCGTCAGCCATTCCCGAGCCTTGGAGAGATGGCAGGAGGGGGTGGTGTCCTCCCAGCCACCAAAGCTCTCGGGAAGGAGAAGTGCTGGGGTGGGAGGTCAGGGATGGCTCCGGGGCGGCTCCAAGGATGCAGATGGAGGTGTGGGAGTGGAGGAGGGACCACTGGGACACCCCTCCCAGGACCTGCCCACGTGCTGGCTCAGCTGGCACCAGAGGGTCCTGCGTGTCCGGAGCTGTCCCTCTGGCAGTGGGAATGGTGGGGGGGCTGCCTGTCCCCGGCCCTGCCCTCCCCGCCAGCTCCAGCTCCGTCGGCACGGCTCTCCCATCCCACACGGCTCTCCCATCCCACACGGCTCTCCCATCCCACACTGCTCTCCCATCCCACACGGCTGCCGCGTGGATCAGGGTGGGAACGTGGTGACAGTGGAGCTCAGGGAGGAGGAGTTAACAAGCAGGGAAAGCAGGAGATAAATGGCAGCTGGATGCTCCAGCCCATTCATCCCAGAGCCACTAAATGTACCATGAATGATTCCTGACGGGATTGAGCTGAACGTGCTCGATGGCTCCGCAGTGACTCCTGCGTCAGTAAATCCGTCACGTCTGGGAGCCTTCCCAGGCTTTCAGTGCAGGATCTGCATCTCCTCGGGTTGGATAACTCTCCGCAGGAGATGAATTAGATCCTGGGGTGTTGTGCTGGGCCCCTGGTGTTCCTGCACCTCTGCTCCTGGGGTGTCTCTGTGCACCCAACACGGATCCAGGGTTGGCATCCAACGTGTGTGTTCTGTGCGTGAACCCAGTGGATGCATCAGACACTTGTCCAACGTGTGCATCCATGTGAACGTTCCCAGTGCACGTATCCAACATGTGCATCCAACGCATGTGCCCACTGGATGCATCCAACACGTGTGTCCAACGTGTGCATCCGTGTGCATCCCATACCCGGTACATGTGTCCAACACGTGCACCCGACCTGTGCGTCCAACACCTGCATCCCACACAGGTTCCAGCACGGAGTCCAACACCTGCATCCCACGTGGAGCCCCCCCAGCAGCACACAGGGATATCCCTGCCCCCAACAGCCGCATTCCCCCCCCACTCCAGCCCCTCCTGCAGGGCCGTGGATCTGCACTGCCCCCTCCCCGTCCGCGGGCAGGGACTCACTGCCCATCTGCCATTTCCAACCTGCCTCCCACCTTCCCGTGCCCTCATTTCCTCCTTGGCTGCTGTGGGAGAAGGATTTCTCCTCGTGCAGCGGGGTCACGGCGAGGGTAACCGCGTTAGTGCGGCTGCAGGACGGATGGGGCTGTTGGAGCAGAGCCTCGCTGCCATTTGTACTCCGGGTTTCGCTCCGAGGGCCAGGAGCAGCCTCTGGATTCATCTGCTCTGCTCCCGGGGCCCTGAGACAGCACAGATAGATTTTCCGAGATCCTTTCTTTTCCATAAAAAATATTTGATGGCGGTATTGACAGACCCACCGATGGAGAAGGGCAAGGAAATATTTCCAAATGGTTTATCTGGCAGCCGTGGATTTCAGCTCATGTTGCTTATTGACCTCTAATAGTTTCCAGTAGTAGCAGGAGACAGGAAGATCAATAGGGATGGGAGGGAGTTAATACCCTCCCGGTGCACTTAACTGTAGTTGGGAAACACTGGAATTCATCTTCCTGGGATTTTTAGCACGTCTGTAACTGAAACACTGGGCAACGGTATCTGGGGCTGCTGCTTCTGTGCAGAGACTTAATTCCCTTCCTAATCCCTCTCCTCACCTGGTCCTGGGGCTCGGAGCAGCCTCGTGGTTCTCCAGCTGCCCTTCCCTGGCGCTTCAGAAATTCAGGAGACCCTGATCTGGGGGGGAAGATGCAAATCAAACTCCTCTCCCGAAGAGCCTGAGCAGCTCCTTTGTTCCACACTGCGGGGTTGGGGTGTTTGTGGAGCACAATCCAAATGCGAGCCTTTCCTAGGAAATTAGGATGCACACACCCATCCCCGAGGAATTTTTAGCAGTCACAGAACCATCAGAGAATCCTGGAATGGTTTGGGTTGGAAGAGACTGTAATGAGCATCTTGTCTGACCCCTGCCATGGGCAGGGACACCTCCCACCAGCCCAGGTTGCTCCAAGCCCCATCCAGCCTAGCCTTGGACACTTCCAGGGATCCAGGGGCAGCCACAGCTTCTCTGGGCAACCTGTGCCAGGGCCTGCCCACCCTCCCAGCCAGGAATTCCATTCCAAGACCCTGGAGAGGCTGGGAGAGGGGAACATCAGAGACTGTGGGATGGAGATGGAGAGAGGTGCAGAGAGGGACCAGCCTGCCAGGGTTGGGAGGAAGGGGGGATGCGCTGGGTGACCCCTCAACCTGCCTGGGGGTGGGAGCCGGTGGCCACCGCCCTCCTTGGCCACCTGTGGGGCCACCAGCAGTTCCCTGGGGATGTCCCTCGGCCGGGCTGGTGCCAGTGGCGGAGCTGCAGGTGCCAGAGCCGGGTGATTGTTCCCGGTGGGGCCCCCCCGGCTCCTGTCACCAGGAATCACGGCAGAGCCGTAATCTTTCATTAGCGCATTCAGCACTAATTGCTGGCAGGATGCCACGTGCCTATTTTCTCATTTTAACAAAACATTTATGCATGAAAGATTTAATGCCAGGTATCAAGCATATCATTGTAAATTTACCACTAATTAAGCCTAATTAAAATAATTAAATGGCTGCGGAGTCACAATGTGAATTAAAATCACATTTCCTCTCGTGTGCGTGCCCCTCTCCTCACTGTCCTCACTCCGGCTTCCACACACAAATATTTCCCCATTCGGATGCATGGGAAGCGTTGGTGTGGCAGAGGGATTTCATCCTTCCCACAGTGCTGGGATCTGGGGCGAAGTTTTTCAATTTGAGGACCTCTGGAGGTTCTCCTTGCCGGCGATGAAGTACGGACAATTTGACAAATCTGTTCCTCGGAGCAGTCGCTGCCTTTTGCATATTCATTACTCATCGGGTTTTTAATCAAAGTCGCTGATGGACCCTTTGCGCCACAAATAACTCGGTCATGAATAATTGATGGTGTTTAGCTGGGTTGGGGTGCGGGGGGCGCTCCTGGCACCACATGGCGCTGCAGATGTTCGGGTTTCACATGTGCACAGCTCATCAAACCCAGCCCCGGGCGGGGCCGGCCCTCGGCTCGCCATCTGCCGAACCAGGGCCCGGGCATTGTGGGAGAGGGGCCGGGTTCCTCTGCCGCTGCCGCCTCCCCTTTGCCTTTGGCTGCAGGGCTGGAGACGGGGCTCTTACCCTGCTCGCCCAGCTGCGGGTCACCAAGGGGCTGGGCAGCTCCAGGAACTCCAGGGGATGCTCTGGGAAGAGGATCCAGAAGCTCCAGGGCATCCTCTGGGCAGGTGATCCAGGAGCTCCAGGATGATGCCCTGGCCAGGGGCTCCAGGAACTCCGGGGGATGCTTTGGCCAGGGAATCCCAGTTGTTCCAGGTGTTGATCTGGCCGGGGGCTCCAGAGGATGTTTTGAGCAGGAGCTCCAGGAGCTCTGGGGGATGCTCTGACTGGGGGCTGGAAGGTGTCCCTGCCCATGCCCAGGGATTGGAACAAGACGGTCTTTAAGGTCCTTTCCAGCCTGAACCATTCCAGATTCCAGGATACCATGGTGGGGACACAGGCACAGCCATTCTGCTCTCTCTCCCAAGGCCCTGGGTGTCAGCAGGACCTGCAGGAGTGGCCTGGCTCGGGTTGAGGAGGTGATGCACCTCTTGGCTTCTTCCCACCAGGCACAGGGCTGGAAGCAGTGTGGTCATGGACACGTCACAGGCGGCATCCACGCGTTGCTGCTGGATCCAGGATCCATGTGGAATGCTCTGGGATGCAGATTGGGCACCCACCAGCCTCTGGTGCTTTGGGAAGCACCCCTGGGCTGCTCCAGCAAGGCTTGGCAGGTCCCAGAGATCCCACTGCTGGAGTCAGGCAGCATTTGGGATGGTCACAGGTGCCTTTCAGAGCCAAGGGACATCCATGTCAGCCTGAGCCACGGCCTGAGAGGCCCAGAGGCTGTGAAACCCCTCTGGGGGGTGGGGGGGCCACAAGAGCATCACCCCACGGGCCTTTTCTCCCCCAGGGAGCGGGGCAGGACCTTGGCTTCAACTGTGCAAGAGAGTTTGGTATTTGGAGGGAAGGAGGAGGCTGGCAGGGCACGGGGAGGGAAGGAGGAGGCTGGCAGGGCACGGGGAGGGAAGGAGGAGGCTGGCTGGGGCGGTGCTGCATCATTTACTGCCACCCTCCCCTGTGTGGTCCCGCCGGGTCTCTGGGGCGGCACAATGGGTTGCAAAGCCCCTTTGTGGCTGCCGTGGCCGCTGCTGTATTTTAGGCTTAGTCATTGAATAAATGCGGGCAGGGCCCTGCACAGGCTGATTAACCTCTTCTTTCCCAGGCATGGCCTCATTCTGCCCCTCAGAGGGTGTCCCAGGAGGGCACCCCCGGGCCGGGCTGTGCCGGGAAGGGGCTGGGTTTGGGTCCCCGCAGAGGGTTTGGGTCCGTGGCAGATTGGCCCTGTCACCAGGCCCTCTAATCCCCAGTGACCTCCCCTACACTCCTTGGCAGGGCCGCCTGCTGAGGTGGCACTGCAGGGCACTGTGGTGGCATTGTGGTGGCACTGGTGGCACTGTGGTGGCACTGTGGTGGCACTGTGGTGGCACTGTGGTAGCACTGGTGGCACTGTGGTGGCACTGTGGTGGCACTGGTGGCACTGTGGTGGCAGGCACCAGGATCACATCCAGACTGGCACACTATCCCACTCCAGCAGGACCGAGGTCCCACAGCATGCGAGGGTGGTCTTAAATCGGCAGGAAGAGCCGCACATCTCAGCCCCCCTCGAGCTGCAGGGAACAGCGAGGGAGGGGGAGGTTTTGGGAGGTGTGAGGGGACAGGGGACCACAGGGGGTCTGGGGACAGGCACAAGCCTGTGTGCACGTGCACCCCAAGTGTGGGAACCCCCCTCCAGCCTGGGAGCTCCCCTGTGCCCACGGGCATTGCGGGAACACACGGCTGGAGAGCGGTGCCCGTTCACCTCCTTCATCTCAGGGGCTGGCAAGTTCAGGGTGTGTTGCTCCTTTTATAAGCCAGGGATGAAACAGCTGGGGTTTTATATTAAAAAAAAAAAAAAAAAGAAAAAAAAAAAAGACGGGGAAGAGGTGTTGGTTTTGTAAAGAGAGCTGTAATTGTGGCTGTGAAGGTGGATGCTCTGCAGCCTCCCGGGAAAGGCCCCTCCAGGTCCATAAATAATTCAGCTGCTCTGACAGACCGAGTTCCTCAGCTCAGATAAATCTATTGATCCTCCTCTGGTTTGAATCCTGGGGATGGAGCTTCCCACACAGGCTCTGCCAGCGCTTCCCTGCACAGGTAGAGGAGTGTCTTGGCATCCTCCACCCCTCCAGGACGGAGGTTTGAGCCACCATCCCACCCCACCGAGAAGCACCCAGCGCCCTCCACTCCAGGAGCCCATTGCTGAGGCCCTTTAGCACCTCTCCTCTTAACGACAGGATAATTAACTCTTCTGGCTAATCACTCTGGGGCTTTCACACTGCGAGGGAGCACTTCTGCTCCCTGTTAAAAGCAAATGTTATGGCATCTTCTTCCCGGCCTGGTGGGGTAAATTCCAGAGAGATGTGAGGCTTCCTGGTGGCTGCAGCATCCTCCTGCCACGGCAACATCCTCCCGCTTGTGACATCATCCTCCTGCTGTGGCATCGTCCTCCTGCCATGCAACATTCTCCCAGCACCAACCACGACATCCTCCCACCCCAGCAACATCCTCCCACCTTTCCAGCCCCTTCCCTCCATGGCAGCGCCCTCCCCGAGCAAAAACACCCCCAGGACCCCTTGCCCAGGCACAGGTGTGGGTGCCCAGGTATCCCAAAACACCTCCTTGGCCCATGGACCCTCCCCCTTGTCGAAAAGATCCAACTGCTTCAACTGGATTAAGCATTTGGGTTTGACTTGGATTAATGTTTTTTTTTTTTTTTCCCCGTGAATATAAACCATTTTGCATTTCAAAATCCTTCAGCAAACAGAGCAGTTTGTCTTTGTGTTTGCTAATTTAAAAACAAATATTTGCCTGCCAAGCAAATATAGTCTCTTAGGATGTGCTATTAATAGGATAATTAGGCAGCCGGTAATGAAAAGGATTGCTGGTAATTATGGCAAGATTTGTTTTGGCATTTGAAGGCAGAAAGGGAGGCTGAAGTGCTAAAATCTACCTTCGAGTTAATTAGTGCTATTAGAATACACCTGAAAAAATAGGGCAGCTAATGAACACTCCAGTTTAGTTTTAAAGAGGCCGTGGAAGGTGTTTTTCCTGCGAGATGCTCAGAGAGGAGACAAAATCCTCTTGCTTCCAGCTTCCCGCGCTTTGGGGCGGGGCGAAATCCTGGTCGTTTGGGGTGCGCTGACCCCTTTGGGGTGTCCCGTCCCTTTTAGGGTGCGCTGACCCCTTTGGGGTGCGGGTTTGGCTGCGGGGGGGTTCCTGTGGCGTCACTTTGAGGGGGGGGCTGGCTGAGCTCAGGGGGCAGCTCCACTTTGCAGCCCGTGGCAGGGGCTGGGGTTACATAAAGCCTCCCCTCGCTCCCCGCCGCGCTCCGTGCGCGTTTGGCGGTGCCCAAACCCCGGCGTCAGCTGCCCCGAAATGATTAATTAGAAAATTACATTTATATAACCCTCTAATCTGTATTTGTGTGTTGCCAAGGGCAGAGGCAGAGGTAGGGGAATTACATCCAGATTAGCTCTGAGCCAGAGGAAGCCCAGATCTGCGATTATTTTGAGGGCAGAAATTGTAAAATTGTACCAATCCGGGGAAAAAGAGCCAAAATTAGGCCCTTTTTTTTTTTTTTCCCCCCACCTTAATTCCCCCCTTCCACCACAGAGGAAAGAGAGCAGATGAATGGAGCGAGGTGGTGCCTTCCAGGGGTTACTGGGTGAGGGCCCCGGGGCCGGCTCTGTGCAGCAAGAGGTGAGGGGAGAGAAAAAGCTGATTTCCAGCTGAACATGGCCTTCAGTTTCCCAAACAAAATTGCTTTTATTCTTCTCAACATGTGTTCCAAAAGATTAAAGAGCTGTAAGCTTGCACAGCTTAATAAGAGTGTGCATTAGAAGAGTGGCCTGGAACGGCGGCGCGGAACAAGCTCCCCCCCCCCCCCAGTTTGGGGAGGATTTGAAATCCTGTTTATTGAATTATAAAGAACCTTAAAGGATAAAGGATATTGAAGTAGGGATTTTAATACTTGGTGGTATTTGGGGGAGTTATTCGATCACAACAAATCATTTTAAAAGTATTTTGTTGGGTTGGGGTTTTTTTTTTGGGGGGGGGTGGGGGGATGGGGATGAAGAGTTAATTGAAAAATAGGCCGTGGCTCCGGTTGCGGGATCGATCCGGGCCCGGGTCGTTATAAAGGATACATTTTCTCTGTAATTATGGGCACGAATTAAAGAGGAAGCCTGAAGGCTCTGGGAGATGCTCTATTAACTGACAAAGCCCAGCAGCAGCAGAGCCCTGCGTGGCTCGCAGGAATGTGGGGGTAAGTGAATCCTGGAAGGCAGACGGAGCCCGGCACGTCTCAGGGTGTCAGCCATGGCCGTGGGGGAGTCCCTAATAAGATTTGGGAAGGGCAAAAAAGCGCCTGAGAGCGAGGAAAGGACTGAAAGCCCTGTGGTTTCCCTCCAGGGAGTTTGGGGGTGACCCCGAGGGTGGGGCTGGAGCTGCTCCCTCCTCATCCTCCACGGTGATGGGCACTGGCAGGAGCGGGATTAACTCCAGGTCCAGGCTTTGCTGGATGGGGGGATTTGCAGTTCCTAAGCAGCCCCGTTGTCTGTGATAACTTATGCTGTTCTGCTCCCTAAGAGGATTGGGCAGATTAAATGAAATCATGAGACATGCTATGCAAATTACATCCCAAATCTGATTTTCTGTTGGGGATTAGGGTTAAAATATTGGGAACTGGAAACTTTGTCCGTGTCTGGTCTAGGGGGTGCACTTTCCAAACGTGCCAGTGAGGGTCGGCTCCAGAGTCCCAGCGAGTTCCTTGACATTTTCAAGCCCAGCGTTTCAAAATAACAAAAATAAAATGCCCCTGGGCTGCTCTGTAGGGATCTGGGGGCCTTTGTGCCATCTCGTGTATCCTGCTGATGGGATAATCTTCCTGCAGTGTCACAGATCCAACCTCAGCCCACGCCGGGATGTCTCTGCACACCTGCAAAACCTCTGCAGTTTCCCCAGCGTCTGCTGGGGTTGTTTTACACCTTCTAATCTCTTTTGCTTCAGTAGATTTGGGGAAGAAATTGTTCCCTGGGAGGGTGGGCAGGCCCTGGCACAGGTCGCCCAGAGAAGCTGTGGCTGCCCCTGGATCCCTGGAAGTGTCCCAGGCCAG
>JAWMRA010000016.1:1290365-1300702 GCA_035584735.1 Pseudotriccus pelzelni | reverse complement strand
AAAAAAAAAAAAAAAAAAAAAAGAAAAATAAAAAAAAAGAAAGAAAACAAAACGAAAAAAAAAACCCTGTATTTTTTCTTTTTTTTTTTTTCTTTAAAGGTTATCAATTCTAATTCTTTACTTTCATTTGAATACAAAACACATAAGTTGCTATTATCTTTCGTGGCTCCCTGAGCTGAATTTTCTAAGCTTTCTTTGAAATCACTCCTCATTGCTTCTGTCCGAAGACCAAGAAGGGCTTGCGCAGACGATCCCGCAGCGTGGGCTTCCCCTTTTCTTCAAACATCCAAGCACGGAAAAAAACAAGGATAAATCCATATATATAAAAAAAAAAAAAACCAAAACAACCAAACCAACCAGGCGACCGCGTCGGTGTCCTGTCAGCAGCTGAGGATCCGAGCGCTCCCGGGGCTCCAGCGGCGTCCCACCATCACCAACACAACCCAGCAACACACGGGGAACGACAGGAGGGACAACTTCTCACCGCTGGACAGCTCTGCTCAGCCTGGATGGCAAAGTCACGTCCCCACGGACGCTTCCAGAGGGGAGGGAGGGAAAGAAAAAACAAAAAAAACCCCCAAAAATAAAACAAAAAAAAAAACCAAACAAAAAAACCCAAAAAACCCATAATAAAATTGCCACCACCAAAACCATCAGTGGAATACAATTACAGCAGACGAAAAATACACAACTAGTGTACCGGGAGGGACCCCCTTCAACGCTATTTACTAGTCCGGTATTTACACTTTTCACAAGTCTTATGCAAGGCTGCACAAAACAAAACAAAACAAAAAAAAAAGTCACGATAAAAAAGGAGTCCTTTATAGTGCCACCAAAGCGCAGACGGAAAGAACCGGAAAACAAAAAAAAAAAAAAAAAATACAAAAAAAAAAAAAAATCAAAAGAAACCCCACGACCCTAAAACCAAAGGAACATCCGTTTCGGGCTCCAACGTGTGCCAGAGTTGCAGATCTCCAAATCAATCCGTGTGTGTGGCGGACGCCGGGCAGGGCCCCCCTCGGAGCGGGCACGGTCCCTGGGCCACCCCGCGGCATCCCCCCGCTGCTTCCCGAGTCCTGCGGGGCCGGGAGCTGCCAGCCCTCCCAGACACTCCACGGTTAGTAGATGACCTCGTAGACTGTGGCCTTCTTGTCACCAGAGCCCGTGACGATGTACTTGTCATCCGCTGAAATGTCACAACTTAAGACGGACGAGGATTCCTTGGACTGGGACACGGAGGAGGAGGAGGAGGAGGAGGAGGGAAGAACATCCATCAGTTTGGTTGCCCTGGCTCACCAAGCACCATTCCATGCTGGTGGCATCACCACATCCCACAGGCTGGGCACCCACCCGGCCACCCCAAGAGGATCCTCCCTCCCCTCCAGGGCTGGCATGATGCCGAGAGGGGGTCTGGGTGTAGCCCCCATACCTTGTCCCTTCCCCAGAGGCTCCTACCTGGAAGATGCTCGCTCCGTAGGGCGTCCTCCAGGCGTTGAGCAGGTTGTCTTTCCCAGTGCTCACAAACCATTTCCCTGTTCGCAGGAAACACGGTGTCAGCAGTCGAATAAACGCTGCTGCTGCCACCCCTACAGACACATCCTGAGGCCAACCTGGTCCTGTCCCACAGGCTGTTTGACCTTAGAACGGGGCCATTTTGGAGAAACGGGAAAATCCGGAGATCCCCCACAGAGGCTTGTCCAGCCCCTCTCCACTGGGACACATCCCAGCAGTCACACGTGCCGCTTCCCACCTCCCACGACGCCACATGGCCATTGGTGACCATAACTGGGATGATTTTGTGCAGGTACACCCCAAATACATCATCCACGGGATGGATCCTACTGGAAACACCCTTGTTCAGCCCCCCACCATCCCTTCCTCATGGGCATCCCTGTTTCCCATCCATGGAAGTGTTCCAGGCCAGACTGGACAGGCCTTGGAGCAACCTGGTGTAGTGGAAGGTGTCCCTGCCCACGGCAGGGGGCGGGACTGGATGTTCATTAAGGTGCCTCCCAAGCCCAACCATTCCATGATCCCCACCCGTGCCCGAAGGGACGGAGCTCTGGGCGGGAGGCGCTTACCGCAGTAGGCGAACTTGAGGGAGAGGACGCAGCTCTCGTGGAGGTGCAGCTGGTACTTGTCGGGCTTGGTGTGGTGCAGCACCTCCACGTTGCTGCTCTCCATGCCCACCGCCAGCCACTCGCCCGTCGGGCAGTACCCCAGGGAGAAGATCTGCAGCGGGAAGTGGGACACGGGGATGCTTCAGGGAGGGGCTGCACCCGCCACCCACAGGGCACCCACAGAAACCTCTCACATCCACAGCCGTCCCATGGGAAGCGCTGCCTTCCTAACGGCAGTCTGATTGTGTAGGGATGGAGAAAGCAGGACAGAGAAGCTGCAACCAGATCCAGGGAGCCCCGTGGCTCCTACTGCCTCCGACACGCCTGGGTTCCACCAAACGCAGCAGGAACAGCCACGCTCAGGGCCGACAGGGCCGTTTTCCCAGCAGCAAAAGCCCCTTCTCACAGCCCTACACACGGTCCAGCTGCCCTGCTTTCCACGGAGGGATGAACCCCTGCGTGGGGTCTCTGCACAGCGGGGCCAGGCCGTCCCCAGCCCCGTTACCTGGGAGGTGAAGTCGTGCTGCTGGAGCTGCCGCCCTTCCCGCAGGTCCCAGGAACGCACCGTGTTGTCCAGGCCCCCCGTCCACAACTTCGTACCATCGTGGGAGATGTCTATGCAGCTGGCACCGTCTGTGTGGCCTTGGAATTGCCTTTGAACCAGAAAAAACACGGAAATCTGCAAGGGGAACGCTAGGAAAAGCACGGAGGATGGTTCAAGGTGCTCAGACGTCATTTGTGAGGCTTATCCACATCAAACATGCCTGGCAATCCACCCAGAAGCATCCTGTGCTGAGAGGCAGCAGCATGGAGAAGTGTACTGGGCTTGCTTAAAGACGAGCACCACAGGATGGATGGTGCAGCACCCAGAGAGCATTTCTGCCATCCTTCCATAGAAACTGTGGCTGCCCCATCCCTGGAAGTGTCCAAGGCCAGGCTGGACGGGGCTTGGAGCAACCTGGGCTGGTGGAAGGTGTCCCTTGCCCGTGGCAGGGGGGCAGAACGAGGTGAGCTTTAAGGTTCCTTCCAGCCCAGACCATTCCAGGATCTCCGAGCTCCTTCCACCAGAGCACACCCAGGAAGGCCCCGAGCAGAGCCCGCTCACCTGACGAGGGTCTGGTTGTGCAGGTCCCACACGGCGATGTTGCCGTCGCTGCAGCAGGAGAAGCAGACTTTGGCGTCGGGGCTGATGGCCAGGGCGTAGCAGGCGGGGGCCGAGGAGGTGAGCTCGGCCTTGATGCGGGGCGTGGGCGATGCCAGGTCCCAGATGGTCAGCGTGCTGGCCTCGCCCCCCACGATCAGCGTGCGGCCGTCCGGGAGCAGCTTGCAGGAGCGGATGTAGTTATCCCTGTTCTGGGGGGGGAAAGGGCACGGTCATGATGGGCACAGGGGGCACGTGTTGATGGGGGCAAAGATGGTAATGGGGTGAGAAGAGGAAAAAGAGAGAGCAACGTTGGGAAGAGATGCTGATGTCAACGGGGAGACGATTCATGGCATTCGAGGCGGGGGAAGGAGGGCACAGACACGCCTGGGACCAGCGGGACCCCCCCACGCCTCACCGGCACCCCCGGATGCCGCAGCCCCCCCAGCCCCTTACCAGGCAGTCGAGCTGGGAGATGGGGCTCTTGCTGCCGGGCTGGCTGATGTCCCAGATCTTGACGCAGCCCTTGCCGCCGGTGTAGACGTGCCGGGTGGGGTTGCTGATGGTGACGGCGCACACCACCTCGCCGTGGCTCAGCGTGTTGATCTGCCGCGCGTGCCGGGGGATGCCGGGCCCCGCCAGCGCGTCGTGCGGGAACGGCACCGGCTGCATCTGCCCGTCGGCGCTCACGTGGAACGAGTAGGCTCTGCCACGGCAGGGCAAAGAGGGGGGGTCAGCCCAGAGCGGGAGGTTTAATGGGAGGGGCAGTAGGTGGCTTTGCGGTCCGGCTGCCACGCTGTGCCCCGAGTGGGGGCTTGGCCGAACCCAGCCCTGGGTGAAGGACTCGTCTCCCTCCCGCCCACACTGATCCCCCCCAAATCCATAAAAACCCAAAAGGGGCTTACGGTTTCCCTCCGGGGATGGAGGCCAGGCTGGAGGGCAGGCCGGGGGCTCGCATGGGTGGGTGTGGGTCAAAACCAACCTGCCGAGAGACACACGGACATGGGTGAGGCCAGACACGAGCTGGGCACACCAAACACCTTCCCATCCACGAGCCCACGGGACACTGATCACCTCCCTCTATTCCCCTGCTGCTCAACAACTAATTGTTATTATTCCCCTGGCAGAAAAGGGGAAAGCTGAGGAATTAGCCAAAGGTTTTGGGGCTGGAAGGAGCAGCTTGGGACATGCTCCCCATCTCTCTGTGCTGTCCCCAAATCCCCAAGGACGGGAGCAGCCAAGTCGTGCTCAGCACTCTGGCTGCAGAAACCCCTATCTCTGCATTAATGGCAGCATTTTACTTCTTTTTTCCAACCTGTTTTGCCTTAACACGTGGGATCCAGAATCTAGTGCGGGTAATGGGAAGGGGGCTGAGTACCTGGAAGGATGAACCCCAATACAGCAGCACATTCACATTCCCCCACGGGGAGGCATCTCCACCCCCCCACCACCTTTAACGGCAGCTGAGATAAAACACAGCTTGTTTTGCGGAGAAGGAGCCTGGATTTCCCAGCTGACCCAGCTGGGGTCCCCCCAAACCCTCCCCAGCCCTCCCCACCAGCGAGAAAAGGAGCTAAAAGTGCTACGTACAGCTCCAAAGCTCACCATTGGCGACCGGCCGTAGGCGGCGGCGGCGGCGGCGGCCGCGCTCATCTGCGGGGGGAGGTTGTGCAGCCCCGCGTAGGCGCCGGGGCTGGTGAGGGACCCGTTCATCTCGTGGTGCCCCATCATGGCGAAGGGGGCGGCGTAGGAGCCCGCGATGGAGATGGGCGTGCGCAGGGCCGAGGCTGCGGGAGGGACGGGCACACGGTCAGGGCGGGGAGCGCGGCAGCGTCCACGGGGCCATCCTCCATGGGAGGGACCCCCGAGGTCACCGAGTCCAACCCGCGACCCCTCACTGCCTTGTCCTCCAGCCCAGAGAGCTGAGTGCCATGGCCAGTCATTCCCTGAACCCCTCCAGGGATGGGGACTCCCCCACCTCCCTGGGCAGCCCACTCCAATGAAGAAATTCCACTGTTTTTCAACCCAGGCCTTCCCTGGCACAGCTTGAAGCCACATCACAGATCACAGAATATTCTGAGCTGGAAGGGACCCAAAAGGATCATCGAGTCCAAGCGAATGGCCCGTACAGGCACCGAAGCCACACTCTTCCTGTTACCAGCACCCTGCTCGGACCAACTGAGCTAATCCCACCTCACATCCCGATGTCCTCTCACACCAGAGCTGCAAAGGCTGGACCTCCCTCCTCACCCCACCTCTGACACCGGAACCACCCCAGCCAGACCTGGAAGAGGACCCCCCCCAAGCTCCTGATCCCCCCCCCCCCAAGCTGCTGTTTTCCATGGGCGGGGATGAGCCGGAGCTGTGCCGGGCAGAGCAGCAGCCCCAGGCCGGTACCCACCCAGGGGGTCCATGCCGGTGGGCTTGCCGGGCATGGGCCGCAGCCCCGGGGTGCTGCTGGTGCCCGGGGTGGGCGCGTCATTCCGCGGCGTCGGAGTGTTCGACTTCAGCCCGGGCGTCGACGACTTGTCGTTCTGGTGGAGAAGGGATGGGAAACGAGGGATGAGGTTCCGGCGCCGGCACCCCCAGCCCCCAGCGAGCCCCCGCAGGGCGCGGGACGTACGTGGCCCAGGTCTTTAGTCTTGGAGGAGGGAGTGCTGCTGGAGGAGGCGACCGAGGCCGGGCTGTTGGGAGCGTCCCCCTTCTTCAGCCCGCGGGCTTTGTCCAGGCCGTTCTCCGGGGGGGAGTGGGCCGGGCTGACCCGGGGGGTGGCGGGATCCTGTGGGACAGCAGAAAGCCTTGGAATCCCCCGTGGCAGGGTGGGGTCCCTCTGGCATCACCCCAAACCCCACAGTGGCACGGGCAGAGGGGCAGATCCACCCACAAGGACTCACCTCGTTGGAGACGTCGACCACCAGGTCATCGCTCTTGTCGCCATCGCTGTCCTGGAACACAAAGCCAGTCACACCCTGCAGAGAGCCCCAAAAACTGGGGTGGGGGCACCCCCTGAGGAGCCGAACCGTCCCTCCACAGCACCAGACACGTAGGGGGGATATTTGGGATGATTTCTTCCCTGAAAGGGTGGTCAGGGCATTGGAACAGGCTGCCCAGGGCAGCGGTGGATTCCCCAGCCCTGGAGGGATTTAAAAGCTGCATGGATGTGGCACTTGGGGACACTGTTAGAGGTGATCACACAGCACTGGCAGTGCTGGGGGACAGCTGGACTTGATGGTCTCAGAGGGCTTTTCCAACCTAAACGATCCCACGGTTCTATGACCCACACCATACCCAGAAAATGTTACCCAAACCCGCTGTCTCCCACCCCAGGCCCTGCCTGGGCACGTCCCTGGGGCTCCCAGTGTCCCCTGGCACTCACATATCGGCTCATGCTGTCCTTCTCCTCTGCTTTCCGCTTCTTGGAGTCGATGCTGTAATCCGTGGAGCTCCGGTGCTTCTCGCTGGCTCTCAGGCTCTCCGAGGGCGACACGGAATTATTCTGCAATGCCACAAGAAGCTTTGAAGTTGGAAACAGAAGGATTAGGACTTCAGCAGCAGCAGCTTAGAAGGTGCCACATATAGCCCTGTCCCAGCCAGCGGGGTGAGACCCTGCGGCTCCCACCGCACAAGGGAGCAGCCAACAGGATCCAGGTGACAGGATCGGACACCACCCTCACTGTGAGCCCTGGGAATGCTGTGAGCCTGCTCACGGACACCTGAACCCCTTCACTGCACAAGCACAGCAGGAAAAACAGAGGTGGTTGTTGTTTAAAAGGTAAAACCCTGAGAGGGACATGTGGGACACTCCAGCAGCTCCCAGTCATCACTGGGATCCACCAGTGGGAACTGGTGAGTGCAGAGTGGGGAAAAGCTGTGCTCCCTAAAATCAGCCCCATCTCCCTCATCCTGTGCTCCCCATGGAAGAACAGGAGCTTCACCCCAGCCCTGGGCAGGGACGGGGCTTTGCACAAGGGGTGGCACCACGGACAGGCATCAGCAGAGCTGGGGAGCCTCATCCAGGAGGAGCAACATCAGCAGCTGAGCTCTGCAAAGCCGAAGGGCACCCAAAAAACATCCAGGAAACCCCACGTGACCAGGAGCACCAGAGCCCAGTGTCCACAAGGATGCCCTGCTCCGGGGGACTTCTGGCCTTGCTTCGAGCAGCAAAGCCCAGGAGATCCAGCATTCCCAGGAAAGCCCCAGAAGCCACGGGTGCTTCCTCTGGCACTGGCACAGCTGGGAGCCCTCATCCAGAAGGAACAAAGGAACGGCTGCATCCCGGCTCTGGCACCAGCAGCTGAGCCAAAGGACACCCACAAAATATCCCAGAAAACCCATGTGACCAGGAGCAGCAGAGCCCAGAGCCTGTGGGGGCTTCTGTCCCTGCTTCAAGCAGCAAAGCCCAGGAGACGCCGACATTCCCAGGAAAGCCCTTTGAATGCTGGGAGCAAAGATGGCAGCACAAAACCACCTCACGAGCGCCAGAGCATGCCCGGCCCCGATCCCACATTCCACCCCCCCGTCCCCAGCACAGCCCCTTCCCCACATCCCAGCTTCCCTTCCCCGAGTTCCCGGGAGCAGCAGGAGAAACGCCCCGTCCTTGCCGAGCCTGCCAGCCCCGCTAAGCAGCGACGTTTCCTAAGCTGCTGTGCCTGCCTTTCTTCCCCCGGCTGAAAGGGAGAACTAAAGCAGTTCATGTTTCTCCTCGGTCCCCAGTAAGCAGCTTTGGATAACACCGAGCTCTTTCTTCCCAGGCAGTCATGCTGAAAACCCTCGCAGCTCCCGGAGAATCATGTCAAGCATTTAGAGGCATCGATCCATTCAGCGCCGCCGCTGGCCCGGCGCCAAGGAACTAAATATTTTTTATTGCACAGGCAAAGGGCTGGGGAAAATATGAATGACTAACGCTGATTACGGCGCATTAAACCTCCCCCGGGAACACCCCGGCTCCGGGCTTATGGATCGGGAACCCTCCCACCTCCGACGGCCCCCTGCCCGCCCGAGGAGCGGGTTAATGATGCCCAATTCCCCTCTCCCCCCTTAAATAGCACTTTCCTTCCCGCCCGCCCCCGGCTCTCAAAAGGCCCATTTGTGGGCTCGGGGATGGCAGGAAATCGCTGCAAAGCCGCGGCTCAGCCGGGCTTTGTCCTGGCAGCTTTTCACACGGAATCGCTGGGGTTGGGAAAGACCTCCGGGATCACCGAGTGCCCCCCGTGCCCCATCCCCACCTTGTCCCCCAGCCCAGAGCTCGGAGTGCCACGGCCAGGCCTTCCCTGGACACCTCCAGGGGTGGGGACTCCACCAGGTCCCGTTCCAAGGCTTGACAGCCCTTTCCATGAATCACAGAATATGCCGAGTTGGGAGAGACCCACAGGGATTATGGAGTCCAGCTCCTGGCCCTGCACGGGAGCGCTCCCAAGGGTCACAGCGTGTGGAAAAATTCCTTGTGATGTCTGATTTCCCTGAGCCAGCGGTGTTGTGCACACCAGGGTGTGGGGGGGGGCCAGCTGGGCCCCACTGCATGGCGAGGACAGCCCCCTCCCCAAAATCCTCACTGCCTTCCTATCCCTGCTCCAGGGAAACCAGAACCCACCCGCTGCCCCTGAGGTGTCAGGAACATGGCCAGAGGCACCGGTGCCCTCCAAAATCCAGGGATTCGGGCGGTTTGGGAACTGCTTGACCCTCCGAGTCTGACTTAACGTGGCGTAATAACCAAACCATCCCAGCAGATGAGGTGACCCAAGATAACGGGAGAGCAATCAGGAATAAACCAGCTTTCCCAATGACTAAAAGGATTCTGGAGCCGACTGGGCTCTCTCAAAACCGAACCACGAACCACAAGCCAAGACATTTAACCCAGATCTCGGAACCAGGTGACCCCACTCATCCCAGAGCTCTTCAGGCAGGGTGGGAGCTTTGCATTGCCTGGGTTTTATTATTTAACGAGACCTGTGCAAAAGGCAGCCCTGGAGCTCCCACCTACAAAATGGGTTTTGAAGGGATAAAGAAACCAAAACCGAACAGCCACCAAAAACTGGGGGAAAAGGAGGCAATGGGACTTACTGCACTTGAGTCTCGCTCTGTCAGGAGATGCCGGGGCACAGGTGAGGTCACAGCCAAAATAAAGAGGAGACAGACAAATAAAGCAAGTTAGAATTAAGCCTTAAACCAGAAAATAAACCAAGAAGCTCCTCACACCCTTAACTCAAACCCTATCTGGGCTCCCTCTGGCTTTAAAATCCTCCTGTTCATCCAGCCCCTGCTCCCTCCTGCCCCTTTCTTTTTGTCCGTGGGATTTATTTGGCAAAAAAACAGCTGGAAATGCCCTGAATCCAAAGGGAATGGCAGCAGCCTCTGGTGCTTGTCCCTGAAGTCACAACCTCGACAGTCCTGTCCGCAGCCACAACGTGGTTTAGCCACTGATTTGTGCCCAACAGCCCCATTTTCTCTGGGATCACCTGGTAATCTGAATCCATGAAGGGAAAGGAACATAATGGGATAAATTGCTAAGGATCATTTTGTCTCACTGTTTTCTCAGGGAGGAAAGACATCCCCAATCCCTCAGCAGAGCCCAGAGAGGTCAGAGAAGCTGTTGGTACCTGCCCTGCAAACAGGAATGAGGGGGAAATATCCCAAATCCTTCTGTGTTTCGGGACAAGGGGCTCTGCCAGGAAAGTATTGAACACTGCTTGTTTGCAGCTGGAATCACACATCATTTTATCTTCTAAAAAGCTGTCTGATCACCAGTAATTAGAAAAAAACCTCTGAGATTGGGGGTGAGCAGAGGAGGAAGGCTGATTCCTCACTGAGGCACTGCTGAACTGCAGCAAAACTTCAACAAAGGCTGAGCATCGTTTAGGGAAAACTGCATCCCTAAAGGCACAATCCCATGTCCTGAAACCCACAGTCCAGAGAGACGGAGAGGTGGGAGCAGAGCTGTGTGTGGGTCAGGGTGTTGCCCCCAAAATCAGAAGGACGTGGAGCTGCTGGAGTGAGTTCAGAGAGGCCCCGGAGCTGCTCCCAGGGCTGGAGCCCCTCTGCTCTGGAGCCAGGCTGGGAGAGCTGGGGGGGCTCACCTG
>JAWMRA010000016.1:1264407-1290027 GCA_035584735.1 Pseudotriccus pelzelni | reverse complement strand
CAGAGAAGCTGTGGCTGCCCCTGGATCCCTGGAAGTGTCCCAGGCCAGGCTGGACGGGGCTTGGAGCAACCTGGACTGGTGGAAGGTGTCCCTGCCCACGGCAGGGGGTGGGACTGGATTTTAAGCTCCCTTCCCACCCACGCCATTCCAGGATTCCACGAGTTCCAGCACCAGTGGATGCAGAGAGGAGCAGCCCCCCTGGCCCCTCGCTCTCACCTCTGTGGTCCAGGTCATGGTGGTTCTTCTCATCCTTGACGGCGAGGTGGGCCTGGCTGCCCAGGGCTCCGAGGGCCAGCAGCCCCGAGCTGGTGCCGGTGACCGGCGGAATTCCCGGCGGCTGGAGCCCCGAGGGATGCGGCGGCAGCTGGACCGGGGGCCCGTGGGCGGCGTGGGAGAGGTGCTGGGCCTGGAGCTGCTGCTGCTGCAATGAAAGCACCAGTGAGGCGGGGAGGGGCGGGCACTGGGGGGGCACTGGGGGCACCGAGCGGTGCCGGGAAGGGACGTTCCCGGTGTCACGGGAGCTGCCCCGCTGGGACGCCTGGAAGGAGAAGCCCCGTTAGCAGGAGGGACGGAGGGTGCCCAGGCACAATTCCCCACGTCGGGAGTGCACAGGTGGCACACCCTCCCCCCCGGGATCGCCCCTCAGTCACAGGAACGCGTCGTCGCTGCAGACCTGGCTAGTTCGGGTTTTTCAGCAGGTAAAAGCAAAAAAAGAAATACAGGAATCCCACTCGGGAGGCAGAGAGTGGCCCTGGCCAGAGTGCAGAGGCTAAACCAGCCACAGAGAGAGAAAATTCCAGCAGCCAGGATCCTCCCAGACACCTCAGGAAAGCAAGTTCTGCTAATTTACTCAGGACCAGCTCTAGGGTGTTTGAGGGGGAGAAGAAAACGCCCACATAGTGCCCCAGTCCCATCCCACCATCCTGTGCTCCCAACCCCTTCTGACATCACCGGTTGTCCCTCGTATTGGATAAATCCTGGAGGGACCCCCCAGCCCCACCACAGGGCTGGGCATCACCCCCACATTCCCTGGCACACGCACAGGGAGCTGCAGCCCAGCTGGGACAGCTCCCAGCTGCTCCCAGGGGTTTTTTGGGAGCCCTGAGTCCCAGCCATCCCAGCACGCACTCATCCAGCCATGGGGATTGATTCCCTGCTCCATTTCAGCTGCAAAAAGCCGAACTACAGCTCCGGGGGGAGGAAAGGAAAACCAAACACGTCCCCAGCGATTCTATTTCAAACACAAACTCGGGAGAAAACCTGCTGAAATCCGAGGAGCTGCCTCCAAGAGTCCCCAGGCCGTCCCTCCTACAGCTCCTCTGCTCCCAGGACACCCCCAGTCCAGCCAGGAGGGTCTTGGAGCTGGCACTCCTGTCTGGGACCCTCCTGCCTGCACCCACAGCCCCCTCAAGCAGCATCCCAGTAGCTCCCAGTGAAGTCACACGTGGGCACCAGCAGGAATCATGGGCTGGGAGGAGACACCTGAGCTGCAGTGCAGCCTCCCAGCCCCCTCCAGATCCCCACAACCACCGTGGATCAGGGTTTCTCCTCAGTGTCCCCAAGCACCAACCTGTGTCCTGCCCAGGGCACCCAAAGGGCAGGACCTGCTGCCACCCGGCCCAGCCCAAAGGATACCACCAGGAATACACCACCAACATCCCCAGGCATGGAGGACTCCATGGTTCCAACAGTTCCATCACGGACATTTCCAGCAGAACTGGAAGGAGACACACCCAGCTGCCCCACACCCCTGGAAGTGTCCAAGGCCAGGCTGGACGGGGCTTGGAGCAACCTGGGCTGGTGGAAGGTGTCCCTGCCCAGGGCAGAGGGTGGAACTGGATAAGCTGTAAGGTCTTTTCCAAGCCAAAGCATCCCAGGATTCTGTGGTAAAGTTTCCCCACACTAAGGCCAAGTTTTCATGGGAACAGCTCCTGCCCACTCCCCACGGAGGGACCTGTCCTGGGGCAGCAGAGGGTGGGCCTGGCTGTTCCACTCCAGGCACAGCGGGACGGAGCAGCCCCTCGCTGGGTGCAGGGGAGGTGGGTGGGTCACCCACCCCTTCCCAGGGCTGGATTCCAACCCTGGTGTGATGGAGAGGGAAATCCTTGGCCAGGATGAGATCCAGGGTCGGAGCTGAAGGCAGGAGCCACGTTATCTCCAAACAGCTTCTTCCAGGTAGCCCCGAGGTCTTGGCTGCAGCCAAACGGAGAAGGCAATCAGGCCTCTGGTATAGGAAAAGCATAAATCACTGTGCCCTCAAAAAGCAGGAGCTGGAAGCTTCTTCCAGGCTGCTCCATCTGCAGGGCAAGGACAGGAAACATCCTCAGGATCACCATTCCAGGAGTGTCCTCCAGCATGGAGAGCTGGTGCTGTGAGGCAGCACCACAGGGGGGATTCCCTAAGTAACCCCATCTCCTGCCACACACACGTGCCAAGATCATCCCTCCAGCACCAAAGCAAGTGGAACAGATCCTCAGATCTTCCTGAAATCAATGAGGCTCCTCACAATCCCAATTCCATGTGATTTCCACCCAGTGAAGCGAGAGGCAGGGCTGGCCGTTGTATGAGAACATCACCCAGAGAATGGTCCCAGATGCTTTTCCAGCCCAGCACGTTCCTCTCCTGCGGGGCCAGAACACACCGAGATCCAACGCTCTATCCTCAGCAATCTCCAACCTCCGCCTTAAACATCTCCTTGGCTTAACTCATCCCAGGAGCCCCAAAAACGGGATGTGGTCTCGTGGAAATCCAGGCAGCGACACTCCATTGCCGTGATGGGGATGGGGATCACAGCCCCAGGGGACAACACAGCTCCACCACAGTGACACAACAGCACCCAGAGCCTCACCCTCCAGCTGAGCAGCAAACTGGTTTTTCTTCCTTTTCTTTAGGCTGTCAACAAATAAATCCATCCAAGGGCTCCGTCAGCTGCAGGAACAGCCTCTCACAGCAGCCCCACTCCGGGGGGCACGGAAACCAAGGTCAGGACACAACATCCCACTGTGGCTCAAAGGAACACTGAAAGGTGTTTTCCTCCCCTTGGCAGCAGGAACTGGTGAGCAGAATCCATGTGGGAAATCCTCACTGGTTGGAAGCCTTGTCCCTCCATCCAGCACTGCAGCTCCACTGGAGTAGCCAAGATCCCACCTGGGGGCTGCAGAGCTCCGTCCCGGCACTGCTGAGGGAGCCGTGTCCCAGCTGGATCGCTCCCAGGGCAAGGAGAAGAGGATGAGCCAACAAGCCCAGTGCACATCCCGGGGTGGTGCTGGAGGATCCCCAGGCTCCGCTCCCAGCTCCCTCCTCCGTCCTTCCCATCCGCACCGCTCCACCGTGTCTGACGCACATCCCTCGGGAATAACATCCTGGAGGCTCCGTGGAGTGGGATAGAACCCGCCTGGGACTCCATGGCCGTGTTTCTGTGTCAGCCCATGGAGCAATTGATGCACATCCCTCAGGAATAACATCCTGGAGGCTCCATGGGACTCCAGGGCACAGGGACGGTGCTCTCTCGGCGTGTCCTCTGCTGGAAAGCCCAACTTCCCTCCCCGGCCCTTATTCCAACCCTGGAAGAGGTTGTTTTTAAAAACACACCGTGTGAGGGCTTGCTGCAAACATCCCAGGGATGGGCCGGCTGCAGGAGCTCTCCGGGCTCCCAAAAAACTCCCCAGCACCCACAGCTGGGTGCTGATGGCAGGGACAGGACAGGGATCAAAGTCCTGGTCGACAAGTGACGCAGCACAAGGACTTGGAGCAGCCTTTCAGAACCAGGGACCCTCCCACCACCTCCCCAGTTGAACCACAAGCTCAGACCTGCTCAGGACGCTGCCCTGCGGCTCCTCATCTGCTGGCAGGACCCCAAAACGGATCCTTGTCTCCACATATCCCAGGACAGCAGCTGGCAGCGGATAAAGACCCTGCCAACCCAAGCCGGGGTGACAGCGGGAGCCGATGGGGATGCACAGACACCGAGAGGTCTCCTTCCTTCTGGGGTCCCTCAGCACGTGCCAGCCAAAGATGGTGAAGATATGAAGAGGTTATAAATTTAGGGGAAAGCTGGCAAGGAATATCTGGTCCGTGGAGTGGCTTTAATTGGATTATGTACATCATGCTTCATGCCTTTGTTCACCGATTTAATGGTTCACCACTTAAGTTCACCACTTGCGTTAAATTTAGTAAAGTAGTCTAATCATTTCCAGAGCTATAACCAAATCAAGGGCTCAATTTCACACAAGCCTGAAGCAGAGGAACTGTGAGACAATGGCCTAGATGCATAAAATTAACAGTTCTTGACCTCAAAAGGGGCAAAAAAAAAGGTTTTCCTGATCTGGTGGGTTTTTGCGTGAGGCAACACCTGCACCAGGTGCTGGGGCAGTTTGTGAGGGCTTCCCTTGGTGGGAGGGTTGGGACAGCAGAGTCACCCATCCCCAGGGACACAGGATCCCCAGGGACACCGGGGTGGGGCCGTGCACACCCCAGTGCTGCCCTCACCCACCCCAGGAGAGCAAACAAACACAAGGGATGTGTCCACATGAGCAACCCTACAATAACAAACCCCTGCGTGCAACAAGGGGAGGGAAAAGAACCCCAAATCCTCTGGGTTTGGCGCCTCGGGGCCACCTGAGCGGGTGCAGCAGCACAGACCAAACCAGCTCCACACCTCCGGGATGAGCTTGGAACCTCCTCTACAAGGCATGGAAGGACATGGAATCACTGGTCACCTTCCTGGCAGCAGCAGCCCTACGATAACGAACCACTCCACGCACGGAGCGGAGAGAAAAGGACCCCAAATCCTCCAGGTTTGGTGTCTCAGGGGCACCAGGGCAGGTGTAGCAGCACAGACGCCCCCACCCGAGCCACCTCCAAATCCCTGGGATGAGCCTGGAACCTCCTCCACAAGACATGGAATCGCTCCCCACCCTCCTGCCAGCAGCAACTCTACAATAACAAACTGGGGTGTGCACAGACAGGAGGCAAAACCCAAAAACTGTCGGGGTTCTGTGCCCTGGGGGGCACCTGAGCACAGACCCAGCACCCAAACCAGCTCCACAGCTCTGGGCTGAGCTCTGCCCTTCCCCACAAGCCATGGAAGGATGTGGAATTGCCCACCAGCCTCCTGCCAGCACCGTGTCCCTCCCCAGCAAGCCACGGCGGGAGGAGATGCCCATAATTCCTGCTGAAAGTTCGTCAGGAAAGCGATTAAACGGCTGGGCTGGCTGCTTAATGACAGGAGGCACTCGCTCTGATCCAAGGAAGCAATTACCTCGGAAATGGGGGTCACGGGCCCTGCTCATTCACCTTAATTGAATTCCAATATCTGCCTCCAGCTGCCGGGGGCTCCTGCCTGCGGCTCCAAGCAGCTCATCAAAGCCACGGGCTCCCTCCTCCCTGCCTCCGCTCACCTCCCAGCACTCCTGGCGACTGTGAGAGCAGCAAGAAGGCCAGGCAGCTCCAGGGTGCTGCCTGCCGCCCCAAAACTCAGCTCCCATACCTGGGCCACTCCCCAAGAGCCGCCAACCCCACCACCAGGGATCCCTCTGCTACCGAACCCCCTTCCTCATCCCCAGAGACTGCGGGAGCCCGAGCGCGATTCTGCCTTTGGTGCCACCCACGAAGTACAGAAAAATGTAGAGAAGAGCAGGTTAAATGCAGAGAATTGTAAAGATCCTTGTAGCTTAAGAAGTGCAAATAGTTATTAAAAAAAAAAAAAAAGGCATTAAAAATGAGCGTTTTCTGGAAAACAAAGACCTCAAGCCAGAGGAGCTCTGGAGCCACCTGCCCAGGATGCTGGATGGGGACACCGACGTCCCAGGGCGAGGAGCAGGTCTGCTGCAGGACTGAGACCGTGACATCAATTAAAGAAACAATAAAAACGGTTAATCCTCAAATTAACACACCCCCCCCCCCGCCCCCGAAGGTCCGCGAGAGAGAGCCCGGTCAGCGGGAGCGGGTAAGTCAATGCATGGGACAACAACTCCGCCAAGGGCACAGCACATTCCACACCAACAGCCCAGCAGAGACAAGCCTGGGCTCAGGGGGCCTGGGAGGGCTGCTGGGTCCTGCTCTGCACCCCAAACACTGCCCAGGCCATGGAGAACACCCGATTTGGTTGCTGGAGGCTCCCGGAGCTGCGCCAGCACCCGGGAGGTGGAGATTCCACCCCTCGGCTCGCTCGATGCCAGATTGGGGGAGTTTTGGTCACGGGGGGGGGGCCATGGGATGGCTGGGGGGGGGTGGTGTGAGCCGCCCTGCTTTATCCCTCCTGAGCGCAGGATTGCCTCTGGTTATGGTAAATGATAGGAATAAAAGGGGTATACACACGGTGAGAGGCAGATTGGGAAGTCCACGTACCCCGATGATAGCATTCAACTCCGTCATTGTCACTTGCTTGGCACGTTCAACAGCCTGTGCCACTTGCTGTTGGTGCTGCGAGGACAGAGGGGCAGGGCCAGGTCAGAGCTGGGCACGGGGGCACCAGCCCAGGGGCAGGACCCCCCTCCAGAGATGCTCACCCCTCTTTTGGGCTCTATTTTGCTCATACCCAGGAGCACCTCCAGCTCCACGGGGTGCAGGGGGGGTGGAGAAGCCCCTCGGAGCCTTTCTGGCTCAGTGCAGACCCCCAGGCCCCTTCACAGGGCCCAGCTCTCCCCCATCCTGAGGGTTTTCCAATGCACACGGAGGACCCGAACCCCGTTTCTCACTCAGCCCCACATCCCCAGGGACCCCGAGGGGCTCAGCAGTGCCCGCCTGGGGAAACCCCCCCCGAAAGAAGCAGCAACTCCCCACCCAGGATGTGAACACTTCCTTACCTCTTGTGACAGAAAAGGCATGATCTGGGCTAAAATTGTATTCAGTCTTTTAGCAATTTCTGTCTGAAAAAAAAAGGAAGAAGAAAAACCAACAGTCAGCACCCAACAGCCTCCCACGGACGGCACGAGGCTTCCTGGAGCAGTGCTGTGCATCCCCTCCCTGTCCCTTCCCACATATCCCATCCCCTTCCGCACCTCCAAGGGGAAGCGGCAGCTCCCAACAAAAGCACCTGCAGGCACAGCAGCACAGGGACACGTCCCTGCTGCCCTGGGACACTTCAGGCCCCTTCCCATCACGGGATGAGCGTCACGGACCAGCCCCAGCAGTGCTGCACCACCCCGGACTTCCCCGGCCTCGTGAAAACATAGCCAGGCGCTGGTACAGCTCCTCATCCTCGGAGCAGCTGCTGGAGGCTGGATCCCATAAAATCCAGTTTTTGGTGGCCCTCGCCATCACCTCCCACTCCTGGCACTGTGGTGGGTGTTGAGTTTCTCCAGGAGAAACCCTGGCAGAGACACCAGCAAGGGCTGGGGGTCCCTGCTCTGCTCTCTGCCCATCCCACACGAAGCTGGTGGTGTTCCCTTCACCATCCTCACATCCCACTCTGGAACGAGCCAGATCCACCATCAGCTCCGCTGAGATATTGGGACTTTAACAACCGACTGGGCTGATAACTGTGGGAATAAGTAACTGGGAAGGCTGTTTTCCTGGAGGGATGCCCCCAGCCCAGTGCTGGGAAGTGCCACCCTCCCACACACCCCATGGATGCTCCTGCTGGGCTCCCTGACTCCTGCCAGGATCCCTCAGCTCCCAGGGGTTAACGTGGGATCCCTCAGCTCCCAGGGGTTAACGTGGGATCCCTCAGCTCCCAGGGGTTAACGTGGGATCCCTCAGCTCCCAAGGGTTAACTCTGCTGCTCCACCAGGGCAGCTGTGAAAACAGCTCCAGCTCCAAGTCAAACAGGCCGGAGCAGCCGAGGATCCAGCCCCCAACAATGGCCGGGCCGAGCGCTGGCAGGGAATCAAACGCCCAGAAATTCCTTCCGACAGCCCCGAGCAGCTCGTTATCAATAACACAAGTGATTAACCGGGGCTCGCTCCAGCCTCCCTCTTGGCAAAGGGCCTCTTCCCGAGGCAGCCAACAGTCACTCCGCCTCAGAGAGCCCCCCCGTGCCCCCCCAAATCCAGCCCTGCCAGCCCAAGGCTTTGCCTTCCTGATCCCACAGCTCGGCCCCAAGGATGGGTCCTACAGCACCGGGGATTTTGAAGCCCATCCAACCCCAGAGAGTAGCTCTGGGCTCCACCTGTTCTCAAATACTGCAAGGAGAATCCCCAAATACCATAGTTTGGGAGAAAGAGCCCAACAGACACTCAGCCCTTGCTGGGAGGAGCTGGGTGACGGCCAGGCCAGACTGCTGTGACTACAAGACCAACCCAACAAGCACAACCCAACATTCCCAGGATGACCATCAGCAAGGAGACACCAGGAAAACCCTGCTCTCCCCCAGCCTGGAGCCACCCTCATGGAGGGAACAACCCCCCAGACACCAGAACTCGGGGTCCTGCTCCAAGGGGTCCCCACTCTGCCCCCATTGCTGCTTTCGGCTGCTGAGCCACAGGGATATTTCTGGCCATCGTCTTCTCCGAAAGCACCCCAGTGATTGGGTTACACCTGATGCTTTAATTAGCAATTCCAGAGGGCAGGAGAACGTGCTGGCACACTGTGCCAAGGCAGGAGCACCGGGAAGTGACCGGGGGTTGGACTCAGGTACCCCCAGCTACAGCTCCACCAGTCACCAGGATTATCACGGACTCCAACGTGAGGATGCACAGATCAGGAGGCAGCTGGGGCTCATGGAATCCTGGAACGATGTGGGTGGGAAGGGAGCTTAAACATTATCCAGTGCTACCCCCTGCCATGGGCAGGGACACCTTCCACTGTCCCAGGTTGCTCCAAGCCCCGTCCAACCTGGCCTGGGACACTTCCAGGGATCCAGGGACAGCCACAGCTTCTCTGGGCAGGCTGTGCCAGTGTGTGTCCTCCCAGCAGTGAAATGTTCCCTGTCGGTTTGGGAAAAGCAGCTCCCAGCCAGGGAAGGTGTCATGGCTTTGTGGTTCTGTTCTGAGCTGGAAGGTGCTGGGACACATCCCGGGAGAGCTCGGCAGCCCCGGGAAGGTCTGCCGGGCTGGGGACACATGCTGTGTGTTTGCAGGGCTGGGGGAGTGGGAGCAGCTCCCAGCAGGGCACTCCAGCCTTTTATGATTCATTAGTCCGATTTCCTCACAGGCAGGAAAAAAATCCAAGCTACCTGAAATCTGAGTGTTATTTCCTGCCGTGACAAACTGATTATTTCAGGGCATGTTTTGAATGAAGCCACGTTCTGGTTCCGCTCCAAGCCTGTTTCCGCGCTGTTCATGTGTATTCAGAGCAAGCACTGGGGTTTGTTTTTTGCAAATGTGATTTTATGGAAGTGGAGCAAATAATTCTGTTTATAGCATGGCCCAGCAGTACCAGCTGGATTGCTTTTTGAGTAGATGCTGACTGAAAACTTGGCTCAAAATACACTTTTTTCTTTTAAAAGAAATGAAGTTTCTACCAGGACTTTTAAAAATCTTTCTTCGACTAGAGCAAATATCAGTTTCAATCAGAAAACTTTTCATTTTGCATATCCAGCAGAAGACTCCTAGAAAATCAATGGTGTGCTTTGAGTCATGATTTCTTTTTGTGTAACAGGGATTGGCTGCTTTGTCAGGAGAGGGACATGAAAGTGCTGTGGGAGAGGAGGAGTGAAACAAAAAAGAAAGTAAATTTGGATAATAAGGGAGAATAAAACAACATACAGGAATGATTTAAGAGCACTCAGCCGCAGCACAATGATTTTTTTTTTTTCTTGAGTTTTATGGATTCAGCTACAAATTTAGTTTGGACAAATGCGGAGTTCTTTGTTGTTCGGCCAGTCCTTGCTGGAGCAATGTCAGTCCTTCCAGCTCCACCAAGCAAGAGCTGTCACTGCAGCGTTAGGTGCCTGAGGAACGCTCTGGGTTGCAAGGAGTCTCTTCACCGAAAGGGTTGTCCAGCCCTGGCACAGCTGCCCACAAAGCGGCAGAGTCCCCATCCCTGGAAGGGTTCCAAAAAGGTGTGGATGTGGCACTTGGGGACGTGGCCTTGGCGGTGCTGGGGGATGGTTGGACTCGATGCTCTGAGAGGGCTTTTCCAAACCAAGCAATTCTGGGATCCGTGTGCTGGATCCTGCAATACCAAGGCCCGGCTGAGTGAGAAAGGAGCTCATTTTGCTTTGACCACAACCTCAGCTCTTCTCTGTGGTGATTTCTGTGGGTGGGTCTGGAGTTATCAGAGCAGCAGAAGTGCCCCACGGGCTGACACACCCTGGAGCTGCTGGGTCAGCTTGAAACGGTATCAGCTCCTGTCTCCTCACTCAAAAGGCTCAAAACGGTCCAGACCACCAATTTTTTTTTCCTTTTTTTTCCTTATAACTTATGCTCTACAGATGGAACTGAGTCAGACAGATGTAATTTGAGTGATTATCCCTCTTGGCTCAGCTTTCCATTGCCCTTGGTATCTAAAGAAATCTTTGTAACCATGGAATAATACCAGTGCTTCCAAACCCAAGTGCAGATGCTTTAAAGCATCTGTTGTAACGTGTGTCACAACTGTGGCTCGGAATCCTGTGGGTAAATATCTTCCTACTTCAAGCGCTTTGTCCTCAGTGAGTTTGTTTGTTTAATTCCTCATTGATTTTTTTTTCTCTTCACTGCTTCCTGTCCGTGCTCAGGAAATACAAGAGCTCCGACTCAGAGCTCTGATAGTTTCTTTTTCTATTCCTTCCGAAGTGTTTTTCCCCTGATTTTTTTTCTGCTTTGAGTTAGGAAGCCCACAGTGTTTTTGATCAAAACAGTGAAATATGGAATCTGAAAACATAAATAATTGGGTATTTAACACACATCCTTAGTGATTACTCAGCAAGCAAATTGTTCCAGAAAAGGTTGCTAGTAAGTGTAAGAATAAGGAAAATTTGTTTCCTACAGACTTGTGTGTATTGCAGTGCTTGCAGGGTAATTATGAACATACAGAGCAAGGTCCTGATTAAGGTCAAATTTCCTTTTCTGTTATTTTTTGACCATGTAGCAAATACTTTAAAAATGCAATGTGCTCTGGAATCCTTCCCGGTTTTTACTTCACCTGAGGAATGGGCGTGAAGGAGGACAGGACCCACTTCCAGCTGAGCCCAGGGAGAGAATATTTGTTTGTTCTATGACCTCAATTATTTTGAAGTTCAACAACAAAAAATGTAAAAAATTAGGAAGGTTTAGTACTCGCACAAAGCATTTGCAGGTCAGGCCCCCGATGATTTTCCGTTGTTTTCAGTCCCAGAACCCAGTGAAATTCCTAGCGCTGTTTATTTGCAGGGCAGCACAAGAGCACCATGTTCTCTCTGGGATAAGAAACCCCTCCTGTGCTCCCTAAAGCAGCTCATTTTGTCCTTTTTCAATATAGTAATTTCAGTGCTTTGGAACTTTATGGTAGTTATCCTCAATAACAGTTTCATATTTCCAAGCACAGTTTGCAGCTGCCAGGAAAAATAAACTTGCATTTTCAACTCCTTCAGAGCAACTGTAACCAGGGGTGTTTCAAACTGGGGCAGCACTAAGAAATGGGAAAATAAAGCTTGGCCAGGGCATCCTGAAACACCGTTTTTGTCAAGCTATATTTAAAGTGCTAAAGATTGTTGAATCATGGGATAATGAGCCTGTAATTTATAATTTTTGAAAGCTGCTTTCTTTCCTCTAAGCCTGATTTCTTTCCATTTATGCCAGTGTCTCAAAACATCTCTGTTTTTCTTCTTCTGTAAAACAAGGGGGTTTTAATTTGACTTCAACTGTTTGCAGTGTTTCCCCCTTCTGATTTTGATAGTCCACTGTTAGGATCCCTGTAGCAGTTGGTAACCACGCAAGAAAAAATAACTGAAGAATGTTAAAGTGTGTTTGAGTCTCTCGGACATACAGTGGCTCTTCCAGCTGCCACCCATCTTCCCTATCTCCAGGTTTGCCAAGAGCTTTTCCTGCCTCTTGCTCCAAAAGGTGGCTTGGCTGTATCTGAGTGTCCTCTGATCTAGTCTTGATTCTCACCATCTCCTTCCTCTCCAATGAATTTATGCTGAATTTATCCCCAAACCAGGGGCTAAACCTGTCAGGTTCAGGGCTCTGTGCTGCTGAGCAGGTGCTACATGCACCCTACTTCAAGGTTAATGATTGATCCCTTAGAAAATTACATTTCTCAGTTAATAAATGGTCTTTCCATGAGCTGTGTGTTACGTTCTCTGTAGTTCTTAACCAGCCATGAATATTTCGTACCTACAAATGGGTCCTGTTTTCCACAGCACTCCAGTGCTGCGGACACTACCTCACCCTCATTAATCCCTTACTCACTGGAATTATTTGTGTACAGATTGCTGCCTTACATCACTTTGTTCACTCCCCATTTATCTTGCCTGCTTCACTCGGACACCAGTTGCCAGAAAACCACAGGAAATAACATTTCTCTGGCTCAAGCGATCACAGATTCATTAAGGAGATAGCTTTGTTAAACACAGAGTTTTATTTTCAATTAATACACCAAACACAGCTCAGAGGTACTTAAGAATTCCAGTGGGAATTCCACATATTAAATTGCCAGGGTTGATACATCCTGTGGAGTTTCCAGCAAGGCAAAGCACTGTTGTAGCTTGGGCTCATTTTGCTAACGCAGATTTTTTCTTTATTATTTGTTAAAGCAATAAGATCATCCGATGGTAAATGCTCCAGAGAATGAAATGGTTTCGGTTACTCAGATGTACTGTTGTTACTTCCTGTCACTCAGGGGTTTTTTTGTTCAACGTGTTTCTCACAAACCGTTTCACCGTTTGCTGTCTCTGCAGATGCCCCGGGACGAGACGGTGTGTAAGTACTGCGGGGTCAGCTACTTGATCCTCCACGAGTTTAAGGTGATGGAAGAGAAAGTCAAAGCCATGGAAAAGGAGGTGAAGTTCTATGAGGGAAGCATCGAACGGGAGCAGAGGCTTCAGGCTGAATTACAGGCCCTGTACCGAGACCTGGAGCGCTACCGAGCTGCCAGTGAGTCCAAAACTGAAAGGTCAGAGCTCATCATCTTCTCTGCTGACACTGCCCTGCAGCTTATTAGGGACTTGCACCCCAAAGAGGTTCAAAACACAAATAACAGAATCACAGAATGCGCTGGGCTGGCAGGGACCCACAAGGATCATTGAGGCTTTTATCAGATGCATCATATACGATACTTTGTGATATGATACTGTGATACTTCATTGAAATCATCTCTCACAGTATTCCTTGGAAGCAAGTTTACAATTCCTTCCTGGTTTAGAAACAGTCCCTACGTTTAAAGGGAGAGAGAGGCCAAGAAAGCACTGTATTTCCCCTGCACACACTCCCAAAGGGAAATTCGAAATATTTCACCCTATCATCTTGTAATAAAATGGTAGTATTTGAAATGAAATTGCACAGTGCTGGGAGTTTCACAGCCGTGAGAGTTTGACTGGTTGTCTCATGGTAACCTGGTGAAAAAGTCCCAGTGCTGTTGCCTTCAGAAGCTCAGGGTTCACTCTGTAAAGGGCTGATCCTAAAGGAGTTATGAACACTTTGGGTCCTGCAAACCCTTGCAGACAGATATGTGAAGGTTCCAATTCATTTGTTTAAGAACTCCAGTAATAGGTAGACCTCAGAGCCACGTTGGGATTTTCAGAGCACAATGACTGGAAGCTTTAAGTGTGTTCTTTCAGCTCACGCTTACATGTTTTGTATCCTTTTCTATCCTCATATTTTGGAATCTATCATTATATTCCACTAATTGATTACAGTGGGACTATAAACAATTAATATTTATAGTCCCCGAATAAAAGATACTTTATAAAAATGCAGCTGCTCAAGTTGATAACTGATGAAATAAGGGGGGACATCAAGGCCACCAGAAACTTCTTGGCCATTTCTTCCTCATCTGAATCAAACTGTCAGAAGAGATGGCATTATGAGATTATGGCTTTAATTACCAGCTCAGCCATTTTGATTTTTTGGGACCGCCAGTGGGGGTGTCCCTTCCATGGTCACTCACACCAAGTGATCCAGAAGTGGGAACATGGGCATTTTGAGTGGTAAGGTGCTCTAGAGTTTGCAGTGGAATGCTTTGGAAACCTGCTTTTTATTTTTTTGAGACTCACTGAAATACTGTTAAGAATTGAATGTTGCTCTGAATGGATTTTGTTCGGCTTGTGTTTGCTAATCCTACATTGATTTTACAGCACAAGCTCCCCCAAATTTGACCAAAACGTGTTTGTGTCGTAGATCACTCTACTCATAACGTTTCTTGCAATATTTTTTCAATTAAACTGAACATCCTCAACCCCACCCCCCCTTCCCAATATTCAACATTTTCTTTGGTTTAACATCATGTTTTTAAAGAGCTGTTTGCTCCTTGTCCCTTTAACGACCCTGGGTGGCAGAATTCAGTGTGTGAGCAAATGCAGTGACAGCACATTCTTCTTGGGGAGGATCATTTGCCAGAGCTAAACTTGAAATTTTCATTGAGCTGCCTTTTTGTAGTAAAGCTGGAACAGTTAATAAAAATTTTATCTCTGCACTTTTCCCCCCCGAGGCTCGACTTGATTTAAAAGCTGCTGAAATCAAGTGCAATACTTGCAGTAGGCTCCCACTCCGGCCATAAATCAATTGTTGTGCCTTGTTAAATAACTTGTCTAAATATTCCTTATCTTCACCATCCCGGGCCTCTCTCACTACCTTGTGCTGTTGGCATAAAGTCACTATTCACCATCCTCATTTCTGGGTCTGGCAGGGCTGACAAATCGTTCCTCCCAGAAGCCAAATATCCCCTTTTAAAAATTTTATCTCTGGGAGACCAAGGGATTTAATCTTTCTTGTCAGTTCAGACTGGTTCATTTTTGTGTTCCTTTTAGGTTCAGGTTTTGCTGTTGTTTGTACCTGTGGTTACCCTTGAAAGCCCCCTGGGAGCGGGAGCTTTGGCAGAGATTGGTAATTAGTTCCACTTAGCTATTCAAGCCTTATTCTGTGTTAAAATCAGTTTAATTTTGATAGTTAATTTAGTTTTGATAATTCTTGCCACGTCCAAGATGAGCAATGTAAAATACATTTCAATGCTGAAGATGTCCTCAGGTGCCACATCCACGAATTTTCTGGACACCTCCAGGGATGGGGACTCCACCACTGCCCTGGGCTACATCTGGAATGAAAATGAGCAGCTACTGAAATGAAAATGAGCCACTGTTGGGTCTGAGCAGATCCTGCAGTTTCATGGAGATGAAAATACCCTGGCGGGACTTTTTTTGGGCAGGACGTTCCAGGCTGCTCTGTCCAGGCTCCTGTCCTTGCTGGTTCCCCGCAACTGGGGATGCTGGTGCTCCTCCAGTCCCACTGGCAATCACAGGGAGCACCGAGATGATTAATTCCGATCAGGGCTTGTGAGAGACGCCCCGAATCCCAACAAACAGGGTGATTGCTCCTGTCACTGCTTTAGGACAATGATTGTGTTTGCACCTCCTTGATTTTCTCCTCTGTTCTGCTGTCAGCGCTGGGAGTTACCACGTCCCCATTGCCCTCCCGCTCCGGGCAGGATCCCTGCTGTATTCCCCAGGAAAGCAGGGATGCAGAGATGGGCTGGTAATTCTGCCGGCTCAGCTGTAGGGCAGGGGATGAGATCAGTGTGTTCCCACCATTCTCTCAATGCCGGCGGTTAATGATCCATGGAACTTTTGCTTTGTGCTAAAAAGCACCGAAATAACATGTTTATTTTGCTCCCTCCTGGTGCCAGGAGAGTGCAACTGTCCTGCCTTTTCCACCGGTGCTTTTGTGTGGGACTGACCAGAACATGCTGAAAATGTCCCTTTTAATTATAGCAGAGCTCTGCAATGGAAAGAGGAAGAAATAATGATTTACCAGTTTATTTCTTAAACCAAAAGATCTTCAAATATCCCATTCTAGACTAAGAATGGAAAACGAGTATCCGTTTTTCCTGGATCCCAAAGTTTTGGGTTGTTATTGTTCAGTGCTAAATCGCTGCTTTTTTCCTCATCTGCAAAAGTAGGTTTGAATTTCTGTAGCTGTAAGGGGGGTGGACATTTCCTTGTTAGTGGGGCAGTTCAGCTCCCAAACACAACCAAACCTTCCTGCCTCCACCTCTGGGAAATTTGCAGGTAGTTCTGGGGAAATTTTCCTAAAAAGGTAATGTCAGAAATTTTTTCAAATTTTTAATTATTTTTGGACTGTTTTTTTTTGTTTTTTTTTTTTTTTTTTTTGGTTCCAGGGATCACATTTCAGCCCAAGACCTTGCTTTTTAACTCCCAGATGTTCAGTTCTGATTTTATCAGAGCCCTGCAGATCCAAGTTTGTTTATCAGGACTATATAATATTTCTTAAAATTTGTGTTTTGGTGCAAATGTGCTGATCTCTGTGTAACAGTAACTAATGCACTTTGATACTTTGTCTTCATTTTAATATATTTTTTATTATAAACCGTTCTCGTTTTCTGCTGCTTTTTACAGTCGAAGCCAAGGCTTCTGCCACCCTTTGGGTTTGTGAAATATTTGTTGGTTCAAATGCTATCTATTTACTTGCGGCAGTGAGTCACCAGTGGGGAAATAGATCATTTACTCCACAGTGAGTGCTGAAAGCTCCGAAAGGGGCTGGTTTGCAGCAGTTCCAGTCACTGGAGTTGCATTTTGGGGATGGAAGGAGGCTGGGTTAGGAGGGTTTTCTGCAGCAAACAGCTGTGCTGCAGCTGGGGCTGAGCTGCTGTGTGGGATCCTTCCCTCGCGGGTACCACGGGGAGGGAATTGGCTCCAGCTCTCACTCCCGGGCAGTTCCATTCATTCCGTGACAATTGTGGGAATACTTGCCGAGGTGTTGAAAGCACAGCGTTCAAACCGGGTTTGTTTACACTGTGGGAGCTGGGCTGGACAAACAGAAGGTGCTGTAATGAGGCAGTTCGGAAGGTAAAATGTTCGAGGTGAAGAACAGCCCGAGGTCAATGTTTGTGGCTGTGTTTGCTGTGGCTGATCCAGCGAGGAGCTGGGGCAGGGATGGAGAGCTCCCCGTGCTTCCCAGGGGACACCACCCTCCTCCTCCTCTGCTGTCAGCAGTGAGGAGGGTGAAAGAAACTCCTGTGCCTGCTCATGGGGCTGCTTTTCCAAAGGTATGCAAAAAAACAGAGTCACCGAATGGCTTGGAGGGGACCTGCACAGGCCATCTTTTAGTGGGAGGGAGGGCACACAGTGTACTGCTGAGCCTGATAACAGCAAGCTTGTCTTTCCCCCAGTTTTAAGATCTTTTTTTGGCAGCTTTGAAGTAGAGTGCTGAAAATTGTCACCTGCGCTGTCATTTGAGAACCCATCAGGTGCTCTGAAGCACCTGGGAAGATGCAGGAGGAGGAAGCGTGAAAACAGTTCCATGGTCAGGAGTGTGAAACCAAGGGCAAATTGTCCCCATTTGGAGCCTGATACCTGTGTGAAATGTGTGATTATCACCTTTGGAGACTGATACCTGTGTGAAATGTGTGATTATCAACTTTGAAAAGCTGTGGCTGCCCCACCCCGGGAGTGTCCAAGGCCAGGTTGGAGCAACCTGGGCCAGTGGAAGGTGTCCCTGCCCATGGCACCAGGTGGCACTGGGTGATCTTTCAGGTCCCTTCCAACACAGACCAGTCTGGGATTCAATTCAATTTAATTTAAAGCTGAAACAAAAGTTAGAGGTTGTTTACTAGTGCAAATAAGACTTTCTGATTATTTTCTTTACATCTGTAGAATAAAAAACTTGACAATGGAACTGAAAACCAAGCAGGAGGAGTTTAAAAATGTGAAAGCTGATTTGCAGTACTTCCAGGAGGAGAAGGAAGCTGCCTACAAACAATCCCAGGTGCTCAGGTAAGAACCCAAAAACAAATGCTGGGGTTGGAAATGCTCTGTTTCTTACATACATATTTTGTATAAAGACTCACCATAGGCTTGGCCATGGTCATTTAAACATGATTACTGTGACTTCTCAGTAAAAAATGATTGTACAATTGCCTGTCTAGTTTTCTTCATTTATGCATAAAAGCTCTAAATGAACATTTAGAAGGGAGAAACTTATATTCAATACCTAATACAAGGTATTTCATACACTAATATAGTATAAATTATTATAGAACAGAAGAGTCGTTGTCAAGTGTCCTAAGTTTACTATATAACTTCTTTTTAAATGCACCTCTAGTACTGTTTTCTGTCTTGCAGAAGTACCTTGGAACACCACTGCTCAACTCTGAACAAGGCTGTCTCCCTGTTCCCTTTCATCAGGAGTGAGCTGGACAGCATTAAAGAGGTCATCTCCACCAACCTGGAGAACTGGGCTGCCATGAAAGAGGAAATTTCTCTGCAGATAAAAACAGTGAGCAAAGAAGCTCTGACAGGTAAAGCATCTTACAAGAGTTTGGGGCAGGAGAAAATAATTTGTGGTACTTGAGTGTAAATGAGAAGGTACAAATTAATGAGATGAACAACTTCCATCATTTATATTTTCATGGATCATGACAACAGTTGAGTTAGACCAAGCCTAACTCCACTGTCAAGGCAGTTATTACATGTTTTATGTGCTGCCCACATGCAAATTTTAAACACCTTCGGTGGTGCAAATATTTTCATTATCTATAATCTTTCCCAACTACTCCACACTTAAGTCCATTTATTGTGAGACTGAATGATGTAAATACCAAAAGATTTGATTTCTTATGCTGTTTTCTACTTGCCATTCATTAACCAAGGCTAATTAAAGTGCATATATAAGGGCTTTTAGAAGCTGTTTTCAAACTAACCAAGCAAAACTGGTCTAAAGAGCAGTCCCTCTGTAGCATTTTTCATCCCAGAATCTGAATGTTCTGAAAAGCTTGTTGCAAAAACGGTAAAATAAACCAAAAAAATGACTGGATGTTAATATCTCATCATATGTTAGTCATGAACAACTGATACAGCAGAACATAAAAGCTTTTAAATGGCGTTCACAGGCCAAAAGAAAATATGTGGGACTAAAGTGTTTTGACTTAGAAAGCTGGATTTAAGGAAGGATGCAATGCTCCCAGTCACAATATTCCCCAGGCTCAAGTGGGATATGTCGGATGAGGGATGCACAGCATGTGTGAGAAAGACTCCACTCCTGCTTCCAGACAGAAACTCGGGATATTTGGAGTATTACACCAAAAAAACAGGCAGTGCTCCAGAAAAGAAGGCTGGAAATGTGTGGAGCTCTGTGAGCCTGCAGATGTCTGCAGGAACACGTTCACATTCCCTTTATGAGCAGAAGCAGGCAGGGAATGAGCCCAGGAAGAGAGGGATCCTCAGGACACCCCATCCTTCCTGTGCTCGGAGGAGGTGCCTCAGGAATCCCAAGGTGTCATACTGACACTGGCATTTACACTGATTGTTCTTACAAACAAACTGAGGAGAGGGTTTCTGCTCAGGCTCATCTCCAGCAGGGAGCAGCCCCTGACCTGGGGCTCAGGACCCCCCAGCTTTCCTTTGGGTTCTCAGGACCCCCCAGCTCTCTCTTGGGGGCTCAGGACCCCCCAGCTCTCCCTTGGGGGCTCAGGACCCCCCAGCTCTCCCCTGGGGGCTCAGGACCCCCCAGCTCTCTCTTGGGGGCTCAGGACCCCCCAGCTCTCTCTTGGGGGCTCAGGACCCCCCAGCTCTCCTTTGGGTTCTCAGGACCCCCCAGCTCTCCTTTGGGGGCTCAGGACCCCCCAGCTCTTCCTTGGGGGCTCAGGACCCCCCAGCTCTCCTTTGGGGGCTCAGGACCCCCCAGCTCTCCCTTGGGGGCTCAGGACCCCCCAGCTCTCCTTTGGGGGCTCAGGACCCCCCAGCTCTTCCTTGGGGGCTCAGGACCCCCCAACTCTGCCGGTGCTGCTCAGTGGGTTCGTGCCTGCTCTGCCCAGGCACAGCTGCCCCCCGATTCCTTCCCAGTGGGAACAAAGCCATCATTGAAAGCATCCAAATTCCCTGCCGGTGTCCCAGGAAGCACAGCCTGCTGGGCAGCTGGGGTGTCGGATAAAGCCCCATTTTCTGAGCTGCTCCACACGCCCAGGTTTCGCTCAAGCTGTGGGTTTGCACTGGAGTTCTCAGGGGCACAGCCGTGTGGGAGAGGCACATTATCCATCCTGCCCCTACATCCCCTCTCCCAAGGGTGGGAAGCATGATGGAAAGGATGACATCAGCTCACCTACTTCTTTGGACCTTAGAACCCTGATCAAACTGACCCCCAGAGCTCAAGGAGTTTGGACAAGGCTCTCAGGCACATGGTGGGGGGTTGTTGGGGTGTCCTGTGCAGGGCAGGGAGTCGGACTTATCCTTGCAGGTCCCTTCCAGCTCAGGATATTCTGTAATTCTGTGACACAGCAGCTCGTCCACCCCTACACACCGAACAACTGGAAGGGAAGGAATTCACCTGTATTATTTCCACGGGCCTTTAAAGTTGTAGCAGTCAGCACAGGGCCTGTCTGGGTGCCCTGGGGTTTCCCCTCTCTAATCACACTACTACAGACTCTTGTCAGCAGGACCAATCTCGACTGAGGCAGAGCAAAAACTGATCCAGGGATCAGTTTGAGTTCCCAGCCTGGGGGCTGGGCACGACCCTTCCCAAACAACCCTCGATTGTGCCCAGCTCTCTGCTCCTGAAGGACACCCTTGTTCCAGCAGGAAGCAGGCTGTGGCCAGGGGAGTTATTCCCAGCCCATGGGCTGCTCTGTGCCCCTTCAATCCCAAAGACCCCTCAGATAAAACCAGCTGGATTTGGATATGGTTTGTTCTTAGGCACGAGAGGAGGGAGCAGTTGCTGCGTGTTGGGGGTGGGTTTGCTGGTGAGTTCAAGGTGACCTGAGGAGTAAAGCAGTAGGTCGGCCGAGGGAAGGGGTGCAGCCTGTCCACACATTTGGGAGGAGCACTGCAGGACCCTTCAGCAGCTCCCAAAAGGATGTTATACCATCACCCTGCGGTATATTGGGTGTAAAACAGTGAGAAAAACTGGCGGTAGGAGACACAAGGCAAGTGGAAACGTCTCCAAGTCTTTGCGTTGCAGTCACAGCCATGCACTCAGAGTAAGTGTATTATTGGTGTTTCAAATGGTAAGTATTTATATCACTTCCAGAAGAGCTGTAGCATAATTGTTTAAAAAATAATGATGTTCCCAGGGGTGGAGACCCTCTGGAGCCAGGCTGGGGGTGGGACAGGATGGGCTTTGAGGTCCCTGCCAACCCAAACCATTCCATGATTCCGTGAATACTGAAGTCCTGCCGTCATAAAACAGGTGTCATATTTTTAGGGGAGAAGCTAAATTTGACCACAGCTTTTACAACTTTCTTTTTTCCTCCTCAGAAATACCCAAATTGAATCAAAGATTGGCAAAATCCCAGAGGGAGAACGAATGTCTGCAGGAGAAGGTCAAACACCTGACAGGGGTGGCTGACACAGTCGAGCTGAAAACCCAACAGCTCCAAACTTCCCTTCAGCAAGGGAACGAGCTCCAGAGCAGGTGCCGTGAACTGCAGAAGGAGACACTGGGTAAGGGAATTTTGATATTTCCAGCAGAATTCCAGGGGGAAAAAATGCAAAAAAAAAAAAGTCTTAAAAAGCACTAAAGTTGTGGCTGTTACTGTGAAAAGACTGAGCAGGACTTTTGGCTCTCAGAACTGAACAGCAGGTGAGGCCAAGCCAGGCTCCTTTAGAGTCATTAAACAGGAGACTCTCTGATGATTTGCCCTTGATTGTGTGTCCTCTTGAAAACTGCAAGAACGGTGACAGCACTTGAAATTATAATAATATAAATTCTGCTGTCTTGAGATGTTGAACCTGCAGGGGCACAGAGGACTCAGAAGGGCCTGTCCCTGCTCCCTGCTGGTTCCTTGGCCGAGCAGCAGCTCCGGGTCCTTCCCGGGACTTCAGTTCCAGCTTCTATTCCCCTGCTGCCAGAGAATCCCAGGAGGGGAGGGCACAGACTGTGCTGCTGGTGGTGTGTCATCACCAGAGCTCAGCCAGCTCTGACCAAAGGAGAAGTTGATGGAAGTCCCCCCTGTGCCTGCTTCGCTCTGGCCCCGTAAATTCAGGATTTATACCCGTGTCAGCACCACTGGTGCAGTTTGTTCTGCAGTTTAGTCTCTGCATTTCCCTGGAAGTGTCCAAGGCCAGGTTGGACGGGGCTTGGAGCAACCTGGTCCAGTGGAAGGTGTCCCTGTCCGTGGCGGGGGGTAGAACGAGATGAGCTTTTAGGTCCCTTCCAAAATTGCTCCTTTCATCCAGCCTCCTCCTCCGAGTTAGTTTGGGAAGGGTGTTTGGGATCCAGACATTTGGGATCCATTTCTCACTGTTTCTGCTGCTCTGGGAGCTCAGTGTTGATGTGAATGACTGGGGAGTTCTGGTTTTGATGAGAAAAAAACTCGGATTTATTGAACTTAATCCCCATTTTTCACTTTCGTGTGACGTAACTGGAAGGGAAAAGCTCTTGAAATCAGCCTAAAATGTTAGAATGTTCTGAAAAAGCTTTGTCACTGCTGGCATTGATGTGAGAATTAACCAAGACCTACCATCTCAGGGGCTGTCTTTTTTTTAAATCCCTGTCCCCTCTGAAGGATTATTTTGGAAGCTGCTTGTTTGTGTTTATAAAGAGAACTGAAAATTTACAGTGGAACTTGAAATAGCAGACGTTTTATGGAGAAAACACAGTTAAAACACCATAGATGGAATTCATACAGAGTATTAGGGCTCTGCAAGATCTTAAATGAACAGTAAAAAGCTCAGCTAAACTGGCTGATGCTTTATATGAGGCGTTTTTAAATGTATTAATAAAAATGGAGCAGTTACTTGATAATAAATCAGTTATTAAAGAACAGTAAGAGGTTTGATGTGGGTATCCAGAAGGAGATTTCCAGGCAGGAAAACTGCTGGCTCAGGCATTTTGATTCTACCCTTCCTGAGTGGGTCAGTAAAACACAAATCCGTGAGGATTTGAAGGGGTCTGGCCTGGGGAACACATTGCTGGATTTGGGTAATAAACCCAGTTAATGCACTGCTGATAAAAGTGTTCTCTTTGAAATACAGAACATGATTTTCGTCGTAAACAAGCATTAAATATGAGTTTGCCATTGTAATAAAATCAGTTAGTGGGAACAAACAACAGTCCTGGTGGAAATCAGCTCCAGGGAGTGGATTTACGCTGTCCAAAGTCAGGGTGTAAGAACTCAGCCGGATCCAGAGTGTCTGTGGGTTTGGGGAGCTTGGTTTGGTGGTTTATTTTGATTTTTTTTTTCCTCTCCCAAACTACACTTTCAGTACCGAAGAGGGATGTTATAGTTCAATGCTCCAGGGAAAAAACCCCAAACCACCAGGATTTGTGATTTCCATTTTCTAAGGGTTTCCCTTTCAGCAGCCAATATTCCGAAGATTCTTCTCTTGCTCATTTATCACAGAACTGTAGATTACCGACTATTTCCTCTGATAGCAGGCGTTTGCAAGAGCAGAAACTAAGCGGTAGTTTCATCTGTTGTTTCATTGTGCTCGTGCTTGTTGTGACCTGCTGAAAAGCTCCTCGGCGGGGGATTTGTGGGTTCGGTTTGATTGTTGGTGTCACAGCCCTTTCCAGCCTCACAGAGCGTCACCCAGTGAGTGGAGAGGGCAGGTCTTGGCGAACGCTCAGCACAGGGTGAGGTCTGGTGGATGGTTGTCCAGTCAGAGACTCACAGAACTAAAAGTCGATAGTTGGGATGGCGTCTTTGTATCTTTAGGGCTGGGAGCAGCAGAGCTCCAACAACCCGTGCTCCTCAAAGAGAGGAGCTGATACTTGTGCTTTCATTTCATTAGCAGCCAAATCCTTTCTCCCACTTAATCACAGATAAAGAACCATTTTCCTTCCCAAAGTCCTTGTGGTTTTTCCCTAGCCCATTTATAGTTTCAGGCTTTACCCCTTTATGGGCTGAAATTGCTGGTGATGCACATGAAATGGGAATTTTCAATCTTTTGATGCTCCTGCTCCATGGGCTACTTCAGTTCCTAAATATAAACTAAGTGGTCTGCTGACATAATGAGAGATGATGGAAACTTGCAGGCAGCTGGAGGAGGGACTGGAACTTGGAGTGGGGAATGTTAGCACTGCTCATGGAAAGAAGGAGCAGTGTTTTCATCCCAGTGAAGTGCCTTCAATGCCATTTTAAAGACCGCTTTGAAGAGCTTTGAAAATCCAAAGAGGGAATAGTTTCCTGCAGTTTTAGGTAGGCTGCAGTTCAAACAGCCACTTTTCATGCTACGAGTGCTGTTGAAATATATTTTTTATGAATTCCAGCTGCGGTAGGGAGAGTTGGAAAGGGGAGAGCCGGGGAATGCAGGGCTGGTGCTGGAGCAGAGTGTGACGAGGCAATGGCTCATTAGTGCTTTTCAACAGCCTCACAGTGCAAGAGGAAGCAGATGAATAGGATGGAAAACAGCACCCAAATTCCCTTCAAGGAGGGGCTGGGATGAGGCTCTGTTTGAGTTCGACTTAATTACAGAAGGGCCTCACTTTGCTTCTGGAGGAAAAGCAGGAATCCACGTTCCCCTGTGGCCACAGGCTGGGAGACCTGGCAATATTCAGCCTGGAGAAGAGAAGGCTCCAGGGAGACTTTAAAGCCCCTTCCAGTGCCTAAAGGGGCTCCAAGAAAGCTGGAGAGGGACTGACTGCAGGGCTAGGAGACCCTCCAGCCCTGGGTCTGAACCAAACCACAGGTCTGGCTTTGGTAGAGACTCTGCTCTGGGCTGAAGGGTGAGCTTTGCCTCCCCGGAGGTCCTTCCCAGCCACTCTCTCCATGAAGCTGCGCCTGAACTGCGAGGAGAGTTTCGTAAAGCTCGGTAAAATAACAAGTGCTGTAATCTGGGGTTCTTCTGGCAGTGCTGCTTTGCCGGCAGCGGCTGCGGTTGGTGGTGAGCAGGACGTGGAGCCCACGCCGGGCAGCGTGGCCGGGGGCTGCCCCGGTGGCACCGTGACTGCGGGGTGAGTCACAGCTTGTCCCGTGCGCACCAAACTAGCTGCCTCATTTTCCCCAAACCGGGCCGAAATGAAGGGAAAATGAAAGCGGTTCCTCCCCGAGGCGTTGTGTGCCTGATGCAGAGGTGTGGGGAGACAGCAGGGCCTCGTGTCTGCAGCGCCCAGCCAGGAGCAGGCTGGGTCTCTCACCTTGCAAACACCTGGGCTCTGTGGGCACGCACTTATTTTTGGTAGGCACAGTCGTTGTAGACCAGAGGCTCAGTGGCAAGGAACAGGTTCAGCCCGGAATGCCACGGACCTGCTGTGCTGGGCTTCTGTCCCTGCGCTGCTGGGGCAGGAGGGTCTCGGGTGCTGGTGGGGGTCTGCATGTCCTCAGAGCCAGCTCCAGGGTCCCCAGCACGGGAAGGACATGGAACTGCTGGAGCAGGTCCAGAGGAGCGGTCGCCAAGTTGATTAGGGAGACGGAGCAGCTCTGCTGTGAGGAAAGGCTGGGAGAGTTGGGGTTGTCCAGCCTGGAGAAGAGAAGTTTTGGGGTGACCTGATTGTGGCCTTGCAGTGCCTGAGGGGGCTACAAGAAAGACGGAGAGAGACTGTTTACAAGGGGTGGAGGGACAGGACGCAGGGAATGGCTTCCCACTGCCAGAGGATTAGATGGGATATTGGGAAGGAATTGCTGGCTGGGAGGGTGGGCAGGCCCTGGCACAGGTTGCCCAGAGAAGCTGTG
>JAWMRA010000016.1:1246539-1264307 GCA_035584735.1 Pseudotriccus pelzelni | reverse complement strand
GCCAGGTTGGACGGGGCTTGGAGCAACCTGGGCTGGTGGAAGGTGTCCCTGCCCGTGGCAGGGGGTGGGATGGGATGGGCTTCAAGGTCCCTTCCAACCCAAACCATTCCAGAGTTCTGTGATTCCATGATGATCCTCACTGAGCTGGAGATGTGTGAAAAGGGGGGTGATCCCAGGGGTGGAGCTGAGCCAGACCCTCTACCCCAGAAGCTTCCCAGGTCCTAACTCCCGGGAGAGGAGGTTGTGGGGAGAGCAATGGAAAGCAGCGATTTTGCACTGAGAATTCACTTCACTGCTCAAAATAGAACACATTAGCTGAGCTGCTCCCCTCCCCCAGTGGTACTTATGGACAAATTCTGATTTTTACTTAATGGTTTCCCCGAAAAGGTTGTAATTTTCTTCCCATTCCCATCGAGCTGCAGCTCCTGCGCTGTTGTGGTGAACTCAAACGACCAAGGATGTCTCTCGTTAATTGATATTCCTCACACTGGGACTGTGCTGAAATAGGAGCTGGTTTATTTTAGCTTATTAAAACTCACCTGGTTGGAAAAAAAAAAAAAAAAAAGAAAAGAAAAAAGAAGAAAGAAGAAAGAGAACAATTAGGGGTGAAAGGAAACGTTCTGGTTCATATTGATTTAAGATCTGCTTAAATTGATATTTGCACATCCCAATTATAAACCCGTGATCTTTTCCCATAACTTATTTTTCTTTTTCTGAGCTTTTTTTTTTTTTTTTCCGAAGGATCTTCGAAAAGGCCTCAGTGTGAGAAGCCACTGCCTCACTGTCTCCTCTCCCAGCCAGCCCCGAGGTGCCTTTGTCCCTGTGACTGGGGACATTGTGTTGCTCCTCTCTGGGCCATGAGGGGCAGGAGGGACACAAGGACAGAGGCACCTTGTCTTCTTCCCAGTCCTGCTCAAGCTGGGGCAGCCAACACCACCAGGTGAGGATGAGGATGGGGATGAGGGCTCAGGGGACGCTCAGAGAAGGCCAATGGCATCACTGGGTGCCTGGCCAGGGACGTGGCAGTGGAGCGGCCCAGGGAGAGCAGGAGGCACTGGGGTCCTTCAGGGTGATGGGGTGGTCTCTCCCTTAGGATGTCCCTGCTCCAGGGGTGGGTTGGGCCATGATGTGCCCCGTCCCCGAGCTGTGCTCAGGCCATGCTGACGGTGCAGCCCTGGCCCCCCGTGAGGCGTCACAGCCGGGAAAGGAAGCGGGAGATGTCCTCCCCCACCCTGTTTGGGACAAACCTCGGGCTCAGCTTCTGGGCACAGGGTGTTGTGACACCCTCCTGTCCCCGCTGCAATGCCACCCTTTCGGGGAAACCGTCTGAGCTGCCCTTCCCCTTCCCCTGCGGGGCCCACCCGCTGTCCCCATCCTCCCACAGACCATGACCTGGCGCTGCCACCCCCGCTGGCCCCTCTGACCCTCGGGGGGTGGACACAGCCCCCCTCACCCCTTCCCAGGGCCTGGGCCGTCCTGGGGGCCGTGGTTCAGCTGGAGGGAACAAGGAAGAATCCCTCAGGATGAGGTTTGGAACAGCTGGAAGGAGCTGAACATCTGCGCAGCCACAGCCACCCCGAGCCTCCCTGCTGTCCTGTCACGGGTGTTTTGGACACCCGTGACAGGACACCTACTTTTCCCCCGAAATTTGTATCTCCCCTTCCAGGGAAAAGTCCGGCTGCAGCTTCCGTGTGGATTTGCTGTGAGGCCGCAGAGGAGGCGGCAGGGGCAGAGGCGAATCCTGGCCCCACACACGTGTGCACACAGAGCCGCACACACACACACGCACCCACGTGTGTCCCTCCTGTCCCCTCCTCCCTCCCCGGTCCCGGGAGCAGCCGAGCTCGCCCGGCGTGACGGGAGCCGCCCCGAGAGGTGACTTTATCGCTGACAAGCCGGTCCCAACCCCGGTCAATGGTGTGTGTTTACATTGCAGGTGACACTATCTGCCCTCCGCGCAGGGCAGGACCCTGCCTGCCAAATTTCCTTTAGCTTTCAAGTTTATCTAAACAAGGATTTCAGGGCTGGGAAAGCAGCGAAACGCATACGAATGAGCGGCCGCGGCGAGCAGGGAGAGCTCTCAGCCCGGATATGTGGCTTTGTGGGGAGCTGGGCTTTATCTGCTCTTGGCAGGGAGGTTTTACAGCCCCTCGGCAAGAGAGGCTCCAATCCTGCTCTGGCACCAGCAGCTCCACGGCGGTACCCACGCGCATCCTCAGCCAGCCCCGGGATGGGGCTCGGAGCAGCTCTGGGGGAAGATGTCCCTGCTCATGGCTGGGCCCGACCTTTGGGGTCCCTTCCCACACAAACCATTCCAGGACTCCGTGACATTTCCAGGCGGGACCGGGAAGAGCGTCGGTTGCTGGTGTTGCCACAACAGGCCCCGATTACCCCGTCCTTTCACAAGCAAAACTCCCACTGACCTCACCCTCATCCGCGGATTTGCTTGAGCAATCCCTGTGCCCGGCCCAGCCCAGCGCCTCCAGCTGCTGCAGCAGGACAGGGGGCCAGGGGGGCAGCAAACCCGCTCAGGACCCCCAGAAACCCCTCCCAGCACCCACTGAGGGGCTCAGCATCAAAAGGAACATTTTTATCCCGTCTCCCTGAATTTGGGATGAGGGGTAGGAGGAGGTGGGTGAGTGGCACCCACGGGTGCACATGGTGCTGGAAGAAGGAAGAGTCCAGGGATGCTCTTGGCAGCAGAGGCAGCTCCAAAGGGCTGGATTTGCAAAGTTTGAGCCAAAAGGTTGGGACCAAGAGGAGGAACTGGAGGAGGGATCACGGCCAGGCCTCGCAGCTCAGGTCCAGATCCTGCCTCTCCAATTTGGGCTGGAAGGGGCCTTGAAGCTCATCTCGTTCCACCCCCTGCCATGGGCAGGGACACCTTCCACCAGCCCAGGTTGCTCCAACCCCGTCCGACCTGGCCTTGGACACTTCCAGGGATGGGACTGCCCAGGGATGTGAAGTGCCAGGCTGCACCCCAGAGAGAGGTGGGAGAGCAGAGCAGGTTGGGTTGTCCCCTTGCCAGCCTCCCTGGTCCCCAGGTCACTCTCAGATCCTCACAGATCCTCACGGATGCTCCCGGATTCTCTCAGGCGCTCCCCGCCCCCGGATCCCGGTCTGTGATCCCTCTGCTCCGCAGGCTCACCTGCCCTCCCTTCCCGGGGCAAACAGCTCAGCCCAGGCTTTTGCTGTGCACTGTCTAATTATAGATATTATATTGCAAATGGCTTTTGGGCCTGCTAATGGTATTACTGGTGTTATTCTTCTACTTGTTAATTATAACCAATTTGTTTGGGATGCCTTCCCAGTTTTCGGCTGTAATTGCTCTCCCCATTCCCTGATGACTGTGACTCAGCAGAAACTCCGCAGTTTCGCTCAGGGATGATGTTACTCTTTGTCTCTCCTGCCAAGCGTGGCTGCAGACGGTTGCCTGTGCAGCGTGGCTACCGCTCCCACCTCGCCGGTTGCCACGCTCCGGTGGCTCGGGGTCCGCGAGGAACCTGGGATGTCGCGGCCGGTACCCACGCGGGGCTGGACGCGGGGACAATGGCACCTCCATGTCCCCAGATGGGGCATCGCCCGCGATAAGAGCGGTTGGGCTCAGGCTTGGGATGCTCAGGAGGAGCTGAATCAGGGCTGTGACCCGTAAAGCACCTCAGGATCCTGCCTGTGAAATCCCAGCGAGCTCGGTATGGCCAAAGGCTTAGCCGAGGGAAGAGCGGAATATTAAACGGATTGTTTTCTTTTCCTTATTGCTAAATTCTTAAGAAGTTTGCTCTTCTCCTCTGCTCGGCATTAACTGTAGATAAGTTATTTGGAAAGCGAGTATTTCACCAGAACAGCCGTTCAAGTAGCCTAATACACACATTAGAGTCTATTTGCACTTAAAAGAAGTGGGAGGTATTAAATCAGCCTCTGGCCAGATAGTCATTGTATAAACAAGAGCTGTTAACTCCTACTTGATAGCGATGATAGCGAGGGAAAGGAAAACAGCCCTGCAGTGTCACGACCAACCTGACACAACATGTTGTCGGTCTGGGGAGAGAAAGAAAACAAAGCCCTGGGAGTTCATGACTGCGGGAGGGCGGCTGGGAGCGGGGGATGATCCCCAAACCCTGCCGGCACCGCTCCTTGGCCTGCGAGCTGCTCCCACACCCGGGGCTCCAGCAACAGCATCACGCTGCCATCCACGAGAGGGGCAGTTCCCGGGCCTGCAAAGGCCACCAGCACACGGGACAGGGGGGTTAATCCCGGCCCGAGCCCTCGGTGATGGTGGGTTTCCATCATGCTCACCCGGATCCCCCTCCAGCGCTCGGCTCCGAGTGGGGCCGGGGAGATGCTGCCGAGGTATTAATGAAATTTATGAGTCAGAGCGAGGAAAAAAAAAACCTGTTTTCAGCTGACTTCACTCACCACTTCCTCTCCTCGCCTTCGCCTCTCCCGGCAGCCCACTTATCTTCCCCTGGAGCGGTGCCCACCCTCCCCTGCCCGCTATCGCCAGCAGGCCGGAGCATTCAGCACCAGCCCCGCTGCGGAGTTTGCTCACTCACTCACTCACTCAAGCACTCTCAAGTTGTTCTCTGTGGCTAATCAAATGTCAAAACAAGCTGCCCCTGTGATTTTGAGAGCTTTTAAACAGGAAGACATTCACCACTGATACACGAGAGCGCGCGTCGGGCCGGGGCTCAGCCGGAGCTCAGCGCTGCTCCCGGGATCTGCTGGGCTGTTTGTGGGCTCTCTTTGGGGGAATAATGGCTCTCCCACCTCTTGCCCGTGCTGTCTCCCACGGGACTGGGGCTCTTTCCATCCCGTGGTAGGCAGGGCATGGCTGCCAGCACGGCGGCAGCACCCTCTGCCCCTGCACCCCATTCCTCGGCTCATTAACCACGACTTATAGCCCGACCCTAAATCATGTGCTTTGGGGCTAAAACAGGCTGTCAGCACTGAGGGGTCATCATTTTCAAGCTGTCCAGAAGCCCAGGAACCCCCTCAAAGGCACTGGGACCTTGGGCCTGGTGCAGCCACAGTGAGGGGCAGCATCTTCAGAGCCCCCCAGGCTGGGTTGAGCCAATGGCTGCAGAAGAGCAGGACACCGTGTAAGGGACAATTTTGATTCCAGAGCCAGCTGGCCGCTCTCCTGGCAGCTCTGACATCAAAAATTCAGGCAGGTACTTGCTTTTCCACGGCCAAGCTCCACGTGTGCCTCTGTGACGGCAGGAGCAGTGTGGGGCTCGGGATCCCTGAGAGGAGCTGCATCAAAGCAAGAGAAAACGGAGGAGAGGGAAGATGAAGAGGCCTCTCCTCACGCCCAACAAAACACGGTGTTTGTCTGCAGAGGGTTGGTCCTCAAAGGCACCTGGGCTGCAGGGCTAAGGGCTGTTCCCATCCCTGGGTCCCAGCGGCCTGCAGAGCAGGCTCAGTGGCCGAATGCTGAGCACGAGCTGCTCTCAGGAGCTGCCGGCTTCGGACAATGCTCACCCCCTGTTTTCCGCTCTCCTCCCAGCACAAATCCAACGTCTGTAAAAAGGAATAAACACCCACAGCTTCCTGAAGGCCCCGCTCCAGGGAGAGGCGCTTCTGCTGCTCAGTCTGGTGCTGGGCTGGAAGGGAAGCGTCTCCCTCTTCAGCAGCTTCAATCACGCACGAGGAGCACACGCAAGTCGCTCCCAGCAGCACCAATCCAACTGATCCGTGTGCCATGGCCGGGGAGAACGAAGCCTCGTGGATTCCATGAGGGCAGAGGTGGCTTCTGGGGGTGGTGACATTGTCCTGGGGCTGGGAGGACTGTCCTGGGTCTGCACTGGTGGAGGATGGAGGGGATCAAACCTCGTGTTAGAACATCAACCTCACCACCTCCCACTGCAACACCTCCCAAGTTTCAGATTTCCTGCTTTGCCGGGGCTCCTGCTTAAACCTCCCCCACCAAGGAACACGCAGGGGGGCCGTGCCACCCCCCTGGTGCCAGCTGTGGGGCTGGGAGGGGGGACGATGCCCCCTGCCCCCATCGGAAGGACGCTGGGAGCAGACAGGCAGAGGCTTTGTCCCAGCCCGAGACAAGGAGAATGCTGTGGGTTTGTTTTCAGACAAATGAATGGATTTTACTGTTTGACCAACACTCGTGAGAATGCCAGTCAGCGCGGATTTGGCAGGAGGTCTGACACTTGTCAGCCCTGGTTTATGGCGGCAGCGGAGCCGCCAGCTCTCGGGAGGGGAGTGACGTGCGCGCGTTGCTGCGCGGGGTGTTCTCGGAAGAATGTGTGGCAACAGAAGATCAAGCAAATACTTGGGGCCGCCGCATCACGGAGGGCTTTGTCAGCCAGCCGGAAAGTTTTAGAAGGGCTTCACACTCTCTGGAGACAGCCAGGGCACTGCCTGGAGCCGGGGCGAGCGCACGGCGCTGTGGGCTCTGGGAAGAACAGAGGCGTTACTGTGGCATCCCTAACAAGCCCGGCCCTGGCTCGGCGCTCCTGGAGCGGGGTTGGAGAGACCGTGCCGGCCCCCACACGGGCCAGCTGCCAGGAGGGGGGCTTTGGCACTGCCACCTGCCTGCTCTGCACCCGTGGGAGGAGTGCAGGCGGCCTCAGGGCTCAGCGTGGGGCACAGCTCACTCCAGCCTGGGAGTGATTCAATTCCCAGGGAAAAAGCCCTGGGAATGGTTGCCAGGGTGCAGCCCTGCACCCCAAAGAGCCCCCAGACTCAGTGGGTGAGCTGAGAGGGCTGAGAGGGAGCTGCTGTGCCCGGGGCCCCCGAGGTGATGCTGCCCCAGGAGCTGAGCCCGGCCTGCAAAACGGCCCTGACCAAACAGCCCAGACCAGCTCCCAGTGAATCATCCCAGGGATGCAGTCAATCATCCTCCTCTGAAAGGGCAGCAGCTGCCTTTCCCTGGGTTGTTTGGAGCAGGTCTTTAGGAGACAGGGCTTTCCAGAGTGCTAAAATCGTAGAACCATGGACTGGTTTGGGAGGGAAGGGACCTTAAAGATCATCTCCCTCCCACCCTGCCATGGACAGGGACACCTTCCACTAGTCCAGGTTGCCCCAAGCCCCGTCCAACCTGGCCTTGGACACTTCCAGGGATCCAGGAGCAGCCACAGCTTCTCTGGGTACCCTGTGCCAGGGCCTCCCCACCTTCACAGGGAAGAATTCCTTCCCAATCTCCCATCTCTCCCTGCCCTCTGGCAGTGGGAAACCATTCCCTCTGTCCTGTCCCTCCATCCCTTGTCCCAAGCCCCTCTCCAGCTCTCTGGCTGTGGTGGGCAGGATGTGCTGCTGCACCACTGCGGGGTGCAGGGAAGGCCCTCACTTTTCTCCCCGCAGGAGTTTCTCTCCATGGCACAGCGATTCCCCAACCTGGGCTGTTCCCACACAGCCCCTGGCTCCCCAGCCCGATGCTCCAGCCAGGCTTTGCTGTGGTCTCTGTGGCTCCAGGAGGCACCACCCAGCACCTAATGGGTGTTTGCTGCTCCGCTGTGCCCTTGGCACCGTGGGCACCCTGGGCAGTCTGTGCTCAGGAGCTGCCCCAGTCTGGGAGAGATAAGGGAGTTGCAGCCAGGGCTGAGGGGATGACAGAGCTGTGTGCAGGCAGCTCCTCTGATCTGCCCACTGGGCTGGGACTCCCCGGGCAGCCACAAAGCACCCGGGTCATTACGGGGTGCTCTGCGCTCGGAGCGGCTCTCGGGAGCCAAACCAGCGGGGCAGGACCTCACCTGCTCCACGCGGGTTGTGCAACGAGCCCGTGGCCGAGCCAGGAGCCAAACCCACCCCTAATGACCGGGCCACAGCTCGCCCGGTGCCCGGGGCCAGCCTGGGGCAGGCACAGGCTGGGACACGCTCGCCCCTGAGCTGCCAGCGCTGCCCTGCACGGGGCACTCGGCCACGACTCTGCCCCTCCTTGGGCACCTTTGATCTGGGCACTGCGGTCTGCCTGGCTGCCTGCCGGGGACGCACGGAGAGGGATCAAGCTCTGTGTTACAGAATCCCAGCACGGTTCGGGTTGGAAGAGACCTTAAAGCTCATCTCGTTCCACCCCCTGCCCTGGGCAGGGACACCTCGCACTAGCCCAGGTTGCCTCGAGCCCCATCCAACCTTGCCTGGAACACTTCCAGGGATGGGGAAGCCACAACCTGGAAGATGTCCCTGCCCAGGGCAGGGGGCTGGACTAAAAGGCCTTGAAAACTCCCTTCCAGCCCAAACTGTTTTGGGATTCTCTGATTCCAGGGCAAGATCGGTTGCCCCCTGCTCCTCCCCGGTGTCAGAGGTCGCCGCTCCGAGGGCTGTGCCTGTCTCATGAACCTCCTGCTCTGAGGCACCACCGGTGCCTCTAACAGCTCCATATCAGCAGTTACATCTAATTGAGGGTGTTTTGAATACAACTGCACAACACCCAAACCAAAGGGAAATGACAGACCATCAAATGAATGCCCCCGAACCACGATAAATGCCTGGGTGGATGATTAATGTTTCTGTTTCTTGGTTTCAGAGAGAACAATGTGGCCTGACCCAGCATTTATCAGCAGTGCCTGCAAAAGGGCACCAGACAGCCCCAAAATAAATGGGATTATGGCCCCGCTGTTCCACCTTCAGATGCTCCCTCATCTCTACACAACACTGAAGAATGGAGCAGGGTGAGCTCTGAGTGAGAACTGGAGCAGTGATGAACCTTCTCGGGTCCCTTTCAGCTCCATCATTATGGACATCCCAGGCTGCCTTGGAAAATCCTTCCCTGATGATGCATCGGAGGAATCCGGTCGTTTATTGCGCTGGGGTTTGGACATCTGAGAGAACACGTTCTCCGTGGCTGTTTTATGAAATCATTCAAAGGCCCTTCTCTAATAGCTGCAGAAATCTCATTTTTTTCATGTGGCCGGGGCGGCTGTGCTGCTCCCACCTGGAAACGGCACAGATCCCCTCCCAGGTTCAAAGCCGTCTGGCTTCTAACGCACCGCCGGGAATGCGGGATAATTGAAACGAGCGCCTTCAAAGGAGCCGAGGCCGGTGCAGCGGCTGAGCCGGCCCCGCACGGCCCCTCCTGCCGAGCCCCGCACACCGGCCCCGGCCCGGCCCGGCCTCGGCTGCACCGTGGGATAATTCCTGGCAAAACCCCGGCGAGGGACAGCGGAGCAGGGCGAGGACGGCCCCGAGATCCCACAGCTTGTCCCGACACGACTGTCGGTGTGCGGAGATTAAAGCCTCCTGCTCGGCCAGCAGGGAAATGCAAATACAAGCTGTTAATTGTTAAACCACGTTATTTAGGGGTAATAATCGGTGGAACACCTTTGTAGGGGCGAAAAGGAGGCCAAGAGCTCTCCGAGCGTGGGCTCCAGGGGAGGAGGATGTGTCTGTTTGTGGGTTGTGTTGGATGCAAAGGAGTAGGAAGAGCCTTAGGAATGGAGGGAGAAAAGGGGGATTTGGAAAGTGTGAGAGGAGAGTGTCCAGGTCGAGAACTCTGGTGGCCATGGCCACAGGGATCCTATGGAAAAGGAGGGCTCCGGGCGGAGAGGGAAATGGTGGAGTTGGAGAGGGAGGTGGTGGGGTTGGAGAGGACCATCCTGCTGCTGGGAAAGGCTGATCCCATTGGGAATTGGCTGCGGCAGAAGCTCCTCCCGAGGCCAGGGATGTTCTCAGCCAGTTGCCGTGTCCGGCCTTTGGGCTGTGGCTGCTCCAGGGCTTTGAGCTGTGCCAGCCCTTATCTCCCCATCTCCTGTTGTTGGCAGGAGCTGCTCTCTCCCCATCCTGCCCACCCGGGGCTGAGCTGCCAAAGGTGTTTCCTCCTCAGGAAGGGGAGGGAGCATTACCTGACCCAGCGATAAGGGACCCCCAACTCCTTACCGGGGCAGAAACAGCACAACAGCCCCCAAAGGGCAGCTGTGACCCCGGCACTGCAGCACCTACAGAGGTCCCTACATGGGAAACTCGTCCCAGAGCACCAGGGTGTTTTTTCCCCTGGGTTTGGGAAGACAGAGAACCCCCTGGGCAGAAAGCAGCTCCTTCAGAGCCGGGTTTCAACAACCAAGAACTCGTGTATATCTTGGATTTTAATCCAGTGCGGCTGGGGCCATGTGCAAGATGTAATTTAAGCTCCAGCTCAGGGTCCAAATGTTCTCCAAGTGTGGAGGTTTTGGCACGGAGGTTTTGGTTTGGTCCCAGCTTTCATGGCAAATTGAATAATCGTATGAGGGGGAGGAAAGAGAAAGAGCAAGAGAAAAAAAAAAACCCAACAACTACTGACAGTTCTTCCAAAAGTGGAAAGAACCAAAACACATTTTGGCTTCCTCAGCCCTGGACCGGAGTTATTTCCCTCTAGATCTGGAACAGCCTTTCCAACAACCTTTTTCAATTCAGCTTTTTATTAAAATAAAGCCGTGCCCCGGCAGATCCGTGCGGAGCTGCCTCCTGCCACCGCCGTGCCCGGCTGTGCAGCTCCTGCTCTGTGCTGCTGGCACCCCAACAAACATCCCCTGCCCTGCTCCGTGCTGCTGGCACCCCAACAAACATTCCCTGCCCTGCTCTGGAGCCCTCGGGGAGCAGCTGGCCGGGAAGTCCTGCGAGAGCTCCCCAGCACACATTTAAATCACCTACTGTTGTGCTAACTTTCTGGCCTTGCGTATCTTTTAATTATTCCCATGTTTATGGTTTGCTGTGGCTTACAGGATTTTTTTTCCCCCTCAAATGCGTGTTTTCCTGACAACTAGCCCCGCTGGCTGTAAAACTGCAGATGAAGGGCTGGAGATGGAGAGGAGCTCAGTTCCAGAATCCAAACCTCCCTCCGTGCTGAGGAGACCCTTGGCCAGCCCTGGTTCAGCACTGGGACCAGTGTCAGCTCAGCCCTGTCCTAACTCAGCACTGGGACCAGCCCTGGCTCAGCACCAGGACCAGCCCTGCATCATCCTTATCCAAGCTCAGCCCCATCCTGGCTCAGCACCAGAATCAGCCCTGGATTAAACCCCTCAGAGCTCAGCCCCGGGCCCAGCCCTGGCTCAGCCCTGCGTTGGGATCCCCAGCCCTGCACAGCACCGTGGTGCAGCCAGGGCTGGGCAGCTGCCAGGAATTGCTGGGAACCGTGGATGGGCAGCAGTGGGGTGGCAGAGGGGCACAAATCCCCTCCTGGTGGGATCTTGCACTCCCAGAGCCTCCCACACGGGCTCAGCTCGGACACTGGCACGCCAGGGGGCAAAGGAAACCCACGGCCCCGAGCTGGCTTTGCAGCCAAGGCTGAGCCGTGGCCACATCCTCGTATCCTGAGGGATCCATCCCCATGGGTGCCAGGCGGGGGGGATGCTCTGCTGGGCTGCACCGTGTCTGTAAGAGAGAAGTCCCCCTTGCTGTGCCTTGCTGGGGGCTGATGGCTCAAGCAGGAGGGTGACCCTGAGCTCACCCAGCTCTGGTGGGATTCGAACACCAAACATGCTCAGCCTCCCCTGGCCCAGTTTGGAGCAGGACACCTCCCCTGTGCCCCCCAGCCCAGCCCCACACACCTCGAGCCGGGCTGGGAGCCCTGGGAGCGGCTCCAGCTCCCCCCAACGCAGCGCCAGGCTGGGAGGTGGCACGTCCCAGACCCCCCCAGCCGACCTGGCAGGGCTGGTGCTGACCCAGCCCACGTCCTGCCCCCTGGAAACCCCCGGGGCACACGAGTGCAGGCACGGGCTGGGCATGCCCTTCCCGGGGCACAGGGGTGGGCAGGAGGCAGCCCCGACGCCCCACACACCCCCAGCCAGAGCTGCAAGGTGTGAACCTCCTCCACTGCACTGGGGAAACTTTTGTGCTGGTGACGGGACACGGGGGATGGCTGTTAGAGAGGTTAAAGGGGATATTGGGAAGGAATCCTTCCCTGGGAGGGTGGGCAGGCCCTGGCACAGGTTTCCCAGAGAAGCTGTGGCTGCCCCTGGATCCCTGGAAGTGTCCAAGGCCAGGTTGGAGCAACCTGGGATAGTGGAAAATGTCCCTGCCCATGGCAGGGGGTGGGTCTGGGTGAGATTTTAAAGCCTCTTCCCACCTAAACCATTCCAGGATCCTTCCCCAGCACACACCCTGAGGCCAGGGACACCCCAGTTTTAAACACCCACTGGTAAAGCTGCACCTCAGCCCCTCCACCCCTGCAGAGAGGAGCTTTGGGGTGCAATGGGGTGTCAGGGCCAGGTACCAGCTCTCCCAGTGCCCCCTCCATCCCTGCACGGCATCTGGCCCCTCATTATCCAGCCCTTCCCTGGGATTAGGTGGGAGGTTGCTGTTAATCAGCTACAAACGATTAAGTCATTGGGCGAACCACTCTCTTGCTACTTTTGCAAGGAATTAGGCCTCTATAAAATCAAGCAGCATGAATCTTAGAGATTTACACGGTGCTTTTTTAACAGTTTTCAGTATATTTCAATAGTTAATAAAACTAAATGCTGCTTTGTGTAAAAGGTAATAGATTACAATCGGGTGTATTTTACTAGCACTCAGTGTGTTCATCTAACACCTCATACGTTCACGTTGGAATCCATGAAAAGCACTTTGTGGAGATTAAAAGCAGATTTATCACAGATGTGCCTCAGCATTATGCTTGGCTTGAACCATTAGACTCCTGGAGTTTAAAGGTTAGACTTTAATGACTTCAAGGAAGTCGGTTGCTTTGTAAGGCTTTAAATAAGCCTGGATAGTCCTGGCATTCCCAAACAGGGCCGACTGGTCCCGGGCTGCTCCGAGGATGCCGAGTTACCCCGGCGGGGGCTGCTCCGGGCAGGGCTTTGCAGCAGACACGGCTTGGGCTCGGGAGTTTAACCCTCATGCAAATTAATAATAAGCTATTCACCAGATGAAAGCCTCGCCTTGAAAACTGCGCTCCCCACATCTCGGAAGGGTGGGAGGGATGAGCTGCGAGCTGTGCTGCCTGATTACAGAATCCTGGAATGGTTTGGGTGGGAAAGGAGCTTGGTTGTTATCCAGTCCCACCCCCTGCCATGGGCAGGGACACTTCCCACCAGCCCAGGTTGCTCCAAGCCCCGTCCAACCTGGCCTTGGACACTTCCAGGGATCCAGGGGCAGCCACAGCTTCTCTGGGCAACCTGTGCCAGGGCCTGCCCACCCTCACAGCCAGGAATTCCTTCCCAACATCCATCTCTCCCTGCCCTCTGGCAGTGAGAAACCATTCCCTGTGTCCTGTGTCCCAAGTCCCTCTCCAGATCTCTTGGAGCCCCTCTAGTCCCTCAGGTCTTGGATCTGGATACAACATCTCCCCGGTACCTGCAGCTGCAGAGCCAGGAAGATGGTCCTATAACAAAACACCACCAGGCAAAGCAGAACAAAGTTTCTGCAGGTTTTTTTTCCCTCCTCCAAGTGCTGCACAGCCCATAAATAGTGTTAAAATACAAGCAGAATCCTCTCCCTCCGTGCTCTCTTCCTCCGGCAGCAGCCGGCTCGCCGCTCTCCGGAGTTTGTTTGTTGCCCTCGGAGACACGGCTGACAAGCATCACAAGCTTTGAAAGTCAATTGCTCACTGGAGTTGAAAATGTGTTTTCAGGTATCTGGCTGATAGGTCCTCCTCGAGGAGGATGTGGCTGGAATGCCAAGTGAGGCGCTGCCGGATCCGGCCCCTCGGGCGGCGGGAAGGGGAGATTGCTCTGCCCGATGTGATAAAACGCTGCGGCTCGGAATGACCACAGGATCTGCAAAGTCCTTGTTCACTGAGGTGATAAAGGCGGAACAGTTTATATTTAAAAGCTCTATAAACTTTTGGCTCCTGGAGGAATGACTTTGGATGAAAATGGGTCGTAGAATCACAGAGTCACAGGATGGTGGGGGTTGGAAGGGACCTTAAAGACCATCCAGTCCACTCCCTGCCATGGGCAGGGACATCCTCACCAGACTAAGCTGCTCCAAGCCCTGTCCAACCTGGCCTTGAACACTCCAGGGATGGGGCAGCCACAGCTTCTCTGGGCAACTTGTTCCACCAGCAAAGTCCAACCACCTCCCCCGGTGGGACACAGGCTGAGCTGCAGGAGCAGCAGTAGTGGTGGAATTCATGCCAGGAAAGTGGTTCAGCTTTCCTGGGGACGGTGATGGACCCCTGCCCCTGCCCCGATCCCCGCCTTGGCTCTGCCTCGGCGCTGGCACCCAGAGCCCGGTGCTGGTGTGGGTCCAGCGGGGTCCAGAGGTGTCGTGGTGCTCGGAGGAGACACCCGCATGAGTCCCGTCACCTCGGCAGGGGAGGCAGCCCCGGGCTGCGGCCAGGAGGACGAAGGTTGTGCCGATGCTCCAGACCTCCCGGTGTTCCTCTGCGTGGAGTTGGCAGAGCAGAGCCCGGATCTCCATCACCTTCCTGCCTCTCCATCGGTGCTGGGAGCAGAGCCCGGGGATCCGGCGGCTCAGCCGAGCCGCGCCCGCGGCCGCTGCATCCGGGAGCGAGTGTTGGGAAGGGGGGGAGATATTGCAGCAAACCAGCCGAGCGTGTTTGATGTGGTTTAAATTAACCTCGATTGCTGTCTAATATTTTAAAAAGACACTTTTTATAACATGCGGGAATAATGTAGGAGAACTAATGTTCCCTCATGAAATGCCTTTCAGAATAATGATAAAAGTGCACTTTAATCTGCTGTGAGAAGTCTCCGTGAGGGAGAGACGTCACACGGACAGGTGGAATCGTGGAATAAATACAATAATTAATGAGAAGGAAGAATTTGCATCTTCTGACTTTTCCACAACACCTGCTCTTTTTTTTATTTTTTTTATTTTTTTTCCAAGCCGCTTTATTTTGTTTCCTGGGGGGTCAGGAGGGCCTGCGGATTTAGGATTCTGGCTGTTATTAAGTTACACTTTCAAAGACTGTAAAATGTCAGGGAAGCAGCGCATGGGAACTGAGTGCTCCATTAAGTTTTCCCTATGAAATTAAGCACCTTTATTGCCTTAAATGAGAGTTACAGCCTAATGATGGACCGATGCAAATCTCCATCAGCGTCCCCGAGCCAAGGGCTGGTTCCCACCGCCGAGGGCAGGGAGGTGCTGCTGGAACAGGGAGCAGGGAACGGTCTCAGCCGGGTCCTTCCCTGCCCAGTGCCACATTCCGGTGGGAAGGAGCCCAGTCCTGTGGGAACAGGGAAATAAGGTGTGCCAGGAATGGGGCAGGAGGGGCAGCAGTGTGATCCCTGGCTTGGGGGCCCAATCCTGCTCCTACGTCCCTGTCTCAGCTTCCCACAGAGCCTTCACTGACCGGGATGGCTCCCACCTCACCCCAAGGACAGAGGCACTGCCAGCAAGCTGTGCCCACACTGGTGTCACCCCCAAACACCACCATCACCCCCAAATATCCCCATCCCCCCCAACCACCAGCATCCCTGGAATGGTGTGGGGGAGCAGGGATGGAGGTGGCAGTGGAGGCCACCCCAGCTTCGGCTGCCAGAGAAGTGCTGCCAATGCTCCCACTTCCCTGTGTCATTCCCCCTCATCTCCCCCACTTACACACTCCATTTATAGGAGTTCCATGTCTTATCCCGACGCCGGGCGTGGGATGAGCTCTCCTGTTTGCCACACGTTTTGTCAGATTGTTAAACACACCAAACAGGCGCCCAAGGGAACTGCAGTTCACGTCCATCTCCCTGGTGCAGGTGCTGAGCTGGGAACTGAGGGTGGGATGAATCCAGGGAAACCTCTTCCCACATCCCAGCCACACCAGCAGCGAGCCCATGGACCCCACAGAGCTCCGTGAGGAATGAGGAGCATTTCTATCCATCATCGCTCCCTGGTTCACGGCTGTGCCACACCTTGTTGGAGTTCCTGATGTTATGGAGGTCTCTGTTATTGGACTATCCAGGTGTGAATCTGCTGGAAATCCCTGAGCACAGGATGAAGACCAATCTGCATTTCTCAGGTGGCTCTTGCTGGATGGGGGGTGTGTGGTGCTGCCTTCCCCTCCACGAGCTTTCCCACATGTGTTTTCCATCGTGGTGGCACAAAGAGAACACTTGCCGTGGGAGCTGCTGCGTCTGCAGTCTCTGAAGTATCCGTAAATGCCCATTTCCATGGGACAAAAGGGGTTCAGGCATAGCAGAGGGATGACAGGAGACACAGCCAGTCCTGTAGGTCTGTCAGGAGAGAGGGGAAGGGGCCAGGAGATGGGACACAGCCAGGACAGAGGATACAAGTTGGTGTTTGCTTCCCAGGATGGTGATGGGACCTTTCACAGGCCCCAGGAATGAGCATCCCTGGACTGAGGGTCCCACCGAGGGTCCCGCCTGTGCCTGGGAGCCCCCACCAGGACACAGGGATGTGGGATGGGGTTGGATACAGGACGGAGGGGTTCCAGGACTCAGTCAGGGGTCTCAGTGCAGCTTTCCCGGTGCACAGGAGCCCACGGGCAGCATAAACCCAGCGTGCAGCCCAGCCCAGCCGGGCCCTGAGGGAGCCAGAGGTGTCGGCCGACGCTCACACTGAACGTTTCCTTCACTCACCGGGCTACGAAAAACAGGAGAAAAAGGGAACAATAAAAAAAGCGGAGTTTTCCTTGGCGATGCTGCCGGGAAGTGCTGACAAAGCTGCTCCTGACAAAGCCCAGCGGGAGGGGGGAACTGTCTCTTTGCTCTGCCTGTCTCCCGCTGAACAAGGATCACTTTTAATGGGCTGAATACATACAACACACAGCTGACAACAAAGATGTTCGACTAACCTAACACGAGAGGGAAACAGCAACAGCACACAGTGAGTAATTAGAATCTAATTAATTTGCATTTCACAAGAGAGGCAGAGATGTCAGAGGGAGAAAAAAAAAAATATTCCCCGAGATTAAAGGGCTGCTGGAGGAGAGCGAGGGGGTGAGTGGGAACACTCCCAGCGCCAGGACCGACACGCAGAGCCGGTCGGGATGGGCAGGATTAAATGGGAGCAGGTGGGGAGATGACAGGTCTGGGAGCGGCGGCCAACGAAGGTGCCCGCGGGTCGGCAGAGCCGCGCCGAAAATACCCAAACTGCAACTTTTGCTGTGCAACAGCATCCCTGGCTTGGCGGGAGCCTTCCCCCACCGCTGCTCCGCGGCCCTGGCAGAGGAAATGAAGGGAAGGAAAGAGGCGAGGTGAGGGTGCGGTGAGAGGAGCCAGCCCGGGAGCGGCGGGGGAGGCGGCAGGCGATGCCCGGAGCTCGGCACAGCCACTCCGGCCGCGGCCCCCTGGCCCGGGCAGCTCCTTCCCCAAATTACTGCTTGCAATATGTTAATCTTTGTGTTCAACACCCTATTTCCTAACGCCGGCTGTTCCCGTGAGGCGAAGCATCCCGGATCTACATAACATCAAGGGAAGATTTACAGCTTGTTTCCATAATGATGACACCAGGCAGAGGATTGGGCTGTCAGGGATGCTGGCGCAGCCACACGAGCCCCGGGGAAGGAAAACAACCCTCCCCCCCGTAGTGCTCCGTGATTATAATCCCTGCCTGCACCCCTGCCTGCACCCCTGCCTGCACCCCTGCCTGCACTCCTGCCTCCCCATGGCTCGGCTCCCTCGTGGGAGTGGGTGTGAAGGATGGGGAGGCACAGAGGGAAATATGGGCAGTTCAATTCCAGCGGCCCCAGCAGGGGCAGCAGGGAGGTCCCTGCCCAGGGAGTCAAAGGAGGGTTTGGAAATGAGGGTCTGCTGAGCCCCCAGGCAGGAAGTTCCTTTGGGTTTCACAGAATCACAGAAAGGTTTGGGTGGGAAGGGAACTTAAAGTCCATTTCATCCCATCCCACCTCCTGCCATGGGCAGGGACACCTTCCACTATCCCAGGTTGCTCCAAGCCCCATCCAACCTGGCCTTGGACACTTCCAG
>JAWMRA010000016.1:1224735-1246439 GCA_035584735.1 Pseudotriccus pelzelni | reverse complement strand
TGGCCTTGGGCACTTCCAGGGATCCAGGGGCAGCCACAGCTTCTCTGGGCAACCTGTGCCAGGGCCTGCCCACCCTCTCAGGGAAGGATTCCTTCCCAATATCCCATCTATCCCTGCCCTCTGGCAGTGGGAAGCCATTCCCTGTGTCCTATCACTTGTTGGAGGTCCCTCTCCAGCTCTCCTGGAGCCCCTTTAGGCACTGGTTTGGCTCTCAGGTGTTCTCCAAGCACCAGCACCAGGGCAAGATGAGCGGCACACATGTCAAAAAACACACCCTAATGAAGCCAACCAAAAGAACCCAGCGCTAATGAGCAGCTGGAAATCAGCAGCCAAAACCTGTTTTGGCTCGGGGTTCCGCCCCGACGTGCCAGACGAGGCCGGGAGCTCCGGGGGAGGAGGAGGATGCCCCGAGGGCGCTTAGGAGATGAAACGGGGTTTTGTAAATCCGCGTCTGCACCCAGGGCTGGAGAAGGGCTGGTCGGGGCCGGGAGGGAGCACCCAGCACCCTGACTCACCCGCTCCTCCGAAGGGTGCCCGAAACCCGCCCGCCGCCCTTGGCTGCCCGGCCCGACGCAGCTTTACACACCCCGAAAAACACCAGGGAGGCAAAAGGGAAAGTAAAATCTGATTTCAGCACTTTCTGCCTTTTTTACCCTCCCCTCCCCCTTTAATTCCTTGTTATTATTTTTATTAGCCTCGCTGCTTTGGCTGCGGGGCCTCTCGCAGAGAATGGAGTGTCGCGTGGGTGTTACCGGCTGCTGGCGCTTTCCCCGGCTTCAGAAAGAAATGCCAATTACTAATTTCATGGAGATAAGCCATTCTGAAGGAGGGGAGAAAAAAAAGAAGGGGGGAAAAAAAAAAAAAAAGGAAGGAAAAAAAACCCACCTCCCAGCTTTGAAATGCGAAAGGCGCCTGCATTCATTGGGTTATTTATTTCTTTACATCCATGTCAGGGACACTGGGATTGCTCAGTTCAGCCCCTAGACAGAGGGATGGGAGCAGCACCCGAGGGGCATCTCTGGAAGATGGAATTAAGATACATATGTCTGTGTGTTGGAGTTGTGTGTCTGTGTGTTCACATGCACACGTGACCTTGTGCCGGTGTGGATCCTGCATCCAGCTGGATGTGGTTCCCAATCCTGTGAGCCTCAGGGCCTCAGCCTTGTATCCCACTGGTATCCCACAGTATCCCACCATCAACAGCACAAGGCAATGCCCGTCCCAGCTCCTGCCTCCCATCCGGCTCCCACAGCCCTGTAAACACCGAGGGCAAGGGCTGGGGAGGGAAAATAATGGTGCCCGGAATTAATCTGGGTGTAGTTTGCATTTTTATTGCTCCAGCCTCAGATTCCAGCCTACAGAAAGGTTTCAAAAAGGATTAGATGCCATAAAACCTTTAATAATCCTCCCACATCTTACGTTTAATTATTGTTTTTACACATGCGGAGCCAACATGCCTGCAGCGAGCAATCAGCGATCACATGCCACTCCTTCTGCTTTCCTGCTCTCCCGAGTGGCTCCGGCGGGATTAACCAGCACCCGGTTTTCCACGGCTCACCCCAGCCGTGGCTGGGAGCTGTCCTCCTTCCCAAAAACGCTCCTCCCCCAGGATACAGCCCTATATAGGCTCATCCCGGCTGCAGTTGGCTCATTCCCCTCCAGCCGCCATTGGGGGGACAGGGATGTGCTCCAGGAGCTCCACGTGCTCCGTGGGGGGAGCTGGGACTGGAGCCGATGGGGGGGACACGCGCTCGGCGTCCTCGTCACAGCCACTGAAATCGCTCCTGGCTGGGAATCGCAACCAAATCCTCGTCTCCAATTATGAACCTCCTGCTCGGAAGGAACATTTTGTCGCTAATTTGGTGCCATCGAAGTTGTTGCTGTTTGAAGCGTGTGTGTGTGTGGGGGGAAATCAGACCTTTTAATCGCTTTTTTCACCCCAACGGCTTCTCCTCGAGCCCAACAGCCGTGGAGGGGTTTCATCTGTAAGAAAGGAAAACCGCGTGAATGCAAAACACATCCCAGCCGCCTTTCTGGGAATATTTTAGAGGCTCCACTATTCACAATAAACTATTTCCAAGCACCTGTCACCTTGCTGAGAGCGGCTCTGCACCCCACAGGGGTGGCACAGGTGTCACATCCACAGGAACACGGTCCTGTGGGGACAGACACAGGGAATGGGGCACTGGAAGGGGATGAATAACTCCAGCGGGCAGACTCTGCCCCACTAGGCTCCTACTGAACTGGTTTATTATTATTATTATTCATTATTATTGTTATTATTATTCATTATTATTATCATCATTATCATTATTGTTGTTGTTATCTTAAGTGCTGTTTCCCCCGTTGCCTGCAGCGTGACTCAATGGGGGATGAGTTTTCCCAGATATTTCTGGACTGGGGGAACCAGCCAAGGCCAGAGCAGCTTTTCCACTCCTGTGCCTGCTGCTGCTCCCCTGGGACAGACATTTGCCAGCAAATCCCTTTCTCTTTAGGAATTTTCCCCATTTTGACCCGGTGGTGAGCTGGGATGGTTCCAGTGTGGGCTCCCCATGTCACCTCCCAGGCTGATACCCAAAAACATCTGGAAGCAGAGCACGCTGCGTCCCTGGAAGTGTTCCAGGCCAGTTTGGCTGGGGCTTGGGGCAATCTGGTCTCGTGGAAGGTGTCCCTGCCCATGGCAGGGGTGGAATGAGATGAGCTTTAAGGTCCCTTCCAACCCAAACCATTCTAGGCGGGCAGTCTCCAGATCAGAGCCTCGGGAAGCTGCTCAGGGTGCAGGCAGAGCTCTGCGTGAGCTGCTCTGAGCCCTTTATCCTCTGAAACATCAAAAGTTTCAATTATTCTGGCTGTGACTCATTTCTGATGAAGACTTTTCTCAGAAGCAGCTCAGTAGGTGGGACAGGCACCCAGGGCTGTGCAGCATCAGCAGAGCCATCAGAGCCACCTCCCTGAGGGCACTTTGCTCTTGTTTGGCAGGATTTGGGGGTCCGTGCCCAGAGGAAGCCCCTCAGCTGGGCACAGACACGCGGAACAATCACTCATTTCTTTTGGTGCCATGAAAATCTTGCCCTCCAAAACCCAGAGCAGCCGGACAAAGGCGGCCTGTGCTCCCCAAATGTTTTATTCATGCACAGCCTGGAAGCACAAACAAGCCCAGCTATTCTGCTGCCCCAATCCTGCTTTTGTGCTCCGTGGCTGTGGGGCTGGAAATGGGAAAGAAGGGCTGGATCCTCCCTGCAGCTTGGGACTTGCTCCTCTGCCACTGGAGTGGCTGCTCCCTCCCTCCAGACCTGCTCAGAACAGGCTGGTTCAGCACCAGAAGTTGCAATTCTTTCCCGGTTTCTCTAACTGGTGGCACTCCCTCATCTGGGGGCTCGGTGTGTGATCCTCTTGAGGGCATGGGGACAGTCCTTGCTCCCCAGCCGGCTCCAGCAGCAGGAAAAGGCCACCTGCAAACAAAGCAGTAAGAGCGGAGTCAGCCTTAGTCTCACCCTGATCGTTTCTAATTGAATATTAATACCACCTTGATCTTCCTCTAATGCTCCATTTAATCTGCATGTTTGTCTTATTTTCGTTGCAGGCAGAGGATTTGCCAACTTGGGCACACGTGAAGCCAGGCCACGGCTCCTCAAAACGGAGTTGGAGAGCTGGAAATAATTGCAAATTCAACTATGGGAGTCATCAGAGAGGAAGTGAAGTCCCAGGGCCCAGGGTTTCGGGTGCCATCACCCCAGCCCTGCCCAGCAGGATGGAGCAGAGCTTCAGTGGGGGACACGGCCACGTCAGGGTGGGAGACACGGGCACCTTGGGGCGGGTGACACAGGCACGTCGGGATGGGGGGACATCACCATCTCGGGGTGGGGGACGTGGGCATCTTCAAACCTCCACCCCCTTGTCCATCTGGCTCTGAATTCCTGGTGCTCACGGTGAGGAAGACCCCGCCGGCCACGGCAAAGCCAGATCAACATCCAAGGCCTGGCAGCAACCGGAGCTCCAGGTGTGACTTTATTTTCCTGCTCGAACCTTCTCTGCTCAGGATTCCCAACACGCCCCGGGACAGGAGACAAACAGGCACCAGACGAGCGCAAAACTGTGAAAAAACCGTTTAAGAATACCTGTGATGTGCCTGGGTGGCACTGTGTGCCCTCCCCCGGAGCAGGGCTCGGCCACCACCCCCCATCCCACCCAGTGCCACCCTCCCAGCCCGGCCCGGTCTCCCCATCCCACACCATCCCACCCATTTCTCCAGGAACACGCAGCTCCACCACCACTGCCGGCTGGCTGGTGAGTAATGGGCCGGTTTAGTCCCTTCCAGAACCGGGATAACCCCGAAGGACGCGCCGGCGGAGGAAGGTGCTGGAGGAAGGCGTTAGCACGGGAGGCGTGCAGCGAGCGCCGCTGCCAGAAATACCAGAGGAATTAGCAAATTGGGTTGCAGCTCTCAAGTGAAACCGTCTATTGAGGATGGACTGTTCCTTCTTGTAATCCTCTGTCATCAGCACTCGCTGCGAAAATTTAACTGTGTCAGACTGAGGCGGCCCCGCGGGGCCCCGGGGCTACTGCTGTGGGTTGGGAGACTCACTCGTTGCCCAACCAGCGCTATTTGCAAGTCGAGTGGGTTTCTTTCTTCGCCTTGTAATTGCTGAGGGCTGGGAAAGCCTTACTAAGCAGCCGTCTGGTGCTGAGGTGTGCCGGGCTCACCCCGATCCCAGCCCCTGGCTTATCTCCTGCCGCCGGACACCGGCCCGGGGAGGCGCAGGGGGATGTGCCAGGGCTGGAGAACACTTGGGGGGATGCACCTTCCTCTCTCTCACGGTGGCAGTGGCAGCCACGTGGACCTGCTCTGTCCCCTCCTCGTGGTGGTTCCAGGAGCCACGTGCCCACAGCCCCACGTGCTCCTGGATGCCCTCAGGAGGGGAACACCCAAAATCCACTGTAATCCAGTGGTGTTTCAGTCTCGTTAGGGCCGACGGGACAGAAAGCTCGAGCAAGTCAGCTGCTCACCCTGCTCGGAAGGGACCAGAGGGAACAGCCCATCCAAGGAGTCACAAGAAGCACAGAATGCTTTGGGTTAGAAGGGATCTTAATATCATCTCATTCCACCCCCCTGCCGTGGGCAGGGACAAGGAGAGCTGCGATGGGGCAAGGAGAGCTGGGATGGGGAAGTTCAATCCCTTTAATATTTATTTGAGGGGCTTTCACATGGACAATGCTCAGAGTATATAAAACACCTGGTGGCTCAGAAAGCAGGGAGAGAAAATGCCTTTCCAATGCAGTGCCAAGGTAACAGGAAAGCCAGCCCAAAAAGAAAGGGGTAAAGGGAGCTGCCCCTGGTGAGCTCCCTGTTACTTATTGGGAACAAATACAAACCTGGTGAAGAAGGAAGCTTAGAAAGAAGATGGAGCAACCGCCAGGTGAAGGAAGCTTTGGCCTCCCAGGGGCACGAGGAGTTCGTCTGGGGTTAGGCCAAACCTGGTGACACCCAGAACTGATCCCTTCAGCGGTCGGCCTTGCGTGCCAACCCCTCGCTTTGGCCCCTGAGCTGTGTCATGTCCCAGCCTCCTCTTCAGCATCTCGAGGCCTCTGCCTCCGATTGCCTCTGGACGTGCAGCAATTTGGAAATGAGTCGCCCTTCTCTCGGGCTTTTGATGTAGCCCGGGAGGAGGTGCGTGGTGAGCAGTTGCTTCACTGCTGTTTGTGCAACCTCGCTGCAAATCCCTTATTATTCACGATGCTATCTTGCCACTTGATATGCATAATAGCTCAAAGGTACCGTTGACTACATTTTTCCAGCTCTTTGATGTGCCAGCGATAACTTGTTTCTGTTTCGCAGCCATTAAGTTCGGTGGAAATCATTACACTGCCTTAAACGTGGGGGCTCGTTCTTTAATCGGCGCCCTTCTGGTCCCAGCCTCGGTGTTGCAATCTGGCACCCGTGGAAAATGTCCTCTTAACCCAGGTTAACAATTCTGGAGGAAGTGAGAGCAGCTTAGCAGAGTTCCTTCAAGGTCAGAGGTCGAGGGCTGAGTCCTCGCAGGAGGCTCCTGCATCCCTGTGGGTGCTGTTGCGTGTGTGCCTTGAAGAAGTGCCCGTGGCATGGACCAACCTCCCCCGAGGTCAGACACACGGGTACAGGCCGAAGCCACCCAGAGCTGACCCTGCCAGTCACAGAATCACAGAACCCTGGAATGATTTGGGTTGGAAGGGACCTTAAATCTCGTCTTGTTCCAAGCCCTGCAGGGACACCTCCCACTAGCCCAGGTTTCCCAGGCTGTGTCCGCCCTCGAGGGCACAGGAGCATGGCCAAGGTGTCCCACACAGTGAGGAGGTGCATGAAAGAGGCTCATCACAAAGCAGCAGCCCAGCAGCTCCAAGAGGGAGCCTGGCAGAGCCCTGCTCTGAAATTCAGGAGGAATTTCTTCACGGAAAGGGCTGTCAGGCCTTGGAAGGGGCTGCCCAAGTGGTGGTGGAGTCCCCATCCCTGGAGGTGTCCAAGGAAGGGCTGGCCATGGCACTCAGTGCTCTGGGCTGGGGGACAAGGTGGGGGCTGGTCATAGGGTGGACTCAGTGACCTTGGAGTTCTTTTCCAGCCTCAGTGACTCTGGGATTCTGGGATTCTGTGACCCTGTGTTCCTACAGAGCCCCTCGAAAGCCGGCGTGGTTTCCAGATGAAGGTTGTATTTGCTTTGCAAAACCTCAAACCACCCGTCCCATGAATGCACGATGAGTGAGGTGGGAAAATCTCCCATTAACCCCTCGGTGCCGGGGCTGCACTGGGAGCAGGATTCCCACAGCGAGGACGGGGCCGGCTCTGCCGCCCACAGGGGCACAGCTGCTGTGCTCACGTTTGCCTTTCACACTCATCCGAGGGCTCTGGCGGGCGACGATCCGGTTTCGTTTCCTGCTTTCTTGCAGCCTCGGCGTGTTTGGTTTGGCCTCCCGTGTTAGAGACATGAAAGCCTGGGCTATAAATACACTCCGTGTCTCCAAAGGCTTCATGGCGTTTTCCTGCCCGTGCTCCTCATCCCTTTGGGAAGTTGGGAGGTGGGAGCAGCACATGAGCCGGCTCCAGCTCCGGTGATGCCGGCGGAGAGGTTCTCAGCCTGGGCCAGCCCTCAGACGAAGCCACCAGCCCCTCCAGAGCCCTGCTCGGCTTGCAGATGTTTATCAGGGCTGATACAGCTGCGCTGGCTCTTTGCACAGGAGGAAGGGGAGGTTCTGCAGCGATGAGCTGATCCCAAGCCCTGGGAGCGGCGCTCGGGGGTCACGGCGGTGCTGAACCCCAAAGCGCTTTGGCACTGCTCGTCCCAGGAGCTCCCAAACACCTCTGGCTGCAGACACTCCACCGAGGGCCTCCCTGGGGCCAGAGTGCCCGGCTTGTCCCGCCGATGTTCCCGCAGTGGCCCGGGCAGTGTTCCACGGAGCGCCCACGGGGTAAACACGGACACAGAACACAGTAGCAGCCCAGTAATTACGGCCCTAATTCAGCAAAGCATCCCCACTTGTAAGGCACCTAAGCATGTGCTTAAAGTTAATTACATGCTTAAAAGATCTTTCCTGAATGAGCATGGATTTAAGGCTGTGTTTGGTACCTCCTGTACTTAACTGTGATTCAGCTAAACACCTCCCCTACAACCCAAACCCATCGGGAAGTGATTTCGGAGCTCGGTTCCAGCGCTGGAAACCAAACATCCCTGCGCCTCTCTCTGCAGGCTCGCTTTGTAGATATGAAAATAAATATCCCTCAGACTCTTACGGCTTTGTTTTCCTGCTGGCACTTCCCTCCCTGCGAGCCAGCGACTTCCAGGCTGGCTAGGAGCTGCAGAGACACGTGAAATGGCTTCCCTGACAGGACCAGGCATTGGTGGGGGTAAAAGCGAGACAGAAAACGCCTCGGTCGAAACTGCCCCGCTGCGAGACGGCAGGGCTGAACCCGCTGCCCTGCTCACAGTCAGTTTTTCCACCGCATTTGCATCTCTCTGCTCTTTTCTCGCCTTCCTCTGAGCAGTTCCTGCTCCACACTCGTGTGTGAACCCGGAGCTGTGGCTGCTGGTGGTTGTGTCCCCGCCGGAGGTTCACCGCTGTGGCCGGGCCAGGCCCCCCCGGCAGCACAGAGAGCTGCGGCTGGCGCAGACCGGGGGCTGCTTGGAACCAGCTTCTGCTTTTAGAGTCATTTCTTTAACAAATCAGGCCCAGGGTTTTCAAGAGAAAAGGATTTCTAAGCAAGGCGGTTTGGGGGTTTTGCTACTGGAATTCCCCCGGGAGACATTCCCGGGCCCAGAAAGCCCGGCGGAGCCACCCGGCTGCTTGATAATCCAGAGAGCCCAGAGACCTGCCTGGGATCCTGTCACTCCACTCAGTATTTGAGAGCCTCTGAGGGTTTTTTTCAGTGGAGTTTCTGGCACGTATCATATGCTGTGCGTGTGTGGCTCTAAACAGGGTCCCAGAATAAGATGAATTTCACCAGAGGAGCTGGTTTTCTCCCAGCTCTCCCTGCCTGGCAGGAGGGTGCTGGACACCCTCCCTGTGCTGCCCCATCACCTCGACTTGGGCTCTTCCCATTCTCTTCCTGGCCACTGACTTTTTCAGTGGGGCCACCCATCCTCTGTCTGCTGGCCATTCCTCCCTCAGACCGGTCCCTAACCCAGCATTCCCAAAGGATTTGCCCAGAACCATGGCCTTCAAGTGCTCTGAGGGTGGTGGGAGCTCCAGCACCTCCCCCAGCGCCTCCCCCAGTGCTCAGTTGCCTTCACCATCACAAAGTGCCTTCCCCAGCCACCCTTCCCACCTGAGGGATGGCCACAGAGCCCATCCTTCGGTGGGACACCCGGGGGGACACAACCCTGCAGCCCCAAAGAGCACAGATCCCTTGGCACAGCATTTGGGATGCTGTGAGTGGCACCTTCCCAGCGCTGCCAGCCAGGAGCTCTCGGAGCTGCAGATAAAGTTATCAGCAGCATCTATTAGCAATAACAAACAATATCAGCCTCGCTCATTGTTGTAGGCTGGGTTATTAGTGCTGGAAAAACAGCTCCCCGGACACCCTGGGAGCCAGCGAGATTCATCTGTGTCTCATTAGCACAGCCTTCCTCCTCTGTTTGTTCTGCTAAAATTAACTCTCCTCCTGGAAAATAAAGAAGTGGAGAAACACCCTCCCTCCCTGGCACAGCCTGGCATGGCCTGGCACAGCTCATCCCATGGCTGACCCCATCCCTAAGGCCTCCAGTGAGTGCAAGGGACCGACACCAAACCTAGGGCGGCCCCTGATCCCATGAGCTGCTCCATCCTCCGGCAGAACACACATCCCATCCCTGCTCTGCCAGGAGATCTGCAGGAAAAGCTGCATCCCCAGAGGCAGAAATGCCCTGGAGTGAGGGTTGGCTGCAGCCCCTCTCTGCCAACCTTCACTTCCATCACCTCCCACCACAAGCTCCCCCAAATGTCACAGAGTCACCTCCCTGGCTCAGCTCCCTGTCCCGGTCCCCTCCTGACAGGACAGTTCCACCTCTTCCACCCCACAGGGCCCCGTGCCCAGGAGCATCCCTGGGTGGGACCTGCCTGCACCTCCTGCCCACACCTCCTGCAGCCTGGCTGGGCACTGGGGCGGTTCCCTGGTCGGGTCCCACCATGGATGACCCCTCTGTCCCCCGGGAATTGACCCCCCTGTCCCCCGGGAATTGACCCCAGAGCAAAGGTGGCCCCACTGTGGGTGTGAAGAATTAGAGCTCAAATGCAGAGGTACCACCAGCAGGGCAGGACATGAGTAATTGGGGTAGGACGGGGTTTTCCCAGGCAGAGCACACAGACCCAGGGATTTTTTGTGTTTGTGTTCACATCTACTTAACCCCGTGGATCAGTTAATGCTCCTGTAAAATTACATCTGTTACTCGTCAGGCTCAGCATTTCCATTCGGCTGCCAAAGCCGCTTGGATATTTATAAAACAAGCCAAAACCAACCCAAAGCCTCAGGCCCACACAGTGAAGGTTTGTCAATCACAAGGAATCAAAAAGAAATCAGATCTGTGGGCTCAGACCTGCACAGCACCAGCACTGCAGTGAGTCCATGGGGGGAGTCCGTGGGGTCTGACAGCAAATAACGCGAGTCTGGACCCAAACCCACACCTGGATCACACAAGGGTAGGTCACCCTGAGTGCTGGAGATGCCGAGGGGGGATTCAAGGGTAAGCTGGGCCCCCTGCACCCAGCTGAGCTCCATGGGGTGACAGGGAGAAGGACGCAAACGGTGCTGATCATCAGCATTCCCAGTAAAATCCATAACAAATAAACCCCAGAGCAGCACAGGATGAGCCCAGAGCTCTGTGCCCAGCACGTGCCCACCCTGTGGGCCAGATCCCTCTTCTGGTGGGATGGAGACCCAGATCCAGGCATGCCCAGGATGTTCTTCTGAAGGTTATAGGCCAGACAGGATTTTTTTTTCATAGAGACATCAAATAGTTTTGGTGGAAAGGGACCTTAAAGCCCATCCAGTCCCACCCCTGCCGTGGACAGGGACACCTTCCACCAGCCCAGGGTGCTCCAAGCCCCGTCCAGCCTGGCCTTCGACACTTCCAGAGATCCAGAGGCAGCCTCAGCTTCTCTGGGCAACCTGTGCCAGGGCCTGCCCACCCTCCCAGGGAACAATTTCTTCCCAATCTCCAACACAACCTTCTCTTCTGTTTCGTATCTTTTAACACACGATGATTTTGTTGCTGTTTAGGAAGTCAAATGTCAACACCACCGGACAGACCGGGCAGCAACTGGGAGGCAAAGTCTCCCAGAGAACATGAACATGAACAAGAACATGAAACTCTTTAACACCACCGGGCCGTTAACCCTGTGAAGTCGGAGCTCTTCAGCCTTCCAGGGGAGCGGCAGCGGCAACTGATCCTGCTGGGAGGACGAAAAATAACCCAAAGCCCTCCTCGTGGAGCGCTGTGGTGCAGCTGGAGCAGCCCCGTGCCCACCAGCACCGCTGGAGCAGCACGGCCGTGCCATGGGGTGGGCGCTGAGGGATGGCTTCGGCTCTGCCCACCGGCTGGAACGGCCTCACTGAGGGGGAAACGCCGGAATCTGGGCACAGGGAGACCCCAGTGGTGTCTCTGGTGGAGCCATGGGGAGCCGAGGTGGGCAGGGATGCGTGAGAGCAGCTGGAACTGAGGGGGCCTCGGGAGGGGTTGGTACGGCACGGCAGGACATGGCATAACAACCATGGCACGGCCTGGCCCGGGGCACGCACACAGCTCGCCAGGCGTGGGAGATCTGCGCCCCCATGAAGGCTTTTCCACACCGCAACAACCCCCGAAATCCTCCATTTGAACAGGGGGTTGTAGAGCTCTGGAGGGAACCGGAATAAAATCTCCTCCCTCACGCCCCTGCTGAAGTCCTGGGCTGAGCGGGCCGGGCTGTGCCATTCTGCTGTGTTATTTAGCTGCCCTGGAAATGAAGGATGAAGGTGATAAAGGGTTTATTTTAGCAGGCAGCAGCCACTGACTGCTGGTAACGCACCGAGGCAGAGCTCAGCTCCGCCAGCCCCATTCCCATTCCAGTCACGTGCCCCCAAAATTGCAAATGGAGATTTGTTACATTTCATTTGCTCCCATCCCTGGGAAGCCATTTGCGATGAGTTCACGTCTCCCAGGAGGCTCTATTCCAATCAAAGGGAAAAGAGAGAAGGAAAAAAAAAAAAAAAAAAAAGTCACGCTACGGCAGCTGACAATGATATCTCAGAGCTGATCGCGGGCCCTGGCTGAGCTACACGTTTTAATAACTGCCAGGGCATGTGCAGCTGAAAGGCTGGGCCACTGCCCCGGGCTGGGGGGCACTGGGACGCTGCCCAGGGCTGGGGGGCACTGGGACACTGCCCAGGGCTGGGGGGCACTGGGACACTGCCCCGGGCTGGGGGAGGATGGGGTACAGCTCCCAGGGTGGGGAGACTGCTTGCAGGGCTGGGGGATGCTGAGCAGGCTGGGGGGATGCCGAGGTACCTCTCCCGGGCTGCAGGACGCTGGGGGGGACAATTCCTGGGCTGGGGGATGCTGAGACACCGCTCTCAGACTCGGCAATGCTGGGGTACATCTCCCACCCCGAGGGATGCCCATCGGTGTGGCTCACTCCTGGTCTCCCCCCTCCCCAGCTGCCTGGACGCCCACCACCCTGAATTTCCATCTTTCCTCTTTCTCCACAAGCAGCCCCTCGAGCTGGGCAAACCAAAGCAGGATTTTTGATAAACTCAGGGAGCGCGGGCTGAGCATCTGCTTCGGTTTTAGCGATTTGAGCTTCCCACCCGCAGAAACCGAAAGCAGAGGTGGCTGGGGCTCCGTCGCTTTGTTTTTCTGTAGTTCCTCCTTTCTTAAAAAAAAAAAAAAAAAATCTTGTTTTCACCTTCGAGCATTTTCGTGGCTGAGGGCTGGTGTTATTGATGAGGGCATGTTATTCTGGAGCAGGAAGCTGCCTGACATACTGCCTGCCTGCTGCTAAATTGAAATCTCCTAATCTTTCCAATCCTTTTAAGCACTGGCAAATGAAAAGGCAGCACATTGTGGAAAATCTCTGCTCGAGGGGAAGCAAGGCAGGATCTGCCAGAGCCAGAGTGGGAGCTGCTGTGTCTCCAAGGGACAGAGCAGGGAGCAGGAGAGGGGGCTGCTCCTGCCTCGAGGCCCTCACTTGGCACAGGGGTGTCCCTGGGTTTAACCAAGGCCCTGTGAGCACAACCTCGCTGGGGTGCTCTGACCAGCAACCAAACATCCTCTGCAGCAGGTCCATGAGTCTGGGAGAGCACATTCCTGCATGTTCCCAACCGACATCACACAGCCTTGGGAGCTCAATGTCTCCCCAACTCCATGAGAAGCGAGGGACACCGTAAAGCTAAAACTTCATGAGCCCTGAGTTAGTTAAACCCTAAATAATGTTCTCGGCCTGTGTGAGAGATCTAGAGCCAGGCTGGGAGAGCTGGGGGGGCTCACCTGGAGAAGAGAAGGATCCAGGGAGAGCTGAGAGCCCCTTGCAGGGCCTAAAGGGGCTCCAGGAGAGCTGGAGAGGGACGGGGGACAAGGGATAGAGGGACAGGACACAGGGAATGGCTTCCCACTGCCAGAGGGCAGGGACAGATGGGAGATCGGGAAGGAATTCCTGGTTGTGAGGGTGGTGAGGGGCTGGGATGGAATTCCCAGAGAAGCTGTGGCTGCCCCTGGATCCCTGGAAGTGTCCAAGGCTGGGTTGGACAGGACTTGGAGCAGCCTGGGATAATGGGAGGTGCCCCTGACTATGGCAGGGGTATGGAAAAAGAGGATCTGTAAGGTCTATCCCAACCTAAACCATCCCACGACTCAGTGACTCCACAATTCCCTGCACCCCATCCAGGGAAGGGATGTTCACGCCACGTTGAATTTCCGGCTGTTGGGAGCATCTTCCCTTCCACTCCTGCACACTCCCCCTTCCTGCCCCCGAATCCATGCCCTGCACTCCCAGCCCCAGGCGTGGGTCCCCTCCCAGGGGTCCGTGAGCTGGGACCACCCTGGAGCCGTGGGATGGGGGGATGGGACCCACCGGGCACGACTTGGCCTGCCTGTATTTTTAGCGTGTGATGCTGGGAAAAGGAGAGCGTGTTCATTAACCTGCACAGCCAGGAATAACAATTGCCCTCCATCAGGACCTCATGAATAAGTCGCACCATCTGATTTGGTTATTTATATCCTTCCTGCTGGTAAATTAATTAATGTTTCATTTGCAGCACAGGCAGCCCGTAAGACACTTCTCCCTGCTCTGAGTGGGCATGTCACAATGTCACCGGCTCTAAAAGGTGTTTTTCCTGGGATGAGGGTTGGTAAATATGGATCACTCGCCCATCAGTGGTGCTGGGTCACCTCTCTGTGCCCTCATTGTACCGGCAGCTGGGCCCTGGGGAGGTGTTTGTACACGGCAAAGGGTCATTTTTAGTCCTTCTGCTGGATTTTAAGCAACGTTCAGCAGGAAAATCATGATCCTGTTGCTGGTGAGGGTTCTGGTCCATCCATCAGGGAGAGGACGGGGACAGCTGGCAGCCCCACAGGGCCAGGGGTGCCCAGAGAACACCAGGGCGCAAAAAAAAGTGCTTTAAGGAGAAAAAAAAGTGCTACAATAAACACTTCCAAGGAGATGGACAGAAGGGAAGGGGAATTATTATCTTATCAGGGGGCAGCAGGAAAACACGGAGCCTTTGAAGGGAGGGAGGAGGACAGAAGGTGACAGGAGCCTCTGTAGGGCTGCTGGGATGGGTGAGGGATGATGGGATGGTGCTGGGATGATGTGGGAAGGGGTTGGGGATACCCAGGGTGGGCACACCCAGCTACTCACCCTCATACAGCAGCTGGGGCTGGAGCCAGGGGGATAAAACCATTCCCAGGGGATAAAACCACTCCCGGGCCCGTGGGGGCTGAGGGTGCCCCTGCCAAGGGGGGGTGCAGGGTGGGGGCTCACCAAGGGCAGGCACTGCCTGCCTCTCCTTGGCATCTCCAGGGTTTCCCACACCAGCTCCCGCTGGCCACGGTGGGAACGCCCAGGGCAGCACGCGACTCCCCCCGGGATGCAGACAAGAAGCTGGAAAAACAAACTGCGCTCCCAAGGTCGCTGAGGCTCTCGGGGCTCCCCCCCAGCACAGGGGCTGCTTCCCTTTGCACTTGCCAAGCCATCACCCACGTGCTTTGGAAGGGTTTAAAGCCCAAATATTTTCTCTGGCAGGCACTGGTCACTCTGAGCGCCAGGGAGATGCCCCTCATCCCTTCCAGCTGCCCTGTCCGTGTCCTGGTGCCCGTGGCAGGGCTGCCCACGGCACAGAGAGCCTCTGGTTTGATTATTTGCTTATGGCATCCTAATGCACCCAATTATTGCTCAGTGCAGCCAGTTGTGGCTCATTTGCTTTGCCATCGGGCAGGGCTGGCAGCAGAGACTCGAATGCCAAGCACGCTTTCATTTCCTCAGACAGGGTTTTATGTGCGTTAACCTGGGCCCAGCTGGGGGGTCCCACGAGACCCCCATGCCACGAGAGAAAGTGCCCCAAGGCTGGACCGGTTAACTAGATTGGATATTAGGGAAAATGTCTTCACTGAAAGGGTGGTCAGGCATCGGAACAGGCTGTCCAGGGATGTGGTAGAATCATCTTCCCTGGAAGTGTTCAAAAGATGTGTGGATGTGGCCCTCGGGGACGTGCTTTAGTGGTGGCCTTGGCAGTGCTGGGGGAACGGTTGGACTCAGGGATCCTGGAGGGCTTTTCCAACCTTAATGGTTCTGTGATTCTGTGATTCCAGCTGCCACTTCCCTGGCACTGACCCACACCTCCCTGGCCCTCACACAGTTCCATGTGCTCCAAAACGATGGAGCTGTACCATGTTGATGTGGGCTGGGTGGCTTTTCCCTTGCCTCCTAATTTTTTAGGTGCTTTAAAAAAGGTGATCAGCGACCTCAATACATCTTCCTTTCTGAACATTGTGGGGACGGTGAAGATCTTCCTCTCCAGACCTCCATTTCTCACCCAAAATCCCTCTAAACCAGAAGGAGCCCTTCTCTAAACCAGCCCTTCGTGTGCCAAACCTGGCAGTGTCCGATTTCCAGCCCTGCTTTCATTTCTCTCTGGTTTGGGTGATATTTGCAGTGGGTTTGTCTGTGCAGGGGGCCCGATGCCACCCCTCCCTCACTCTTAGCCCCCCAAAGCTGCAGCAATAAAGGCCGTGCTGGCGAGATGTCACCGGCAGGGTTGTTAATGCGTGAGCCTAATGAATATGAATGGGCTCTTCATAAATGTAGCTTTGTGTCATTAAATTCCTTCACACCTCACTGGCCGTGGAAAGGTTACTCAGAATTAAATGTAAATCACATATTTACTGGTACGAAACAGATCGGCGTGTCGGCTTTTTTAAAAAACATATAATTTAATAAGGGCGCGATCGTCCCCCGGCAGGGCCCGGGTGATGGATTCACCGCTCCCCCGCTCGCCTGGCAGGTGATACAGATCTCACATGATGGGCAATTTACACCATTTTCTTTCCAAAACAGTCGACTTTGGTTCTTAATCATGTCAGCGGCTCAGAAATGAAAGGAGTTATTTCACCCGTGTCACTCCACGTAATTAAAAGATTAAGGAACGGCTTCTGTCGTGTTTTAAACGAAAGGGCTGGGGTTGGCTGGGGGAGTGGGGAGCACCAGGGTTGGGAGCACCAGTCCTGTGGCTGATCCATTTGACCCCCCAGCCCCCTAATGGGATCACAGAGTCCCAGATTGGTTTGGTTGGAAGGGACCTCAAAGCCCATCCAGTCCCACCCCCTGACACGGGCAGGGACACCTTCCACCAGCCCAGGTTGCTCCAAGCCCCATCCAACCTGGCTTGGGACACTTGCAGGACTGTTGGCTACGGCACAGATCCACCCATCCCATCCAGCCCCAGGGAAGGGGCGATGCCATCGGCACAGACGGCTCAGCAGGGATCGGGAAAAGCAGGACATTTTTAAGAAGCTCCGAGAGCCGTCCCAGCTGCCCGCCAGCAAAACCCCCTCACAGACTGCTTTAAACAGCCCCAGCACGTATTAGCTTGTAAGGGAGAGCTGATTAGTAATTAAATGGCTTTTAAAAATAAAACCATTAAGACTAATCCCATCAAAATTGGAGCTTCATCCCGTCAACTCTTATTAATTATCGTCCCACCTTGCGGGTTCCGAAGGCGGGGGTGGCGGCAGCTCTGGAAATAAATACCTGTGTTTTATGGAATTCCCTCTGAGAATAAATATTTATACCCTGTTAAATGCTCTCTGGTGGGGGGATGCTCTCTCCCATCGCTTGCTCAAAGGTGGGGAACATCCCTCTTGCTCTGCCAGCTCCCCGTCTCCTCCTGTCACACGTGTCCCACCACAGAGACCTGCTGGCAGCGCCATCCCGATGCCAGGGATGCTGCAACGGCTCCACCAGCAGCTCCAGGGCTCTGGTGGGAGCCTGGGGCAGCCTTCCCAAGGGATAAACCAAGGGCTGAGCCGGGCTAATCCCTCCGGAGCGGCTCACCGCCCTCTGGGGCGACAGAGACACTCGTTCCGGCCGCAGCACCTCATTATTTCCCTCCAAGTATCAATAATTTCAGGGTTAAAGAAACAAAAGCTCCTTTTTGCTTGTTTGTATTTTTCCCCTCATCAATACTGGGGCCAGGCAGGCCACTTCCAGACAGTCCCCGGGGCCTACTCAGCTATTAAAGATAGAAATTATATCTTCATAACCCAGGATATTGCTGCTCGCTTATTTATGACTTGCTCCATTTCAAGAATATTTATTCTAGACAGGGAGCCTGATAATTTTCATCCAATCTACTTCTCATAGCTCAGGGCAAAAGAATGGAACAGCTCAATTGAAAGAGCACTTTCCCATTATTGCCAGGTAAGGGCAGAGCACGCTGAGCTCATTTCTGCCCTCGCCTCACCACTGCTGCATCAGGCTCCTTTTATTTTTTATCCTTCTTTTTCTCCTCTATTTTTTTTTTTTTTTTCCTTTTTTAATTCATCGAGGAATGGCAGCCCACACAACCACTTAGAGGAAGTACTGCATAAATCCCAGCGCAGTAATTACCCATTTGGAAACACGACGCTTTATAGGAGCAGAGGCATCGTGCCAGGATGCTCAGCACGCTGCTGCTGCTCCAGCTCCAATCCTCCCAGGGCTCGGAGGCAGCGGTTCCTGCTGAGCTCACAGCCTCGTAAAACTGAGCCATTGCAGCCGGGGCAGGGGCCTGCAGCCCTCCAACGGCACCTCGGAGGGGGGAAAAGGCTGTGCCGGGTCACGGAGCGGAGGGAGGGACCCACGGAGCTGCAGCCACGCGGAAACACGGGGGGACTGCGTGGCAGGGGGGCATCCAGGGCGGCGTGGGGCGGTGCTGGGGTGCTGTGGGATGCTGTGGGATGCTGTGGGATGCTGCAGAGATCCATGGACATCCTGGAGACGTGTCCCACACGGAGTGATGGCCCATAAGAGGAAAGCAGTGATGGATGGATGGATGGATGGATGGATGGATGGATGGATGGATGGATAATGGATGGATGGATGGATGGATGGATGGATAATGGATGGATGGAGTGATGCCCCATAAGTTGGAATCATGCCCCATAAGTTGGAGTGATGCCCCATAAGATGGATGGATGAATGGAGTGATGCCCCCTTAAGGTGCACAGAGCAATGGAAATCAAATGGAATTCTGCCCCATAAGACAGACACAATGATGCCCCATAAGCCAGAGCGATGCCCCAGAGGCTGGAGCAATGCCCCACAAGATACCAGCACCCACCTTCCCCCAGCACCCACCACCCCCCAGCACCCACGCCCCACACCCTGCAGGGGCCGAGGAGCACCTTCCTCCACCTGCGCTCCCACCGCCCGCCTTAAATGTCAGAGCCAATGGAGTGTTGAAAAGGCTTTATTGCTTTCCGTGGAGCCGATTAGGAATATCTTCTGCTGGGTAAAGAGCAATATTGCAATATGAAGGATGGGGGAGCGGGAGGCAGCCCTGTGTGAATTCCCCACAGGAACCTCTGTTCTTGCAGCCAGAACAGTTATCAAAAAGACAATTTAGGCAGGATTGCGCTCTAACTAGCTGGAGGACAGGGAGCCAGCCCTGTACAGGAATCTTTCAGCCTCTAGTAAATGAAACTGCAAGAAAAAAAAAAAAATCAGCTTTCCTTCCTCATCTGCAGAGGGGGAAGGTGCCAGAAGGAATTTTTTATAACCATTAGCTTAAGCCAGTGCTCCCTTGCAACGACAGAATCTGCCATGGGGCCGGGGATGAAGGAGGCTCAGCATCCTCTCCTCCCATCAACTGCAGCCCCTCCAGCCACCAAAACACCCCAGCAGAGCACAGAGTGAACTCACAGCCCCTCATGTTTCATCTCATCGCTCCTGCTGTCCCTGCCAGCCCAAAAAGCACAGCTGGGTGTAAAAGGGACCACCCCAAAAAAACCAGCTGGGTCTAAAATTGGACCTTTGTCCCTGTTAGAAAGAGGTTTGTGCCGCCACAAGACAGCAGGTTCAGTGGCCAAAGGGGTTTCTTGTGCCAGGCGAGGCTGTTGGGGATTGGAGTGTTTCTGGGAAGAGGTGTTTTGGAAGAGACACCAGGCACTGTGGGACCAGGATCTGCATTTCTGGAAGGAGAAAGGCTCCTGCTTTTGTGGGGACCTGTGGTCACCTCTGGGATCACCCACCAGCTGCCTTGGGTGCCATCCTGCCAGAAAGCCAAGGCAGGGTAAGGGCTCTGGCAGCCAGTGAGGACCTGGGGAAACGTGTGCCAGGCCTTGCTGTTAATGGTAATTATTTATGGAGCACCCTGAATTCACCCCGTGTTCTGGAACAGCAGAGCGACAGCCAAATCCATCCCTGGTGAGGTTGTGGGAAGCAGAAAGTCGATTCCATGGGCTTTGATGGGAGCTGGCCCGAGTCCTGTGGCTCTGATGACATCCCTGAGAATTGACAGCAAACGCTGCCAGCAGAAAAATGACAACTTCCCACCCTGAAATTACACATAGACACATGGAGGGGAAAATTCCCTCTATTTATTCCTTGGTCAGGCAAAACTGAAAGCAAACCTTCTCCAGCTGATGTCCCCACCCTTCCCATGGGATCAGTGGCACAGCAGCCACTCTGGTGCTCTGTTATTTACCACCAAGGGAAGTAGCAGGGCTGGGATTGGAAAACACTGCCTGGGAATGTGGGGGTCTGTCAGGTCAGCTGGATCCTGGGCATGTGTGTGGCACCCCCCTGGCACTCTCTGGAGCGTTGGGGCTGAGCGTGAGGGGATCGGGGTGATGTGGGGGCTGGTTGTCCATCTGTCCATCCCAGGGCCCCAGCCTGTGCAACCACGAGAAGACTCTGAACAGCAATTATTCCATTGGAGCAACTAATGAGAGTCAGGAGTGTGACTCCTGGTGTCTGTCAAGCAGCCAGGTGGTCCCTACTGCCTGACTGGGGCGACTGGACACCCCTCCAGACATCCCCCTTTCCAGCTGGGAGGAGTCCCAGGGAATCACGAACTGGAGAGTGAGCACATGGGGCCTTCCCAGCTTTTGCAGAGCTCTGCCTATCGCTGTTCCAGCTCCTCTTTCGGTGTTGCTCTCCAAAAAGCATCGGTTGGGTTTCCCTGAGGTTTTTCTCCGGCCTCTGGAAGCTCTGGGAGACCAGGTTGGAAGCATCTCTTAAAAGCGATGGAGACTGCCTTGGTTTGTGCTTCCTTCGGGAGAGCTGGAGAAGGGCGTTTGTTTTCCCAGCCCTTGTCTCTGCTTGTTCTCGCTCCCGCAGCTTTCCCAGGACAGCCGAGCCCGCGCTGACGCTGCTGGGAAGTTTCCAAGCCGGCCCAGCAGCCCTGCTCACAGCTCCTCCAAAGGGAAAGCTCATTAAATTGATGATCCAGGGATCCTTTATCCAGAATCTCCCATTCTTATTAGAGGCATTAATTAAAACAATAGCAGATCAAAGCGCTCCGAAGCATCTCATTTGGGATGATGCCTCCTCCCCTCCGCATCCCGGCTTTTGTTCTCATCCCTTTGAGGTCAGCGGCGCTGTTATTGCACCAGCAGCATCCCGGGGCAAGGCAGGAGGAGCCGGAGGAGCAGCCGAGCGTCTCCCTGCAGCTGCAGGAGCCGGACACGAGGGCACGGGGGTGACGATTCCCACGCACGCTCAGGGAAAAGCACCTCTCTTCGCTCCGTCTCTCCCGCGGTCCCAGCCCCTCTCGGAGCGCGGCGAAGCTCCTCATCCTGCACGGCCAGTTGAGCAGCCGCCCCGATGGGCTGCGCGTTCTCCTGGAGCAGCAATTAGCAAGTGCTTGGTGTGATGGGCATCTCTCTCCTCTGAACTCCTCTTCAGGCGCTTCCAGCTGCTGCTTATTAGCGTTTGGGAGCGCAGGGGGGAGCGGAGCGCGGCCTGACCCGGGGAAATCTGCAGGCTTTTATTAGCGCTGCAGATAATTACATTTAATAAGGACACCGGCTTTTCCCACACCAGATAGCTGAACCATCCATCTTCCCCTTTAATAATAAAACCCTCTCCGACTCATTTACATTCATTGTTCCTTTTGCAACACAACGTTACGCCCGTTTTATCGCCCCCGGATCCGAGGCGGTCGCTCACACGGCACCTCGCAGGAGGAGCGCCCGTGGCGTGGGGAGGGGCTGTTCCCAGGGCAGCGTGGCCTCATCCCCGTGCCCAGGGGCCTGGCAGCCCTTTGCCTGGGGAGCCACAACCACCCGAGCACAAGCACCTTGGAACATTTCACAATAACTCTGTGGCTTTGTGGACTCCGGAGCAATTACTCACCTGGCACGAACCCGCACTGCAGGGATTGCGTCTCCAGAGATCAGAGAATGAATCACGGGATCGTGGAATGGTTTCTGTTGGAAAGACCCTTCAGGCTCATCACGTTCCAACCGCCAGCCAGGGGCAGGGACACCTTCCACCAGCCCAATTGCTCCAAACGGCATCCAGCCTGGCCTTGGACACTTCCAGGGATCCAGGAGCAGCCACAGCTTCTCTGGGCAACCTGGGCCAGGGCCTGCCCACCCTCACAGCCAGCAATTCCTTCCCAATGTCCCAAGATCCCTGCCCTCCAGCAATGGGAAGCCATTCCCTGTGTCTTGTCCCTCCATCCCTTGTCCCCAGTCCCTCTCCAGCTCTCCTGGAGCCCCTTCAGGCCCTGCAAGGGGCTCTCAGCT
>JAWMRA010000016.1:1188928-1201950 GCA_035584735.1 Pseudotriccus pelzelni | reverse complement strand
TCCAGGAGGGTTTGGCTGATCCTCTGGGGCACAGGGGGTGACTCTTGGGGCTGGGCCTGTGCAGGGCTGAGAGTTGGGCTGGATGGTCCTTGGGGGTCCCTCCCAGCTCAGCACATTCTGGGCTTCTGTGAAATCTTCCTTGTGCTGCTCTGAGCAAGGTGTTCACCCCTGGCTGGAGAGAAGATGAGGTGAATTTTATCCTGTAGAATCACTGTCAGAGTGAAGCTCTGTGGTCTGGACACTCACCTGCCTGGGCACACACAAGAGATTATTGCCCAGGGAGGTTTGGAGTCCCCACCCCTGGAGGTGTCCAGGGAAGGACAGGACGTGGCACTCAGTGCTCTGTGCTGGGGGACAAGGTGGGCATCGGGCACAGGCTGGATGTGGGAGGCCTTTTCCAACCTTAATGACTCTTTGATTTGATTGCAAGTTGGATGAAATGTTTATTGCCATCCCAAAGAAGGAGGGTTATTAAATGCTCTCCTCCTGCAAACCCTCCTGAGCTTCCAAGCTCAGAGAAGTGCCAAAAAAAAAAAGGGGAGTTACTTTGTCTGTGTTAGAAAGAAAAGGAAATTTAAAAGAAAAGGTTGTTCTGGATGCCCTTTTCCTGATTTCTATGTTTCAGCAGAGCTTCTGAGCTGTGAAAATTGCTGGCACTGGGTGAAGTGGCAGATGGAGGAGTGTGGGGTGGGAGAGTCTGGTGGCTCCAGGTTTGGACAGGGGAGCTCAGGGGGAGAGGGGAGCTGAGGGCCAGGCTGAGACACCTGGAGTAGCTTCTCCTGGACAAGGAAGTCTCCCTGTCTTTGCCTGACTTGGCTACACCAAGAGCTGAGAAGCTGTTGGGTGTTCAAGGGGTACGCTGAGGTGTCCATCGCCAAGGGAGCTCTTTGTGTGGCACCCACAAAAGGTGCCCTGACCCAGCTGTGTCACCTGGGCAGTGATGCCACCAGCTCTTACTGCTGCTTCCCCCCTTTCTTATCCCTAAAACATCCCAGCAAGGAGGGACAGGAGGTTGTTTTGAGTCCTGCTCAGAATTTCAGCCACGTTAAGGAACAAACCAGGTTTAGGGGATTTTCCCTTTGTCTTCTCCGGCTCCTCCGGGTTTGTGAGGATTGTTTGCCAAGTGCAGAAGCTGTAACAGAGTTACTGTCAGGCCTGTTTGCTGTGTGATACCAGAGGGGTATCGTGGTACCAGGGAGGCAGGTTGGAAAGAACCCAAAATCTTCATTCTAATGCTGGAAATATCTTCATTAAAGGCCAGCAAAGACCTTCCAAGGCTTTCTGGACAGGCCATCTGTCAGCTGAACAACACACCTGCCTGGGGAGTCACAGAGAGAGCCCAGGGTGGCAGTGAGGACACTGATTTTGATTTATTATTTTTTTTCAGACCTCAAACACCTCCTGGATGTTTTCCAGTCTCTGCCCTGGAGACCCCCCAGCCCCAAGGCCAGAGCACGGGGGGGCAGAGGATGAAGTAAGCCTTTGCTTCTTCTACTTCCAAACAAAAAACTCCCAGTATAAAATACATTTAAAGAGGGAAAAGAAGTAGATTTTGAGGTGTAAACTGAGGGACCAGCGAGTGAGGGAAAGGAGTAAAGTGAATTGTGGCCTGTGCCAGGAGATGCCCTGAGTAGCTGTGACCTTCATGGTCATGATCTGACAGGTGATCCTGGTGAATGGGATTAAGCTGTGAGGGTTTGGGTGCCATCTCAATAATTAAGTTGATATTTCTTCATGCTCTGGTGAAATTCCAGTGGGAAACTGAAGAGGAATCTTTGTTCTTTAGAAACACCCTGAGCAGTAGAAGCTGCTGGGAGCAGATGTTTGTGAGGGAAGAGATGGGATCTTTCCCTTAGGAGCCTGTTTTAGAGGGAGTGGAGTGTGGGAAGAGGGTGGGAGAATCCCAGAGTGGGGGACTGGGTTGCGAGGGACCAGAGTGGCCCGTCTGGTCCCACCTCCTGCTCCAGCAGGGCCATCCCAGAGCACCTGGCACAGGATTGTCCCCAGGGAGGGACACTCCACACCCTCTCTGGTCTCTGTTCCAGTGCTGACAGGGAAGAAGTTCTTCCTCCTGTCCAGCTGGAGCTTCTTGGGCATCAGTTCCTGCCCGTTCCTCCTGTGCCATTGCTGGCCCCCCCCAAGCAGGGCCTGGGCCATCCTCTGCCCCCTCCCTGCAGCCCCTGACACACAGAAAGCACGGATCTGGCATCTCCCCAAGTTCTCCAGCCTGGCACAGGTCATGGCTCGTGTCTGTCTGAGGGGCTGCACCTTTTGTGCTGCTCCACAGTGGAATGTGGTGCCACTCCTGCTCCTTGGCTTCGGTGCCTGAGTGTGAGGAGTGAGAGTTCCTGGCTACAGCAAACCTCACACCACGTTCTTCCTCTCCTCACACCCCCTGGGAGGCCCACCCTGCATGTTGGAGGGGGCTGGGAAAAATTGCCAAGGGTTTATGGCAAAAAGATGCTTTCAAGTAAATGGTGCTCTGGAGATGAAGGTCTTTGGATTCTTGGCCGTGTAATAGATCAGTTTGGGGCAGGTCTTGTGGCAGGTATTTCATAGAAACAGAGACTCACAGAATGACAGAATCATAGAATTATAGACTCACAGAGTCATGGAATTATGGACTCACAGGATCATAGAATTACGGACTCACAGAATCATGGAATTATGGACTCACAGAATCATGGAATTATGAACTCACAGGATCATAGAATTATGGACTCACAGAATCATGGAATTATGAACTCACAGGATCATAGAATAGTGAGCTCATAGAATCACAGATTCATAGACTCACAGAATAATAAATTGGCCTGGCTCGGAAGGGACCCTAGATTTCTTAACTTTCTCTACAAACTTCTTCTTTGTCACTACTCACAGAGCAGGGTGGAGTCTCATCCACTGGAGGTGCAAAGCCTGAGCTCATCTGTGTGTCACATCCTCTGTGAGCGCTGCTCCTTCTCCACCCCTCTCCTGGAGTCCCCTGGGCTGGTGTTTCTGGCAGGTGAAGCATCTCCAAGATTTCTTCCTGCCTGTTAAAGTTTGGAGGTGCAGCTGCCTCTTGCTGTGAGTTTGGGAGAACTTTCTTTGGAGTTTTATTTGCGTAGTGGCGGCTTTTTAACTCTTTCTTTCTGGGAACTGGGGGGTTTCTTCAGCCGCTGTTGTGTCGAAGGATGAATTCACGTGGGTGGCACTGTCCTGCCCTTTATCCCTGTGGATTCCCCCAGGGGTGTGGGGGTTTTTCCCTCCTTTCTGCCCATCCTGCCCTGGTGTTGACTGAAAAGGTGATGTCTCTTTGGTGTGAGCAGAGTTAACCCTGGCACTGGAAGAACGTCACCGGTGATTTTGCCCTCCTGCCAATGGGCTGGGGGGAAGTTGCTGCCTGGAATTAGGGATTTTAGTGTGACAAACGTCATGATTATCATCTTTTGGGACAAGGAACATCCCACCTTCCTGTGCACAAATACCTTTTCTTCTCCAGGCACATCCTCAGGAACAACACTCAAGAGGTGCTGTTTTGCTCTCTAATAAGCACAGGGTGTGAGCTCTCCCTCCTCCTCACTGCTCCCTAATTACAGAGGTTTTTGCTCTGCAGCACCTTAGAACTGTCAGCCTCCATAGCAAGGCCCTTCCTCTTCAGATATGAATTCATTTCTTCCTCCCAGCATCACCCCTTTGACACTGGGCTGGCCAGGCTTGATCACAAATTGCTTTCAAGCCCTGGGATGTTCTGAAGATGCTGAGTTGCTGTTAAGCCTTCTTATTTTCTTTATTTTTTTTTTACTTAATCTCATCCTGTATCACAATGTGATTTTCTTCCATAACATAATTGACACGAACCACGTCCTGCAAAAGGACTTGGATGCCTCAGTTTTGAAGTTCAGCATTCCTGTGGGTTTGCTGCTTCATTTCAGGCTCGCTCAGTGCTCTGGTTTAGCCAAGATTTGGGGTGGTTTGCCGTTTTTTTAATGACTGGGCTTCTGGGAGCACAATTATTAAACAAATTGCAGGGGCCCCTGTGGAAAATGTGCTGTTTGGTGAGAGCAGGAGATTCACAAACGTTTCTTCAGCACCTTAAAAATATATTTACAGAGCAGTGGAAATGTGGATTGGCTTCAAGTCGGATTCTCAGCTCTCCCAGTTCTCCATCAAGTGGGGTGAACTGTTAACAAATGAACCAGCAAAGCAGGAAACAGAAAGGATGTAAAGATATCAATCTGAATATTAAAGCCAATCTCCCACTTTAAGCCTGTCCACTGAGTTGGTACCTGAGTCCTGTAGCCCTGGAATTACTCATCAGGTAAATGAATTAGCCCAGTTTTCCCAGAAGGGCTCTGCCAGCAGCAGCAGCATCTGCAGGGATGTTTAATGCCCTGAAGGCAGAAGCAAAGGTCCCTCTTGGTCTGTTCTAGGGGGTGATGGATGTGCAGGGAAAAGCAGGGCTGGTGCTGGTTTTCCTCATGTGCGGAATTTCTCATTGAAACAGGGGGAAACTTGGGAAGGGCACGAGCCATGAGGTATAAAAAAACTAACTCGTGTCAGGGTCAAGAGAAAAACCTGCTGCAAACACTGCAAACAGGGAATGGGAAGGTGTTAAATCCCAGGAATAACAACATGCTGAGGTGATGGGGTTGGGTCACACTGCAAGTGTGTGCAAGGAAACCCTTGCACAGGGTAAAGCAGCTCTGCTGAACTCCCCCCTCTGAGCAGTGCTTGGCCTGAACTTGTGCTTTGTATTATCATTTCTGGTGGGATTCAGTCGAAAATCTGTCACTGTCCTGTGATCCTTGCTCCTTCTTCATCTCCAGCTTTATTTTCCATGTATCCCCACTGTTTTGTTTTGTCCTCCTGCTGTCTCTCTACACTCTGCAGCCTGGGGGAAAAATTGTCTTATGAGTGTACTTATTTGCATGACAAGAAGTGGGTAAAAGAAAACAGCAAATGATCCAGTTGGGCCAAGGTAAAATGAACTCTCCACTGGAAATCCCTCAGAGGAATTCCAGCTGCCTCATTCAAGAAATGAGGTTTTCAAGTGCTTGAAACCCTTGTGTGAGGTCACTGACTGGAGCTTTGGATGGTTTGAGGTGATTTTGGAGGTCTCCTTCCACCAGCCCAGCTTGTTCCAACCCGGCCTTGGACACTTCCAGGGATCCAGAGGCAGCCACAGCTTCTCTGGGCAACCTGTGCTAGGGCCTGCCCACCCTCCCAGCCAGGAATTCCTTCCCAATATCCAATCCATCCCTGTCCTCTGGCAGTGGGAAGCCATTCCCTGTGTCCTGTCCTTCCATTCCTTGTCCCCAGTCCCTCTCCAGCTCTTCTGGAGCCCCTTTAGGCCCTGCAAGGGGCTCTCAGCTCTCCCTGGATCCTTCTCTTCTCCAGGTGAATCCCCCCAGCTCTCCCAGCCTGGCTCCAGAGCAGAGGGGCTCCAGCCCTGGCAGCATCTCCGTGGATTCTGTGATTCTAAATCAGCACCATCCGACTTTGGTGCTGCACTAGCAGGGTCTGGGGGTGAATTGCACTGCCAGCCCCTCCCGGCTCAGGCTGAGCAGGAGCCCTTGGGATTCCCAGCCTTGGGCTACCAGGTATCAGGAGGAGGTTGCCACACAAGGGATGGAGCTGTGATTTTGGCCTCCTCCTGAGAGCTCCAGCAGAGCAGGTTGTGGAGCACAGCACACACGGGGGAAGGAGCTGCCAGCCGGGTGCTCCCCTCCGGATCGATGCTCACCCCGGGGTGGAGAAGCCCATTTGCATTTCCCTGTATTAATTCAGGCACCCAAGTGGAAGACGCCGATGTCTTTTTAATGCACCTGCCTCTTCAGGCCGAGCACAGAACCTCCCCGGTGCTCCCTGTGCACACGCAGCCGCACAGGAGCAGTGATTTATCGCAGACGCAGAGGTTTGGGATCCCGTTGCACGGCGGGCAAGGATTTTGGTTTTCCATAGCTATTTATTTGCATAGCAGCGAGTGCAGGTGATTAACAGAGAGCGCTGCGGTCAGGGCGAGCCCGCGCTGAAATACGGCCCCGCTGCCAAGAGCCGCAGCATTAATTATTAACTCCGTACAGGAGATTTGCCGCTCTCCCAGCACCAGGCGCTGAAATAGTTTCCTACATAAAAGAGCATTAAGTGAAAGCCCGGATAAAGCCGATCGCTCGGCAAAGTGACGTCCCGCTTTCAAGACCTATTGCTCGGCAGGCAAATTTACAATCCTTTAATTCCATTTACAAGGCGGCAACACAAAAGGGAGCTGGAGACGGAGGCTGGAAGCCGAGAGACTGAAGGGGAGGAACAAAATAAACAGGAGTCCAAGGGAGCCAGGATCAGGCCCCCCCCCTCTGAAATTCAGCCGCTCATTAAATTCCAGCCGGGATTAGAGGCAGGAAAGCGCCGAGTAAAGATTTCGCCGTTGTTCAATGGGAGGTATATTAAGTTATATAGGTTCCATCTTGTCCCTATTCATGCCTAGCTGGGTTGTCTATACCCGAGCAGCAAAGCGTAATTTGCTTATAAATAATTGACTTCTTGGCGATTAAAATCTCTTGAGGGGCTCTGGGTTTATTCACAACAAGCCGCCTCGGCCTGCCGTGCAAATTAGGCCTTTCAAACCTGTCTCATCTCCAACAGAAATGTTATGAAGAGTGATTTTTTTATCCCCTGTAATAACCTTCAACTAACCTTTAAACTGAAGTGAATAATTTAAATCTTATTTTCATATCAATGGGGGAGTCAAGCCAAGCAATTATCTTTTATCTGTATACTCTGTCGTCAGAGCGAGGCATAATAAAGTTTTCCCAAGTGGGCAGAGCGAGGCAGCGAGAGGAGGAGAGAGCGGGAGCGCGATGGGATCTGAAGACATTAATGCAGCGATGAATTATTCAGTAATGAGTACAAGATCTGCCATAAAAGATCCGCCAGCGCCCGCCCGGTGAACGCCACAAATTGCCGGATGGTCGGCGCAATTAGTGCCGGCGAGGGTGGGTGGCCGGCACCCCCTGCCCGGGGAGGCTGGACCGGCACCCCCCGGCACGGGGGAGCAGAAAAAAAGGGGGAAAAGGACCAAAAAAAAAACCCCACCCCCAGCCAAGTTGTCGGGGGGGGGGGGGGAGTGGAGGTGAAATTCCCCGCCGTGCTCATTAGCATTCTGCCGGGCTCCTTCCTCCCCCCATCCCGCCGGACCCTCCATGATCTTTTTTTTATTAATTCATAAAATCCCGGCCCTGTGATTGAGGCGCTGATTGCAGGAGCAGCCAAACTCGGGGCTGGGGGAATATTGCATCTTCCCTGCCCAGCCTCGGCAAGGGAAACACGGCCAGGGCATCAAATATTAATCCCTTCCCTTGGCCGGGGCCAGGGAGAAGCAGGACTGGGGTGGCTGAGCAGGGCTGGGAGCAGAGAGAAGCCAGGGAAAAAGGAAAATCCATCATTAAACTGCTGCACTGAGCCCTGCTGAACTGCTGGAGTTGTATCCCTCTTTTCCAGCTTAAATGTGGCTTTAACCTGCAGGTCCCGCCGCAGCCACAACCACCCGGTGCTGCCCCCAAAGTTTAAGGTCCCCAAATTCCTCTGATCACCCATAAAAAAGGTCCCGGCACCTCACACTGCTGCCTTCCAGGGGATTGACTTCATGCCCAAAATCCAGGGGGAGGAACATGGATGCTCCAGGCTGGGGACTCTCCTTCCCTGCTCCTGGGTGAGCCACATCCATCACACCACCCCTGGTGCCCTGTAAATATCTGCAGCACAGCACAGGCAGGCTGTGAGCGTTTTCCGTCTTGGCTTTTCCACCCATCACTGGTGGAGGGCTGGGAAATGATGGACAACTCAGGAAAATCCCAGGGGGTGGAAGGCTGGTTGGTTGCTGCACAAAACAAGGACCCAGGGCGATCCAAGCAGTGTAACAGCACTGGATTAGATGTCAGGGCAGCTCTGGCACTGAGCATTAAATATCTTCATGTAATCTTTCCACTTAAACCAATGATTAAACAGATTTAGCAGATGATTAAACAAATAAAGATTAATGAAACAAGCAAAGCAATCAAATCTTTATGGGGGAATAAATGCGTGATCCAAAACAATATTAGGACAAATTGTCTAAAACTAATAGTGGATGTGTTGCTTTTGTCTAAACAGCGTTTGTTATGTTCGCACTTGGTTGCAATCAAAATATTTGCTCAAACCCGGATGGATCTGAAAATCCAAAACACTAGCGAGGATTAAAGAAAAAATAAGGAATGTTTTGCAGGATTCCTTGTCGCCCTGGGCTGAGCAAGCAGCTCCTGCCCACCCTGAGGGGACCTCATGAGGGTTGGGCTGAGGGCTGGAGCAGCTCGCGATGATCCCTGAGGATGGTGAGGGATGGGACAGCTGGAGCACGGCCAAAGGGACCCTGGGGCATGTTCCAGCCCAACACCCACCTGTGCTGGGCCCTCTTTAGTTAATTTTATGGGAAATAGATGTTCTTTAAGGTTCCTCCCCACTCCAGCCATCCTATGACTCCGTGAACCCAAGGCTTCGCACTCCTCTCTGAGCAGCAGCGGTGGGTTTAGAGCTGTAAGTCTTTTTCTTTCATCAATTTTGCATACAGAAAGATCGTGTTTGCTCTAAATACTTTTGTTTTTAAAGCCTCCTAAATTTTTGAAACGAAAATAACAAGGGGGAGGAAAAAAAAAAGAAAAAGACTTCTCCAGACAAACTGTCAGGAGGCTGCAGCCGCCAACAAACACAAACAGAGCTCCCGCCGCCGGAGCGGTTAATTAGGAGGGGAAGGAAACGAGGTGCCAAACACCGGGGATAGCTGTGCGAGTTCCTGGGGCTGCAGCACACGTGGGCCTGCAGGTGTGAGCACGGATGTCCTGTCCACACGCGGCCACAGCACCCGTGGGGTCTCCCAGAGGTGGTCCCTGCTGGAACAGGGTGTCCCAGGGTGGATGTCCAGACCGCCGGTGTATTTCTTGGCATTGGGATGATGCTCTTGGACGAAACAATCCCGGTCAGCGCCGAGGGATAGAGCCAAGAGGTTTAGCTGATGCTCCTAAAGCTCGCGAATGTTGGGGGATGTGAAGTGGCCACTTAACGCTAGTGGATGTCTTTGTTTCCAAAAATAGGGTAATGGGGAGGGATGCAGGGAATTCCTGGTGCCACAGGGCCAGATCAGATCCCTCTGTCTGGGCCACATCTGCAGTTAAGGGCATAAACAGCTTTGCCTCCCACCCCTTTGGCCTCAGGGGATGGAGGTGAGCATCCCTTCTGCTGGGGTCAGGGAATCACAGGATTATGGAATTGTTTGGGTTGGAAAACCCCTCTGAAATGGAGTCCAAGCTCCTCCAGCACTGCCAAGGCCACCACTAACCCATGTCCCCGAGTGCCACATCCACACGGATCTTAAATCCCTCCAGGGATGGGGACTCCACCCTTGCCCCGGGCAGTTGGGCCAGGGCTGGACAGTCATTTCTGTGAAAAAATATTCCCTGCTATCCAACCTGAACCTCCCCTGGTGCAACCTGAGGCCACTTGTGCTTCTAGAGATGGAGCGCAATGTGCACTTGGACTCCAACCCTCTGCAGGGTCCTGCTCCAGAAGGTGCCGGCACAGGCGGTTGGGGTGAGATCCAGGGGCTCCCAGGCTGTGCCTGGGATGCTGACAGCAGCCTGGACCAGGAGCCCAAAGCCCCCGGTGCTCCCACCACCTGGACCCTCCCTCTGAGCCGCCTGCCTCGGCTCTGCTTCAGCAGAGAGTGCAGATTTACATTCAGCAGCTGCAGCAGGAGAATCCAGCAAGTCCATGACATGAATTCCAAGTCTCCCTTCCTCAAGGAAAGGCTGGAGCCAGCTCAGCATCCCTCCTCTCTCCCCCCTCCTTTTTTTTTGGAGACTCATTACTATATTGTGGATATTCTCCACTAAAGGGCATCTCTTTGAATGCATTTGCTTTTTTATTAATGTGTGCTAAGACAAGTCAAGCCTGATTATCATGAAGACAATTGCTGAATTCCCTCCTGGAGAAATCTCATCTAGACTGTGTAGGCGTTTTAATTTCAGAGACCCATTAATTGGCACAATTGCTTAAGCAGCTGCTTTCCGTGTCATTTTAGGACCACTTTATGAAAAACAGAGCCTAAAAAAAAAAAAAAAAAAAAAAGAAAAAGAAAAAGAAAAAGAAAAAAGTATATGACAGGCCAGAGCTTTCTACATGGCAACATAATTAATGCAAGGAGCTTCCTTGGAGCAGCAAAGCCACAAAAAGCCACCAAAATACGGGTGCCCTGTGCCAGCTGCGCGCGGGGAGAGGAGCAGCCCCCGCCCAGCACCCACCACCCTCTGGGAATCAGCTGGGCGAGGAGCTCAGCACCCTGCCCTGCCACAGACACCTCGTTATCCCGGGGTCCTCTGGAAAAATCAAAGGACACATCAAAGGAGAGGGCAGAGGGATCCAGCAGGAACCAGCCCAGCGCATCTCCCAGCACTGGTGGCACTGCGGGTGCCTGAGGTGGCGGAGGGGGACTGGGGGGGGGTCTCTGCACCTCAGGGGGGATGAGGAGGGGTTTGGGGGCAGGGAGGCAGGAGGACCAGGGGGTCTGGAGGGTCCAGGGTGTCCAGCCAGCCCCGGGCTGGCTCCACGGGCTGGAGGCCGGGGGCTGAGCACCCACGGGGGTCTCAGGCTCCCTCGAGGCGCTGGGGGCTGACCTGCGTGAGCACTGCCGGTGTCACAGCCAGCACACTCAGGCTTCCCCCAGCACAGCCCAGCTCCCAGAATCAGGTTAATTATTGAATTAATAAAGGGCGAATCCTTCACTCCAGGAGAAGTGGCCAGCCCGAGCTCTGCGCTAGTCTTTGCCACAGGCAAAAATACACATTCCCATTTATTAATAAATACAGCCGTATCAATGCCCTAAATTATCAGCGGAATATATTTGCTAACCCAAAGCAATAGTAGGAACAATTACTTATTAATAAAGCAATAGCTAAATCTAATTACATCCCCATCAGATCCTGCAAGTAATAAAACCACAGTTGCCTTCCAGAGCCGAGGGACCTCCTGACCTCAAATCAAAGTTTAAACCATCCATCAGCTCCCAATACATTCCCAGCACATCCAGCAATTACCATCACCTCCATGCACTCCCCGGCAGGGGCAGGGGTCACCCCATGTGCTGCATGGCTGTAAGCTAGAACAGAGCCTTAGAAATCTCATTATCCTGTTAACCATACATTTATCTGACAAGATAAAAGAGACTAGGTGACCAAGCTATCATTAAAGATTAATAGAAAGTATAAAAAATTCAGCTGCAACCAGCATTACTGTTTAGTGCCTGTGATAGGCCTGACAGGATTATTAATCAGGCAGCCAAAAAGATTTAGGTCTTTGCTCTTGGTTTTTCCGTTTCAAGCCGTTCGTGCCGTCCCCCCGTCCCCGGCAGGTCGGGGAGGACGGTGGTTAATTGGTTCGGGGGGGTTTGGACGGGAGGACTCCGATCAATTATGGAATGCCGGGTGTGGAGGTGAGGACGGTGCCGGCCGGGATGCTCCGGGAGGGCCGGGATGTTTATGGCAGCGGCTCCTCTCCCCGCGCCAGCCTATTAATAAATTGTACAGATCAATGCCAGGATTAATTTTAATAGAGGGCTACAAGGATCACGCAACTCCCAGGGCAATTTTCCCCTCATTCTTAATTCCATTTAAGTTTAACATGAAAGATTCCCAGGTAACACCTACACAGGAAGAAACGAGATTTCCCTGTTTTTAAGTCTTAAGTATTCTTTTTATTCTGCTTTGCTTTTTTTTCCCTTTTGATCATAAATCAATGTCCTTCGCTGCTTTCCCGGCAAGCCGGGCTGCGGGCGCTGCCCTCCATTTCTGCACCTGCCGGCGAGAAAAACCAATAAATTAGGGAAGGGGGTTCCTAAAATACTGTGCAGAGGGGGGAGCCTGATGGAAGGGGGTTCCCAGTACCCCATGGCCCCACTGCCAGCACGCCGGGGCTCCCCTCGTCCCCCTCCTCGAGGGGTCCCTGCCTTGACATCCTCCAAAAAAACCCACGAAATATTACTGAAAGCTTCATCAGCCTTTGCTGCTCCAACCCCAGAAATCACTCAGATCCTTTTAAAAAATCCCTGCCCAGGGCAGGGGATGGAATGAGATGGTCTTTAAGGTCCCCCCCAACCCAAACCATTCTGTGATTCTATGAAAACCAACCTTTTATTTTCTCATAAAAATATCCCAGTGGCAGCTTTTTTTGGGATAAGTCCACTTGGGATGGTTCAGACCATCACAGCACTGTCCATCTTTTTCCACAAAAATGGAACAAACCAGAGAAATACCTGCGAGCATCAGCCCCCTGTGAGAATAATTTGCCTTAAAACCACCGCAAAAATATTTTTTTCCCTGGAAAAAGTGAAAATCAACCTGCAAAGGCCATGGTGCCTCAGGAATGGCTCCATGTCAGGGAAGTGTCTGAATCACAGCCCAGAGCCTGGCTGGGAACACAGTCCGCATACCCAGAGTGGTTTCCATCCCAGTAGCACATGTAATCCTTTACAGGGAGTTTATCTGCAGCAGAAATCACGTTTAAAAGCATTTCCCCAGTGAATTACCGTGTTTTCCATCAATTCGGTCCATCGTGTGAGATCCTGCAGCTGGGCAATTAATCATCAAACATAATTGGAATTACGCAAAGACCAAACTGGTCCTGTAGAGATGCTCAGGGAGGTTTGGTGACAAGGAATGGAGGTGACAGGGGCTGGGATGCACCAGAGGGACCTTCCACCTGGGACAGGACATGTGCCGGCTCCTTCCTACAAGGACCCCTCCCAGCCACCTGCAGCAGCATCTGAGCAGGATCCTGCTTTTCCAGTGATGCAGAAACCCCTCAGATCTTCTTCAGAGAGTCCCAGAATCCCAGAAGGGATTTGGGTTTGATGGGACCTTAAAGCCCATCCAGTTCTACCCCCTGCCATGGGCAGGGACACCTTCCACTAGCCCAGGGTGCTCCAAGCCCCGTCCAACCTGGCCTGGGACACTTCCAGG
>JAWMRA010000016.1:1152755-1172760 GCA_035584735.1 Pseudotriccus pelzelni | reverse complement strand
GTGTCCAAGGCCAGGTTGGACGGGGCTTGGAGCAACCTGGGCTGGTGGAAGGTGTCCCTGCCCGTGGCAGGGGGTGAAATTAGATGGTTTGTAAGAACCCATCAACCCAAACCATTCGGGAATTCTATGATTCCATGTGGGACTGTGAGTCCAGGCTGCTAACGCAGCAGGAGCGAGATCTGTGGTTACCCCAGTGCTGTACCGGGGCTGATCTGACCAAACTCCCAGTGAGATGAGTCCTGTGGGTCTGAGTTTGGGTTGGAGCTTCTCCTTGTCTGCCCACAGTGCCTGGAGGAGTCAGAACCTCTCAGCCCTCTGTGCTGTCTCCTCTCTCACACCTTGCCCCGTGCTCCCCAGCTGAGCCCCCGTCTTGCCAACACCCCCTTGGCTGCTGCAGGAGCAGAGCCGGGGCTGGGGATGCCCCGCTCCTCTTCCCAGCCCTGCTCCTGCCCTTCAGCTGCCCGCTGGGACTGGCTGCCAGGAACCTGGAAGGAAGCGGTCTGTGGAACGGTGGCAGCGAGGAGCCGGCTCAGAAATGTGGCTTGAGGTTTGTGCTCTGGAAAGCTGAGTAACTTCCACCAGAAGCAAGACCACAAGAATAAAAATCCATCCCGGGAAAAGCCTGCATCACTGACCTTTTGAGGAAGGGGTCGAGGGGTTCAGTGACCTGGAAGTGTCCAGAGCTGAGCCCCAGGGCCACGTGCCCCTGCTTTGCTCTGCACAGGCAGCACCAGCATTTGGTACCATTGCCAGTACTCTCACAGGGAAGAATTCCTTCCCAATATTTCATCTATCCCTGCCCTCTGGCAGTGGGAAGCCATTCCCTGTGTCCTGTCCCTTCAGGCCCTTGTCCCTCTCCGGCTCTCCTGGAGCCTCTTTAGGTCCTGGAAGAGCCTCTAAGGACTTTTTGGAGCCTTCTGTTCTCCAGGCTGAACATCCCCAGCTCTCCCAGCCACAGCTGTTTTTTTGGGAAATAGGCTTTTATGGCCCTGCAGATCCATCTGGGATGATTGGAGGAGCTCAGGAACAGCTGAGCCACTGCAGGCATCTGATTTTTGGTGCAGGACATGTGGGTGAGCCCAAGGAATGGCACCAGCAAAGGAGCTGCAAGTCATGGCTGCCCTGATACAGCATTTGCACTCAAAGCTGGTGTTTCAGCAGAACTCTGTGGATGGGAGAGCAGCACCTCGCTGTGCTGTCAGCTGTGGTTCAGTGAACGGGCCCCTCTGCTGCTGCTCCCTTCTTCCTCTTCCTCTTCCTCCCAGCCCCGCTCCCTGCCCACAAAACCTTCCCAGCCAGCAAAGACAAAGCCCAAAATCATCGAGTTCAGCCACTCCCAGCACTGCCCAGGCCATGGCCCCAAGCTCCCTGTCAGGATGGAGGAGGCAGGACCAGCTGGGACCCAGAGCGGCATCAGCACCAGGGGGCTCCTCGAATGACTCAACACAAACCCCGGTGGTCCCGGAGCAGCCACAGCCCAGGTCACCTTCCCTATTGCGATCCCGGGCAGAGGAGAGCCCTGTCCCCATTCCCAGGGCCCCCTTCCCCCAGCCCAGCACCAAGGGTGGCAGCAGAGAGGAGAAGTGTCCAGAGACACGGAGCGCTCACATCCCACCTGCAGCCAAGAGTGCCGCTGGCAGCTGCCCAGACACAGAGGTTTGTTTTCTTTAGAGAGGATCTCAGCTTGAAGGGGAAAGAATACCCCCCAAAAGAAAAATTAAAGAAAAAAGAAAAAAGAAACCACGGCCACATCCTGCCCGAACTGTGCTGTGAGGTGTCACTTGTGACGAGGACAGTCGGGGAGCAGCACTGGAGGCGGGAGCTCTTGCCAAGTGACACTTGAGCTCTGAGTCAATCCGCTGAAGCCACAAATCCATTTGCTTGTGAGCTTGAAACCACAGCAGCCCATGGTGCTCCTCAGCACCTCGGGTGCCACCACCATGGGGGTGCCCCGTGTCCTGTGGGACACCCTGCAGGGACCCCTGTGAGCTGACCCCGGTGCTCCCCTGGGCTGGGACCCCACGTGTGAGGGGCTGAGCCCTCCCAGCGCTGGCTGCAGGGACGGGGCATTGCTGCGAGCGAGATGGGAGGGGAAAGAGGGTCTGGAAAGATCATAGAACCAGAGTATGGTGTGGGTTGGAAGTGCCTTTAAAGGCCATCTAGATCCAGGGCCCTTCCCAGGTCATCTACCGCACAGCACTCAGCATGCACGCTGGGGTTCCCCTTCCATCCCCACCCAGCACCACGGAGCCCGTGGCTCCTTGGCCGTGCCCGGTGGTGGCACAGGGATCTCACCTGCCCCAGGGGCCAGCCCGCACCCCCAAACCCCGCCACGGGCAGGGTTGGACCCCGCACCCCTCGGTGTGGGGCTGGCTGGGGGGGGGAGGCTCCTGGAATGCGGCTTTGAAATCCGGGTGCTTCTCCCCCCGTGGGTCAATAAACACTCGCCGTGGGTGGCTGGTGACTCGCGGGCTCCTCTGCAGAGGGAGCCAGGAACGGGGCACTGGAGAGTGGCAGGAGGAGCCCGAGCAGTTAGAGGCTGCCCCAGGGGTAGGCAGGGACTGAGCGCCCTGGGAAGGGCAGTGGGGTCCCGCTGGGGTCCCCTGACAGCGCTGCTGTGACAGCACACACCCACAGCAAACAGCCCACCCTGGGCCGCCCCTGATGCCACAGGGGGCCAGCAGGGCAGGGGCTCTCAGGGCACTGCAATATGGGGCTGATGGTGGGGGGAGCACAAGCACTTCGCCGCCACAACAAACCGCACCGCCTCGGGAGGGTTTGGGGCTTTGCCCCCAGGAGACCTCCCTGCAGTGAGACGGAGCAGGGTGGCACTGCAGAGGGTTTGGGTGGCTCTGGGCACTACAGACGCCCCGGGCTGAGGCGCTGGCACAACAAACCGTTCCCTAATAACACATGGTAGCTGTGGGAAAGGCTCCGAGACCACACAGGCACCGCACACCCTCCTCCAGGCTGTGCAAGGAGGCAAAACAACCCTGGGGTGCTGCTCGGTGACTGGAGCCAAGTGCCCCCGCACACCCCCGGGCACACACCCACTCGCTGTGCCAGCCAGGACGGCACAACCTCCCCAGACCCAGGCACCGGGTTCACACCCGCAGCACCTCCTCCCCTGGGCTGGGGTTACGCTCAGCAGCACAATTAGGAGGAGAAAAGTAATTACATGGTAGAAAAACATGAGAGAGAAACAGCAAAGCATGTTTTGGGGGGAGATGTTATCTGTGGAGCAAAATCGTGCTCTCGGGAGCTTTGGCAGGTTTGGAATGTTTTACTGTGGCACTACGGCACCAGGAGAACACCCAGACTGCCAGGCAGAGCCACATCCCTGCCACCAGAGAGGCTGGCTCTGCTCTGTTCCCAACTGGGCACACAGAGTCAGGCTGGACACAGAGCCAGGCTGGACACACAGAGTTGGGCTGGACACACAGAGTTGGGCTGGACACACAGAGCCAGGCTGGACACACAGAGTCAGGCTGGACACACACAGCCTGGGTGGGTGTTCACAGCCCAGCTGGACACTCACAACCCATCCAGACACTCACATCCAGCCTTTTTCCACCCAAAACCTCCACACAGCAGCAGGAGCAATAGCCGAGCTCCCTCTGTGTAGACCAAGAACAAACCAACCCATTTCCAACAGGCCACCAACTGCTCCGGGGCAGGAATACTCACCACCCATTCATTCCTTCTTTTATTAAAGCAGCACCGCACAGAGTTTCTGGAACAGCCACGTGCACGTTCTCCCTGCTGAGGATTTTGCTCCTGGCTGCAGGTGATATAACCTGTGCCCCAAGTTGGCTCAGCAGGAGCAGCACCCACTTCAAACCCGGGCTGCGCTGGCATTTGCCGCCAGCAGCGCTGCCTCAGGAGGAACAAGGAGCCTCTCCCCTCCCTCCCACCTCCCTTTCTCTTTCTTAACCTTTTTGGCTCCTTTATTAAAGCAACTGAACAGTTTAGAGGTTTTTTTCCTCCCCCCTTCTGCTGTGTGGCTCTCGGTGTAATCTGCCTTGAATATTTGATGTGGAGTCTCTTGTGAGAGTGAGGAGTGTTTTTATGGGCGCTGGAGGAAAACTCTTGCAAGGCAGAAGTGGTAATGAGCACCCCTGAGTACCCTCTCGGTTTCACAACTGCCTATGTTTAAAAATGAGCAGGAATTGGGCAAGTGGTTCTCATCTGGGAGCGGCACAGCCTCCCGCTCCCAGCAGTGCTCTGCCTTCCAGGAGCTCGGAACAGTCGAGCAACACTTGTTTATTCCAATTGAAGCTGACACCAGCAGCAGTCCAGACCAACCAGGCGAGCTCGTGTGTGTCCTGTTTTATTTCCAACTCAGATTAACAGCATCTCTTTAATTCCTAATGGCCCATTCTGGGATTTGCAGACAGTGTTCAAACACCAGCCCGGGCTGTGTCACTCCATGTCCCTCCAGTCGTGTGTCCCCTCTGTGCCCACCATCGTGATTCTGCGCAAGGCGAGAGCTCCCAGCCCAATTACGTGGGATGAACTCCTGGGAAGCTTCTCATCACACCCATACACGTGGTTTTTTCCACATCCAGGTCTCTGAATTTAACACAGCAGACATGATTCCTCTCCTTTTCAAAGGCAAAATATTCCCTTTCATTTCCAGACCTCTGTACATCATAACCCAGAGCAAACTCCGCGCGGAGCTGCTCGGCAAAGCTGTGGCTCCGGGTTGGAATAAACACCTTGGAGAGTCCTGAGGGTATCACTGCTCATCCTGAAAGGAGTTTGCCCCCAAAGCACACACCTGCAGGGCACCTGGCCAGGCTGGCAGCGGGATGGGAGCTGCTCCGTGCTCAGCGAGCCCCGCCTGGGCTCTGGCAGGGGGGATGGGGCAAAGGCTGGGCTGAACTTCTGTGGGTGCTGGTGCTCTCCGTGCCTGCAGCATCCCACCACATCCCAGCCAGACACCTGCATCCCAACAGGACCACCTGCACCCTGACAGGGATCTGACAGAACACAGGATCCAGGATCCAGGATCCCTCGAGAGCAGCGGGGTCCCACTTCTCCAGGAAGCCCCAGGAAAACGGCTGAGCAGCAGATGCTCTTCAAGGGCCACGGCTCATTCATAGGGACAATGGCAAAGCAGCCACAAAGTGGGAGGAGAGGCAAATCCATGGGACAAACGAGGCCTCGCTGGGGCCTTGCCAAAGCCTTCTCCCTCCTCACGGTGTCTGCAGGAACTGCTGGAGCCGGGGCTCGGTGCCCGCAGGGACCAGCCAAGCCCAGCCCCGAGTTCTGCAAGGACCAGGGGTCCGTTCCGGAGACCCGGGGTTTGGTTACTTTAATGAGGATTAACAAGTTGATTAGTGCAGCTCGGGCAGGGCTGGGGGCTTTGTGTGGGAACAGCCCGGGCTCCTCCTCCTTCCTGTGCCCCCGGGGGGCAGACACAGCCCCTCGCCCATGCGAGACGGGCAGCGCAGCCCCCCGGCGGGATTATCCGCCTGTTCCCGGACAAACCCCGGCTGCGGCTGGGCCAAGGCTGTCTGCAGGCAGGGGCTGGGGCAGGGAGCCCCCGCAGGGCCCCGGGGTCACACCCGAGCCCGCAGCCTCCCACCCCTCGGGGAGAGAGAAGGGGGCACGTTCACAACACCCGCTCCTCGTGGGGCACTTCAGCCCCCCATGTCTGTTGGAGGGGCAACACAGCAGGGCATGAGTTCTCCCTGGAGGTTCCTGGAATGCATTGAGGATAACCTCCTTCTCCAAGTGACAAGGTTGGGTGCCTCTTGGATCAACCCGGTCTGGTGGAAGGCATCCCTGTCCATGGCGAGGGGTGGAATGAGATGAGCTTGAAGGTCCCCTCCTAACCCAAGCTATTCCAGGACTCTCTGTGTCCAGCCCCTCTCTGCCAGAGACCCCCCTGCTCGCTCCATGATCCAGACTGACCTGGGCAGCCGGAAGGATCAGCACCGAGGATCAGCCGCGCTCTCAGAGGAACCAGCGCGTTGCAGCAACACGGGAAGGAGATTTGTTTCCCCCCCGAGGTTGCTCCATCCCCACCCCGCTGTGCTGCAGCAGGATCAGAGAACATTATTAAAAGAGTGTCATGTTACCTATCAATAATAAGTAACCAGAATAAATTCACTGCTCTCTGCTTAATAACCCTGCCAGATTTCCATTTAAATATCTGCACAGAAATGGGTCCTCATGCCGTGAGCCCTTCAGATGGACAGCAGTGCCACAGCTCAGAGGCAGCCCAGGAGAACCCACCCAGCTGTAACGGCAAAGGGCTTTTCTCCTGCTGCAGAGGGAGGAGGAGGATTTTGGGACTCATAAAATAGTGTCAGTGATGTGCTCCTGTTCAGACGCAGCCCAAGCATCCACCCTCAACTCCCTATCACGTATTTGCAGCTGGGAAGCGCTACTGCTGCAGATCCCTGGATTCCTTGGCCAGCAGCACCATCAGGGTTTCATTCCAGGGACAGGATCTGGGGTGTGGGGTTAACAGAGATAGAAGAGAGCAGCAAAGCTGGCCCTGAGATGCTCCCAGCTCAAAGAGCTGTGGCAGAGTCCCCAAATCCCCCCGGGACAAAGGATGGGATGGAGCCACCAAAGCCCATTTGAGCTGCCCAGTGCCAGGAGCAGCAATTCTGGGAGAGCATGGTCCATCCTGCTGCACATCAGCCTTGCTGATCCCAAACCCACCATCCCTGGGGATGCTCTGCTCTTTCCCAGGCATGTTTTAGCTCAGTTGGCTCTGGTGTTGATGCTGCAACAGGCACAAAGTGGCTGTTTGGCGGGGGGAGGCTCCAGTGGAGCACAGTGCCCTGGATGGGAGTTGCTCACCCTGGCAGCCCCAGCTGCAGGAGCTGGCTTACAGCCTAAGAAATCCCACTTTTCCACCACTGCAAAGTGGGACAGAACAGGGGGGCCAGCACAAGCAACCCCTATGGCAAGGAACAGCAGGTCTCTGCCCTCCTGTGGCACAGCCCATCCTAACTCTGCCGTCCCCTGCACGGGGTGGGCAGGGCATGGCCAGCACCTCCAGGCGTCCCTGTGCACGTGGGGACGTGACAGGGAGAGGGATCCCTGTGATGCACAATGAAACCCTGGCAGCAGACCCACAGCCCTGGGAGGGCAGCGGCACTGAGCAGGCACAGGCAGGAGCATCCCATGGGATGCGTGTCAGAGACACAGCCCCCCCGGAGACCTCACAAGGGGCTTCGTGTTGGTCCTTTTTGCACGTGCCCAGCTCAGCAGAGCCTCCTTTCAGCATTCACACGCGGTGGGTTGGACGGGGAGCACGAGAGGCAGAGGGGACCTGGGGCTACGAGGGGCTTTGAACCTGAGCCCCACCCGCAGCAAACCCACACACCCCCTGACCCGCTCAGAGGTGCCAGGGGCGCTCAGGGGAGGGTGCCAGGAGGCTCAGTCCCCCTGCCAGCTGCCAGGGGGGTGAACTGGGAGAGGAGCTGCCCCAAACCCTGCAGGAAATGGGGCACGCCGAGCCCAGATTACCCCAAACAACCAAAGGACTGCGTATCTGCAGGACTTGCTGCTGTCTCAGGGTAACACAGGTTTGGGAGCACCTTCCCCTCCTGGCTGCGTGCCTGAGCAATACCAGAATACTGTACTTTCCTCTAGGAGCCTCGTGAGAAGGGCGGAGGAGGAGCTGGACTCCCCAAGCGCTGCTCCTGGGGCATCCAGGACCACGTCCAGCCCTCCTGCAGCCTTCTGCCTTCCACTTGTCTTCTCCTGCCCCCTTCCAGGAAGCCTCCCAGGAGCACTGGGGGGTGATGCCACGGCCACCCCTGCTGCCCCAGCCTCAGGGAACGCCCAGCTCAGGCCTTGCCCTGCACTGGGACACGTCCAGTCCCTGGGAGCAGCAAACAAGGGGGCAGAGCCGCGGGGGTCGGAGAGCCGGGCTCCCCCATCCCCCAGTTCCCAGCTCAGAGCCAGGCTCCCACCGAGCCGCCCCGTCCCCGCAGCCCAGCATGTCAGCGGGGCTCCTGCGTGCGTTGTATTCGGCGTTTGGAACATGTCAAAGCAGACCGCTTCCCTCCCAGCGCCCTCAGATGTGGTCGGATTGTTTTCGCCAAAACTTCCCAAACACAAAGTTTCAACCTAAAGCAGACGTTGCCCACAGAAAGCTTTCCCCCCCGAGCGAACTGCGAAGTTATAAGCAAATAAAACTGGATTTAATAATGGGAAATATTCATCATTCTTGTGCATACGCCTCTGAAGTCAAACCACCCTGGTAGAAGACATCCTTCTGCAGCAAAGCGCAGTCTGTGCTGGATGCTCGCTGCTCTTTGGACCAAAGCACATGGAAAACCGGGTTTATTTCCCTTCATGTGGGCACAACCTCCTGGCACTATTTAAATCTCCCCATAGTCTCAAAAATTACTGAGGAGCTGCGTCGTTGCAGCCTTTTTCCAAGCGATCCCCAGGCCTGGCTCCTCCAAAAGCTTCCCAGCACAGCACGGTCCTTGGGTCCACCAACGTCCCAAATCCCACTGGGCAGCTCGTGGACACAGGAGGATCCTGCCCTAGTTTTCAGCCAAAAACCAGAAAGGAGGGGTATAAGGGCACCTTGTAGCAGCTGCAGCGGGGCAGGCGAGAAGCATCCCTGGCACATCCCATTCCTCACCTCCCCACCGTCGCTGCCACAGCGAGCAAGGCTTTAATTTGCTGTGGTCCTCAGCACCGCGGAGCTCCTTGTTCTCCCAACCTATAAACTAATTAAACTCGACCGAGGGTGGTTTTCGCATTCTCTGTCTTTTTTTTTTTTTTTTTCTCGTACTGGAAACCGTGAGGGAAATACCAGCGAGTGTAAAAGTACGACACGGAGTCTCTCTCGGCGGCGGCGCAAACCTCGCACGGGGAGAAGCTCCTCACGACACGGAGTCTCAGACCTTTCCAAACGAAACGGCCTGGAATTACAGGGCCTCGTTAGTGCCGAGCTCCCACGAGAGCCGGGCACAGCGCCGGCCCCGGCGGGCAGGATCAGGCAGCAACATGTGTTTGGAACGGGAGACTCCCGGGCTGGGCCCGGATCCGCTGCAATTTGTTACGGGGCGTTGCGCAAGCGACATCGGGAGTGCGGTTTTTTCCGGAGGGGCCGTAGCTCTCACACACCCCCCTCCCCGCTGTGGGGCTGTGGGAAGGGCAGCCGGAGGTGCCCATAATGCCCACGGAGGGGCTGCCAGGCTGCATCGATGCCCACCCACCCCTGTGCCCCTCCGTGCCCCGGCAGGGGCTTCTTTGGGGTTTCACGGCTGGAGGGTTTCACCAGCACATGAGGTTTACCGAGGGGGTTGCAGACAGGAAAAATAAGCAGGGAGATAAAAGTCCACTTCAATCAAGCGCAGTGTACAGACAAATCTCTCCCAGGACGTAAAAAGGGAGGAAAACCAACAATGCTTCAGGCTGTTTTTCTCTCCCAGGGATCTGGAGCAGTGGAGAGGACTGGAGCCAGCTGAAACAGCGCTGCACACACCAGGTGCACGGAAAATTGGGATGGAAAATGCAGTTTGCCTTGTCCACGTACAACCTCCACCTCCCCACCCCGCACTCTTGAGCCAGTGAGACCGGGCTGAGCCTGATCTGCTGGAGCTGGCACTGGGGGCAGCTCCTCAGCCCCCCAGACCTGGCTGGGGAGGGGGCATGGCAGGGTCCAGGGTTCAGTTGTGACAGCACGTCCCTGCTGACCGTCCCAAATAGAGCCCTTTGAAGGCAGCCCGGGTAAGTAACATCCCTGGGCTCCTTTCAGCCCAAAAATAGTGCAAGAGGTGAGAAGACCTCATCTGACACGGGGACAATCTCACGCTGTTTCATCCAAGAGGCCACATGTGCCCAGGAGAACACTCCAGCTATGCCGAGGAAGAGGAAGGGGGGAGGAGGAGGAGGAGCAGGTGTCTGGCTGGGGAAGGACAGAGAACACTGTGAGTTCTGGCTCTCTGACACAGTTTGTCTCATTCCTCCCCAGTCGCATCCCCCACGTGCTCGTACTCTGCCATCTCAGGGACAGGTGCCTGGGGGAAGGTCGTGCTCCGTAACCCGACATCAAGGTCCCTCCCCAGCCAGGGAGTTTATTATTCTCCCTGATAAGCTATGATCCCTGAAAGACACTTCCCTGTATCCTTCCATCTTACACAGCTCTTCCCTGCCAGCCTGGGAGGTGCTTTGAGCTGCTGCCTCTGGTTTAAATGGAGGATCACACGGTGCGGGTGGAAATGCAGCTATTGGGAAGCGACAAATCTCCCGTTTCCCCAGGAGCATCCGCAAAGCGCGAGCCTCCGAGCAAAGCTCCTCTTCCCTGAAAAGGAAGAGGAGGAAAAGAGCAACGCTTCAAAAATCAGAGCTTCCTTTACAGGGATTTAAAAGGGAAAAGATGCAAAACACCCCATGAATTCCCATCTCTGTGAGGCAGAGCTGTGGAGGTGAGAACGTGCAGTCGTCTGACAAGGGCAGCACGGCACAGCACAGTCCTCTGCCTCCAGAACACCTTCTCCCTGGAGATCTGAGATCAACTCCTTTCCATACTGGAGACAGTGGTTCTTTGTGAGCGTTAGGAGGGACAACATCAGCTTCAGCCAAAAGGGAAGGATCCCTTCGGGGCTGCCGAAAGCGCTCCCACGTCCTCACCTCAGCCCTGGCTGCGCAGAGAGGGAGGTGTGGAGCACAGGGGACTGGCTGGGAGGAAGGGCTGGGAGGCTGGAAGGAGGAGGATGAGCCAGTGGGATGGGCTGGAGCACATCCAGCATGGAGCCAAGCTCGAGGTCACATCATACCTGTGGCTGTATGTGAGGGACAACGCACACAACACTCAGGTCCTTGGGTGCTCTGGCCCCTCGTTGTGTCAGGGGCAGTCACAGGGGTGGGTGACACAGGGACAAGTCACCTGGACGCTGCCACAAACTATCTCTGTGTTCCCGGTGCTGAGGGTTGGAAGAGGGGGGATCACAGGGTCCTCTCTGCCCCTCAGTTTTCCTGCTGAGCCACCCGGTGCAAAGCAAGACCCAGCCGTGGACCCAGCCCAGGGTAACGATCTCCCCTGTGTCAGTCATTCCTCTGAAAGGCTGGGAGAAGGAAAAGATTTGTAGAAATAAAGAATTCGACCCTGATAATAATGTACCAATCAACAGTCTCTACTTTTGGATTCACCAAGTACCATTTAAAGTGCTCAGAAAACAGTGACTCATCTCTGATGTTATTGTTAAAATCCACGCCAAGGTGTTTTTAGCAAATATCAAGTGCCCCAATGAAGAGCATCAGGAATAAAGTCTTTAAAAAATCAGCATTTTTTTCTAAAGAGAGCTGATTCATTACATTTTAATCCTAAAAAAAATATAATCAGAGAGTCCCAGAGAAGCTGTGGCTGCCCCATCCCTGGAAGTGTCCAGGGCCAGGTTGGACAGGGCTTGGAGAAACCTGGGATGTTCCTGCCTTTGGCAAGGGATGGGACTGGATGACCATTAAAGGTCCCTGCCAACCCAAACCGTTCCAGGATTCCATGATTCCTGGGATCTCCAGCAAGCTCAGCAGCTGCTCGTGAGCGCTGCTGCCCGGCTGATGTGGAGGGGTGGAGGATTTCCCTGCACCGCTGGGACATCCCCCCTGGTGCTGAGCACTGACCCGGCTCAGCACGGCACGGCCCGAGCAAGAACACCCAGAATCTGGGAGCCAGGCCTAGAACAAGGTGCTGCAGAAGCCTTTTATTAACCTTGTCTGTGATCCTCGGGGCATCTGCCAGCGGAGCTGCAGAGGAGGGGAGGGGAGGGCAGCCATCTGGGGGGCTGAGGGTCCCTCCCCCCAGGCCCCCTCCCTGCACGGGCAGCCCCAAATGCTAATGCAGATGCCAAACCCCTGTAAAATGCCTGCTGAATTCTGGGGGAATTAGGAAATTTCCATTTCAATTCAAATACAAATTAAACTCCAAGTTGTCATCAAAGAAAAGAAGAAGATGAGGATCAAAGTGATGCAACACTCTGGGAAAGGAAAAGATTAAAGAAAGTAAATTGAACAAGATTTTAAAGAGATATTAAAAGGTGTTAATGCAAGCTAATGCGGCTAATGAAGAGAAAGGGAGGCTATTCAATTAACATTTGCAGCAAGGAGAGGAGAGCTTTCTACACCTCCGCTATAACATCAAAGGGTGGATGCTACCTCTTATTAAAAGGGAACATAGAATATTTAAAAGGCAGAATAGATTAAAATAGATTTCAGATAATTACGTCTACCTCCATAATGGCAACAGTTTATCATTATATTCCAAAAACAAATCTAATAATATGTGCCACATACTGCGGTTAGAAACATTCTTTGAAGTGCTTCAGAAAAGCAGCAATTAAACCCAAGCACAGACGGGTCTGTGGTTTCCCCGGGTAATGGGAACCTTGAGATGTCCGGCTGGAGCTGGGAACGGCGCCCCTGGCCCCAAGGCCGGGAGAGGGGCAGGATGTTGGACGGGAGCTGGGCTGTGGGGCCGCTCCCTGCAGAGGAGCCCGGGCTGGCCCTGCCGGGTCGTTAACACGAGCTGACGGTCCGTGCTGGCAGCAGAGCCCGCCAGGGCTCCCAGGGACCTTCAGCTGAAATTAAGGGTTGTCTGCTATGGCCAAAAGGACCCACTGCCCCCTCCCGCCTCTGCTCAGCACATCCCGCCGCCCTCCCGCTCCGAGGGGGGACAGGCAAGGCAGGGAAAACCCTGGAGAACACACACACAGGCAGACCACAGCCTGGCTCCCCACAAAGTGACAAGCCGAAGCCTCCCCCTGATCTCCCCTGCAGGGCTCTGGTCCTGCTGGCAGCGATGGAAGCTCCCACGGGCTGCCGGCGCGCACCGGAACGCCGCTGGGACGCGGCGGTGTCTGACACGGGAGATGCCGCTTGGTTGGTTTTCAGCAACAATTAAAGCTAATTTGAGCATTTGCAAACACCTCGAAAGCAAACACCGAGGCCCCGAGCGCAGCCCTGTCTCCCTGGCGGGCGGATGCTCCGCGGGCTGGTGTGTTCTACCAGCAGGGATTGCTTGCAGAGCTCTGCGTCGCCGCAGGGCTTTTATCGTCACAAAACAAAAGCGGGGAAAGAAACGGGAAACCTGTGTCTTGGGAAGAGCCCAGAGCCACAAGGCTCCCACTATGCTGGGAAACAACGAAGAGCCCGAAACCGGCTTGAGCGCAGCCCGGGCAAGGCTGGAGAGCACAAGGGGAGTGGAGGGCTGTGCTGGAAGCATCTGTTTGCTCCAAACCGAGCCACATGTGGGGCTGTGCAGAAGGTGAGCCCTGAGCAGCCTGAGGCACTGCCCAGGTCCAGGTCCCTTGTCCCCGTGCCCTGTGTCTGCGCTCCCCGGGCCAGGCTGAGGCCAGAGGGAGATGCCGAGCCCATCCCATCCCTGCAGCACAATCCCACGGCACAGAGGCTGCCAAGACACAGCAACCACCGAAGCCTTCTGAAAGTTATTTTCTTTCTGGTTAAGGGGGAAGAAAACAGACACTGTGTTAACCCCCGGGCAGGCTGTCTGAGGAGGAGAATCCGTGCGGTTTTAATCTCCTCCCGAGAGGCTCAGCACCATCCCTGGTTCCTGGGAGCCAGAGGCTGCCTCCCCACGTGGCCCTGGGTGCAGAGAAGCCAAAACTACCCAAATCAGGTGGTTTGGGGAGACTCAGACAAACCTGTCACCTGATTCTGCTCCTGCTGGAGCCATCCCTCGGTGTCTTCAGAGACTCATGGCATCTTTCCTAATTTAGCCAGAAAGAAAAGCAGGGAAAGGGCCTCTTTTGCTCTGTTCTCGGGTGGGATTTTGGCTTTTTTGGCTCCCTGCTATCACTGGGGGACAGTCTGTGGGCTCACCCTGGGGGAGCAGCCCCCTGGCAGCACTGCAGGAGCCCATCACCTGCACAAAGGTGTCCTGCACAAGGGAGCGGGAGCTGGGAGCACAGCGAGGGCCCAGCTCAAGATGCTGGATGTTGGCACTGCTAATGTCTCATCCTTCCCTGCTCCAAGTCATTCCCAGGACCGCAGAGGCACACACGGCTCTAGTTCCCACGGGAGACGCCCTTTCCCAAGAGCATTTCTCCCCTCTCCTGCCCTTGAACGCTTCCAGATCACTGATCTTAACACAGAGGTTATCTGCTTTGTCAAAACCTCTTTTAGCCTTCCTGGGTAACGCTCCTGCCCTGCCATTTCTGTCCAGCTTTGAGCTGCCTCCATCCAAGAGGGGGGAAGCAGAGGCGGAGCTGGGAGTGGGACCCCTCCCAGCAGGGACACCAAGGACTGGGCACACACCACCACCCTCTCCCCACACCAGGCAGCGTTCGAGGATGCTCCGCTTCTGCTGCTCCCCCGATCTCCCGCCCAGAGCTGCCCAGGGAGGCGGCGAAGGGAAGGAGCTTCCCCTCCCCACGCTCACGGGACCCCCGGCAGCAGGGAAGCACCGCCGCCCCACGCCGGGCTCCGGCAGCCACGCCAGCGCCGCTCCGCTGGCGGGAGGCGTCGCTCCCCATCTCATCCCGCTCCCTCGCCCTTCCCGGGGCAGCAGGACCCGCTCCCGCACGTCGCGGCCGCTCGGCGCTCAGCCGTGGACGTGTCCCCGCAGCAAGGGCGGGCTGTGCCACGGCAGCGCCGGGGCCGCGGGTCCTCCCCGCTGGCACGGGCCGAGCGCTCCCCTTCGCCACCTCACAGCTTCTGCTCCCCGCAGGCACCACGACGCCCCGGCTGGAGCCCCGCGGGAGGCACCTCTGCCGCAGGTGGGGTCTCCGGCAAAGTTCCCCTCCGCTCCACAGAGGAATAGATTCCCCCCTTGGATGGAATTAGTGAAGTCCCCGGGTTTGGGGACGGAGCGCTGAGCCCGATGAGCCGAGGAGAGCCAGGCTCTCCCCGTCTCAGCGAGGGCGTACGAAACACACAGAATTAGCAGAGCTCATTATTTCAAGTGCCAGAGGATTTGGTGGAGATGCAGCAGCTTAACAGCCCAGCATTAGCCTGGTGACCCGCTCAGCTCCACCGACAGAGCTCACGAGGAGGAGGCAGAGAGGTCTGGGCACTGACACCCCCAAGGACACCCCGCCTGCCCCTCTGAACCCCACCAGCCCCTGCAGGGCCTGTGCAAACACCCGCCCTGCAGCACTTCTCACCCCTGTTTGGAGAAAACACCCGTTTTTGGGGATTCTTTCACAGGCAAATGTCAGCTCTGCTGAAACATTTAAATTCTCCCATGGGAGACGTCTAAACAAAACATTAACATTTTGACTCAAAATGTCATTTCAGTCTGGTTCTTCAATTAAAAACAAAATGACATTTCAAGTCAAAACGTCGATTTGAAACTGATTTTTTTTGTTGTTTTACTTCAGAAACCAGAATTCTATTTCAAGTAAGAGAGACAAGAGAGGCTTGTTCAGGAGCACTGGTTTCTCCTTGATCTGCTGAGCAAACACCCCCAGGAAACCCAAATTCTGTGCACAATGAGTTTTAAGGGTTTTTTTTTTTCTTTTAAAAAAAAATTCTGCCAGGAAGGTGCTGGTTCCTGAGCTGATTCAGCCCATGAAGGAAAGCTCAGTGGGCCATCCAAGTGGGCTGGGACTGTCCCCATGTCCCCAAGAGCTCTGCAGGGGCCAAGGCATCACCCGAGCTCTACAGTCCCCTGTCCAGACACACCCTCACCAGGCTGTGTCACTTGTCACCCTCAAACCCCTGGGGACCACGGGCAGCCTTGGCTCTTCTTGGCTTGAGACATTTGCTTGGTGCTCAGCATCATCACCACAGCGAGCTTTTCCCTGCGGCAGAAGCGGAGTCGAGCGAAAATTCCCCGAGCAATTTACTGGAGGAGTTTAACATCCTTTCCCTGCCTGTTTTCTTCTCTCTATATATAAAATATCCCTTTACGTGCTACAAAAATACTTCGAAACCGACTTATCCCTAAGTGTTACGAGGCCTTTTTTCTTCCAGCTGCAAAAACATCCCGGAGCAGGTTGGGCTGTCCCGCGGGAGGGCCGTGGCCTCGCCCCATGGCACCTCGTGGCACATCTACAAAGGGATGGGAAGGCTGTGGAGTGCGTGACAGCGGCCCAGGGAGTATCCTGTGCTGCAATTTAAACACCCAATAAGCAGTTACATTACCAGGAGAGTAACTCTGTGTTAGAACCTGCTGAAATGTCCGCAATAAACTCAAAACCGTACAAAATTCTCTCGGTTTTGGCTCGGCCCGGGCTCCCAGCTCAGGTTAAATCTGCACAGGGACCGACTGGAGAGCGAACTCAGCCAGCTGGTTTCGCTGTCGGGTGAAGATCGTGAGAAATTCCGCTTTGCAGGGCTTTCCCATGGAATGCAGCTCCTGTAAGCACGTCAGGCTGGGGCTTTGGGCGTATGCAAAGAGGCAGATCCACAGCTGAGAGCCCGATCCCACCACCCCTCCTTGGCTCAGCGAGACCTGGCACCAACACAGAGCTCAGGGTGACTCTAGGAAATGAGAGGGACGGAAGGATGGACTTGGGGAACACCTCTGGCCCTTGCTGGGCCTCGATTTTGGCTTGGCAGTCAGCAGTTTGGAGACACGTATGTGGCCAAGTGTGACCTTTCTAAGCAGGAGACTGAAGGCATCTCAGGTTGAACTTGATGACCCTTGATGGCCCGTTCCAACTCGGGACATTCCATGATTCCGTGGTACACCCAGTCTCCAGCTGCTCCAGGTGCATGTTCCAGCCTGCACTGGTGAGAAGGTACCTCCCGGCTTCTGCTCTTCCAGAGCTGCCCCAGAGGCTGCTCTGGCTCTCCTGGATCTTACTGGAGGTGACAAGTGAGGAACACCCAGTCTGTGAATCCCAAGACAGCTGCTATTCTATCACCCATGAGTGAGGACTTAAATTTCCAAACTGGATGCTCACAGGAATAGTAAGGCCGTATTTAGATGCCCAAGTCATTTTGGGATGGAGTCGACGTGGCTCCAGACATGACCAGAGCCTGCTGTGGATACACACAGACATGGTTCTGCTCCAAGGAGGTCACTTATAAGGCAAGGCTGGCAAAGAATAGAAAAAGCAGCCCAGGGTTGTGGAGAAATTTGCTCCAGGCCACACCAAGGCAGTGCCAGAGTGGGGAGCAGCATCCAGGCCTCCAGCTCACACCCCGGGCCCTCGGCGAGGAAACCACATCCAAGGGCTTCCCGAGGAGGCAGCCAAACCAAACCACAGACCCGGGCAGTGCTCGTGGCTCCCTTTGTCTGAAGCAAAGAGATGGTGAAAGTCAAACCCATCCTTTCCCGCTGGTCCTTCCCAAACCTTTTTCCTGAGGAGAAACACCGGCAGAGATGAGCCTAGAGGGAGGAGGAGGTTGTGGACTCACCACCCCTGGAAGTGTCCAAGGGACAGGCTGGACGGGGCTTGGAGCAACCTGGGCTAATGGAAGGTGTCCCTGCCCGTGGCAGGGGGTGGGATGAGACAGGTTTTAAGATCCCTTCCCACCCAAAGCTCTCCCTGACTCTGTGGGCTCAGCCTTTGGAGGCTGATGACACCCAACCAATCTCCTGCTTCCCCAGGAGACTTTCTGCACTGATCCAACACCCACAGCCCCCGTTCCCACGTCCCCAGGACTGTGCTGGCAGCTCCTGGAGCCTGGAGCTCGTGTCCCTCCAGACGAGGCTGACGAGCAGCACGGGCTGATGCCTCACCAGCACCTCCTCACCACTTGTCCCCAGCACCAGGGGCCCTGGCAGCCTGGAGCTCCACGATTTCCTGCCGTTACACCGTGTTCCTTCTCCGAGCAGGGGAGAAACTGCCACTTCGCTCTTCTTAGCCAATTAGGTCCCTAATTAGCTGATGTAATTACTCCAAGGAAGTGATTTCATTTAATAAAAACCTTATTCCCGAAAGCAGACGGAGCCAGCCCGTCACCAGCAGGAAGGGCCGGTGGCTGCTGGGATGGGGATGGTGCGGGGACGGTGTGGGGACAGCGTGGGGACAGTGTGGGGACGTGGCCAGGCTGCTCTGGCCGCCTGCGGGGCCGGAGGAAGCAGCTCCGTGTGCGGGGAACAAACACGGCGTCATCCCCGCACCGGGGCAGAGCGAGAACCCACAACGAGCTTCCCAGCAACAATTTGTTCTTTCACCAGAGATCAGATAAGTTAATCAGCGCGGCTCCATCTGTCGAAAGGACGAGGGGGAAAAAAATAATACTGCTTATTTACATTTTTTCCTTTTCTTGATGTAACTTCTAGATCTAATCAGCACCAAGCTGTGCTTTAATTGGAATTATATGGCAGACGTGCATTTCTCCACAGCTCGTTTGTTCCTTCAGCACAAAAACTCCTCAGCCAAGTGGACAAGGTGGCTCTCAGCATCCTCCTGCCTGGCCTGGGATGTGTCCTCCTGCTCCTGCTTGGAGCTGGGGCACTCCAGGGACAGCTGAATGCCCACACTCCTTCCCGCGCCCCACGGGAGCTGGAAGATGGATGTGAGATGCTGGAAGGGATTCTGAGGTGCCGAGCGGGAGCTCTGCAGGAGATTGCGCTGCCGTGGCTGTGAAGCCTCAACGAGCCCCACATTTCTTCTTTCTCGGCAGCCCGAGAGCCAAACGTCCTTCCCAGAACAGGAACAGCTATTTCGGTGTGACGCCGGGAATAGCTGCTCTCCCCGAATGTGACTCGACAAGCACAAGCTCTTCCCCAGCCCTCCAGCAGCCTGAGCTGTAAAAGTCGATGCAGATATTGTGACCTTTTAAGAAGGCAGAGATCTGCGAGGTTTAAATAGCACACCACGACGGCTCTCCCAGGCGCAGCCGCTGCCAGACAGCTCGTACAACGACGGTTTCCAGGTCAGCAGAGATGAAGTGGCCCGGTGACCCCCCCCAAGTGCGAGCAGGGTCACCGGGCTGCAGGAGCCCCCACGGCCTCGGGCCCATGGAGCTGCAGGCGCTGCCGCCGGGAAGGAGCCGGGAGAGCAGCCCCAACCCGGGGTTGGGAGCGTCAACCGAATGGGCACCGTCTGATTTGCTGCCGACGGTTTCGAGCTGCAAATTAGCAGCCAAAAGCTGTTAAGTGCTTGAATTCAAGCACGGTAATCAGAAAGGGATGGGGACGGGGACGAGACACCCAGTCTGCTCCCCAAAGCACCCCATTAAGGCAGAATTAATGCATGTATGCGAGTCGGGTCATTAGAGGACAGGGATGTTTGCGCTCCTCCTTTCCCACAGCCCGGCTGGTGGCTAAGCTGGAAAAATCCCCAAGATGGGCAAATGCCAACACACTAAACTGCGGTTTATGTCACCTAGAGCATTCTGCAAAGTCTCAGTGATCTGCAAATAATTAAAGGAGAAAGCAATCAATCTTGTTGTTCAAAACAGCGATTAGCCTGGGAGAACCCGGCATTGTAATTCCACCGGCACCCAGGGGGGAAGATGCCGCATGCATAATGATAGCTGCGAGTCCTCACAAGTTCAAGGACCACGGGGTGTTCTCCGGTTGTGATGGGAATTTCCTATGCGTCTCCGAGGCTGTGTCATCCCGTGTTTCACAAGGCCTCTGCCAAAGGAACAGAGGAACAGCTTTGCCGCTCTCGTCAGGCACGGCCCGAGGACAAGGGCACTTGTTCCTGGGTTTTCCCAGGACGTGACCCAGGAGCGATGGATGCAGAGGATGAGGGGCAGGAGGTACAAGAGCCAGGGTGTCCCCCCGGCCTGCAGACTGGTGACTGCTGAAGTGTGTGGAGGGAGAGAGAGCCCTGGGGAGAGGCCAGAAGGCTGTACCTGGACAGGTGTGGCTGGCAGTGGAAGCCCTGCCCCATTCCAGGGAATCATTTCGGTTGGAAAAGCCCTCTGAACTCATCAAGTCCTCCCCAGCATTGCCAATGTCCCCAAGGGCCACATCCACAGGGATTTTAAAACCCTGAAGGGATGGGGACTCCACCACTGCCCTGGGCAGCCTGTTCCAATGTTTCTTCTATTCCAGGAAGGAATTTGCCCAGTATCCAACCTGCCCCTCCCCTGGCACAGCCTGAGGCCGTTCCCTCTCCTCCTGTCCCTGTTCCCTGAGAGCAGAGCCCGA
>JAWMRA010000016.1:1129424-1141234 GCA_035584735.1 Pseudotriccus pelzelni | reverse complement strand
TGCTCCAAGCCCCGTCCAACCTGGCCTTGGACACTTCCAGGGATCCAGGGGCAGCCACAGCTTCTCTGGGCAATCTTCGAACACCACAGAGTGTAGCAAATGATTCCCCCTTTTATAAGGACCAGCAGCCCTTTCCCTGTGGATACACCCCAGGGAATCTCCAGAGCCCTCTCCGTGCACAGGGGAGCTGCACCACCCTCCCCAGACCTTTTTATATCCTCATTCAGGAGAGGAGAAAAATAGCAGACTGTCAGAATTCATCAAAGCTGCCCAAACCAGTGTATTTTTGGACCTCTCTCCCTCTCCCCAAGAAAGGCTGAAAACCCAAGAGAATCCTGTCACCCTTTTTTTCAGGCCCTGCTCTCCTCTCCTTAACCTCCTGCAAGGTTTTGCTTTCTGCCAAAGAACTTCCTCTTGTCCCAGCGTGGCATTCCTTAAATGCCCACTGATTTCTTTTTTTTTACTTTTTTTTCACCTTTTAGCAAGAGTAGGATGTGAGAGACTTCACTGCCTGGGGCTGCAGGAGACACCGGGAACAGGGATATCCTATTTCTGCCTGATTTCTTGTCAAAAATTCGCAGGAACACCAAAGGTCCCGTGTTTTCCGAGTGCCTCCCGCCCACTCCGTGTCTGTGTGGAAGATTTCAGCACAGCACCTCCAAAATAAAACCTCCAACAGCTTGAGAGTGTCAGCCTGGAGAGCTGAGCACACACAGAGCTGTCTTTTATCTGCTTTTATGGGGATTTGACAGCTCTGTGGAGCTCCAGCTCAGAACAAGCTGCCAACAGCCCAGGACTCCCCAGAGGAGACAAGGTCATCCCTTCCAGGCAAAGGCAACGGGGATGTCACCACTGGGAAATCCAGGCCCTGCTGCAGTCCATGCTGGAATTCCTGGCTCCTGGAAAAACCACCATTTAAAGGTCTTGCAGTATCAGCTACACTTTACAAATTCTAACTTTTTCTTAGTGAATTTCTCATTGACGAAGAATCACCTACTTCCCCTCTCCCATCCTTGCTTCCCTCAGAGGTTCCTTCTCAGCTTCTTGCAGAGGAATTTGCAGGTTGGACTTGCAAATTTCCCCCTTCTTCAGAGCTGGGATGTTTACAGGCAATATTTTAAAACCCAAGGCACAAACATTCCTGTTTCTCCACCCCCAGAGCTGCCTGAAGACAACAAGTCCCTCGTCCAAGTCTGTCACGACCAGATCCCGCTACAACTTTACTCCCTTTCTAAGGCACCATTTGTAAGTTTGGCCATTGCTACAAAAGTCAAAACCTTACAAGACCTAAACTCCAGCAAGCTGTGTGAGGAGACAAGACCAAATAGAAGTGTCTCTGTACCCCAAATAATTCTTATTCCACTCCTGATCCTCCTTAGAAAGATCCCACCCTACTCTGAAATTCCCCCTTAAATTATAAAGCTCCAACTTGATGCCCTGCTGAGAATTTTTGAAGTCTTCTCCACTGCATTCTAAAAGTACATAAGCAAAATCCCCAACATTTAATGAAGTGTAAAACTAATTATTATGAAATAAAACTAGCTGCTCACCAAGTGGAAAACCAGCACATTTTCCTCTCCTATTTTCCTTTACAATGTGTCCCCTCCCCCTGCTCCGCAAATGTAAAGATAAATATTCCTCTCAGCTCGTGCTGCTTTGAAGGCTGCGAGCCCACCAATAAAAAACCTGCACAGTTTAATGGCCCTTAAATGCTCAACATCTTTTTCACTCCATGTAAAACCCATCTGATCTAATGGCTGGGACAATTACAAGCGTGGTTTTTCTATTCCAAGGTAATTTTCTGCGTTGGCAGAGCAACACAAGCACGAGGTGACATAAGCAGCAAACTCCAACTTTCCACAGTCAGAGACGCTTCCAAGTCAGCTACCCAAAACAAAAAAAAGGAGTCAAAATTCCCTTGAAGAAGTGCTGTTACATAACAGAACACTGTGCCAGCCATCAGTTCTAGGCCCCCATTACCTGGGTAATGTTGCTGTGCTGTTCCACGGGGCAGATCCCAAACACCCTGGCAGGGCTCTCGGGTGCATTTCATTTTTAGTGGGACATTTTGCTGCCCTCCCCCTTTCTTCCTTCCCTTCCTCAGCACTGCTGTCCATGGAAATGGAGGGGACACCTCCCGGGTGGCTCTTCCAGACACACAGATCGTCCCTGCCGTGGGAATGTCCCCGACGTGGCCACAGCCCAGGTTTTACCTTCGCCTTCACGAGTCCTTTCACCCCAAACTTTTATTCAGCATTGCCAAGGGGCTTGTTCCTCCCTGAGCCCCCCTTGTACAGGATTTAGACAACCCACAGCTCTCTCCTTGCTGATTTTCCAGTATCACCCACGCCAAGGGAACAAAAGGGTCTGAGCTACCAGGTTATCACCTGAACTGCAGCATTCCCAAGGAAATTCACCTCTAGTTTCTCATTCCTGTGACACTTTTGGCTTGCATTTATTTCTCAAGTGGGACCTTCTTCCCAGCTGGGAAGGGATAACAGATGAGATAATGCAAATATCCCAAAACTGAATTCATCTGGTGGTGAAGTTACAGCCCTTCCCTTTCAGCTCACACCAAGTGAAGGGACTCCGGAGGTGCCAAGAAATCATTGGCAGAGATGGCTCAGCCTGGAACCAGCAGCAGGGTAAGTTCAGTGAATATTCTTTCATTAAAGGAATAACACAGGAACAGTTGGCTCACCCCCAGCTCTGACAACTGGCAGACAACGTGCCCTGTTTGGTGTAGAAGTGACCAGAGTGGATTTACCCTGAAGAATTAACCTGTACAAGTTCTGGGTCTTGACCTGTGTCACCAAACTTTTACCAAACTCACTCTGAAAAGAGACAGAAAAGCACAATAACCCAATTTAACCCCCAAAGGTGTTACCTGGTACTTGAGATCATCCAGGCCTGTTCAACACCCTTCATACCCACACTGCTTTGCCAAACTACTTCTATTTCTTTACCTTTAAGAGAATTGACCACTACAATACCAAAAAAAAAAAAAAACCAAAAGAAGAAAACAATTTATTGATGATGTAAAATGGGAGAGATTTAGAAAAACTTACATAGAACCCCCCGGCTAAGGAACCATACAATATCAAAATATGCCAGAGTTAGTATAACAAAACAAATCATCTCCAAAAAGTTTCAACTAATGCAATCGTACAAGAGTTTGGCTAAAAAGTAACATCTATATACTGAGATGCTTTCTGTAATAGTCCTCTAAGAAATTAAAGGAAAGCAGCAGCAGATCTGTTCAACTACAGACACATATTTAGTAAATATATTAAGTGTATTTCTAGAATAAAAACTGCCCTGCATATCCCTCACTCTCTGGAGCCTCCACGTGGCAGTTGCCTCCTCAATTCTACAAGACTCTGCCCAAAAGGGGATAAAAAGGGGAAGAAACTTAATACTACTATAAAAAAGGGAGGCCTGGGAGGTTCAGCTGGTTGGGGAGCCCAGTTAAAACCGAGCAGAGAACTCTGCACTCTGACTTTGAGTCCTTACTTTGAGGACTATGGGGGAAGAAGTGTCTCCTCTGCCTCAGGATGCTGGATTCCCACTTGGTAGTTATCAGCAAATGCTCTAACCAAGGAGGCTGAGGTCAGCACACAGCGTTGCTCAATTAAAACAGCCCCATTCATTACCAGGCTCATTTTTCAATTACTTCCTTCAAACAGTCCCAAATTTCATGTTTTCTCTCATTGAACTTCCTTGTGGAAGCACCATCCTTCAGGTAAGAATGAAGCCTTGTTTAACGGGTAGATTCCAAGCAATTAAAAATTCTCCTTTCATTAATCCTCGCTATTGGCATCTTCCCCCACAAATAAGATTACAGCACATAATTTACACCTTAAAATTCCAGGAGCTGGTGTTTGAAAATTCAATACCTGAACTGTTGTGCAGCTTAATGAGCTGCTCAGTCTAACCCCCCCAGGCCTAATGAAGAATGAAATTATGCAGCAGCAGGACTATAGCATTTGAATCAACACGCTGTTCCACAAACCAGGACACTCCAATTCCACTCTTCCAGCCTGCAGGAATCAGTATTACAGCACTCAGGAAAGATTTTGGGGGGAGGGGGGAAGGGGAGTGTTAGTGTTCTGATGGAAAACCTGATTTTTAAGTCTTGTAAAAAGCAAAGGCACTAAATCTTAAGCTTATATATTAAATAAAGGCTGTAACTTGGCCAGCCAAGTTACAACAGACACCTAAATTCCTTTTATCCACCCCTGCGTCTGACTTCGTGTCACAGCACACCCTGGTCAGCTAATGTGACCAATTAGCCACTTTCTCTTAATCATTAAAGGAGATACAGCCCCAGTACTCAGCCACGCTCCTGCGAACAGTTTATTTTTAACCACACCACGAGAGTTCAAGTCAGAGGATGAACTGGAGGCTCTGGGTATAGGCCTTGCTTTAGGAAGGGTCAATCAGACATTAAAATAATTTAGCTACTATGTCATCATTTTGACAGTCAGTTTGACACCAGTTTTAGAAGATGTTCTACATCTTTCATTCATCAACGAAAAAGGTGTCAGGCCTGGAACGGAGCCCTGTTTTTTAGTGTTTTACAAGAAGAAAACGCTTCAGCTTTGTAAGTTGTTCCGTATTTGGAGGTTCTAATCGCAGCCACATCATCACCGTTCCGTAAATCTCGCGAAGGGTCTCACTCCCACAGCCACAGGACACAGCAGGTCAGCACACCAAGCCCTGTCTCATGCGGATGATCTGGAGCAAAGCAGCCTGCACATCCTCGTCCATGTGGCCCTGCAGAGGCAAACACTCAGTCAGCAACGGGAACGCGGCCCAGGAGCCTCCCACGCCGAGGGAGCAGAGCAGAACACCGACAGTCCTACCTGCACAGCACTGAGAAGGTGCGTCCGATAAACCGAAACCACCTCCTGGTGCTGCCGTTTGGCATCCTGGGGAAGGACAGGGAGAGGTGGAATCAGCCATTTAACATCTGCTCTTGCCCACTGCCAACTCTGGGCACTTGGGTTTGAGCACTGACAGGCCAGCCAAAGCTGAATTTCAAGGTTAAAGTTATATCCCCTCCATTAACCAAGAAAAAAAACCTTCCTTTTTTAATTTTTTGTTATTTCTTCCTTGCAGCAAAGCAATTTTGCTGAAAGGCTGCCAGAGCCAGCCTGGGGGCTGAGACCACAGAGTATGCCAGGTTGGAAGGGACCCACAGGGACCATCAAAGTCCAACCCCTGGCCCTGCACACTTATTTCATCACCAGCATCAGCAATTTGTCTAAAACCACCCAATTTAAGAACTCTTTGCCTTGTAAGGGTCAACCCCGCAAACAGCACTGAAGATGTGTTTGTAAATCCGTACAGAAGTAGGATAACTAACTTTGCTCACGCTCAGAGCTTTAATTATGAGCTCTGCTGTAGTCACAGGAGCCAAAAACCTGCGTGTGCACCAAATCCCAGCACTCAGCAGGATGTGTGTTCCCCCTCACTGGTGGCACTCCATGGTAAGCAGCACTTCAGGGTTTGCAAGCCAAGGGAACACAAGTAAAATCCATTAAGAAAGGACCATCCCACTCTTTCAAAGTGAGAAAAAAACACATGGCTGGGTTTCTGCAAGGGAGTGTTAAAACTGAGCTTGCATTCAGAAACGGTCTTGGTGCGAACTAGAGCAGAGTTATCGCATAGGCACAAATTCTCTCTAAATTGTCCGCGTCCTTTTCAGCTGGAAAAGCTCCCAAATGCTGCAACTCAAAAGGCAGAAGAAAGCAGAAAAATTTAAAGAGAAGAACTCAAGGGAATTAAAAAACAAAAAACCCAAAAAAACCCAAAAACCCACAAAACCCCACCAAAATAATGAATGCTGTACTTGCAGAGCCTCAGCCTGCAGCCACCCCCTGCTCCAGCAGCCACATTTCCCTGTTTATCCAAGGAGTTAAGCAGTGCTACTGCACGTCAGACAACACCCTGGGTGAGCACTTACAGCCAGCTGCTGCTGGAGTGTTTTCACTTGGTTCTGGAGCATTTCCACCTGCTGGTTCTGCCTCTTGGAGGGGATCCCAGTGTAGGTGAGCTGAGACAGCCCGTTGAGGGCTTGTTTTAACCGCTCCACGTCGTTGAGCAGCTCTGTTATCTTTAAAAAGAGCACAAAAAACCAACCTCATTTAAGGATGTCTCACCGAAAACCGAAGTTCTTTAGTGTTCTTGGTAGTCTGATGAGGACCAGCAAGCACTGAAGGGTCTTTGTCCCAGCCTGCCCAGAGACTTCACTACAACAAAGGACTTTATTTTCATGACATGTTGGGTCACATTGTGCTTCCTGGCACTGAGATGTGTCAGGTACGGACCCTGGAGGTCAGTCACCAAAAAAAAAATGAGTAGCTAAAGATACTCTAGGTCTAACTTCCAAAGAGAACAGTGAACCACCAGAGGGCAAGCCAGAGATGCTCAACCAACACAGCTCCAATGGAAGAACAACCTGATACCCCAAAAGTCTGAGGCTTTAATAGAATTTAAATACTACACATGACGTATGAGGGATTAAAAAAAGCTTAGTAGAATGCAAAACCAGGACTTCATGTGATTTGGGCCAGTCCTGGGTACCTGATGCTCAGCACAAGGTCGTGCTTGAACACCTCAGGAGCTGCATTTGCTGCCTGATTCCTCCCTGCTGAACCGAGAACACCCAGGAGCATTAACTGCCACATCCCACCTTGTTATCCTTGGCTTCCACCTGCTTTGCAGACTCCTGGATTCTCTTCTGCAAGTCAATAATGGTTGTCAATGATTTATCACACCTTTCCTTCTGGTCTTTGATTTCCTGCTCGATGCTGCAGCTCCGCAGCTGGAGCAGCTCCTTCTCATCCTTCAGGGACAGCTCGCTCCTCCTCGCCTGCAGAGCCTCCTCACACGCCTCCTCGTACTTCTTGCTCATGCTGGACAGCTTTTCAGCCGTGCTGCTGATCTGGGCCTCCAGGGTGCTCTTCATGGAGGTGTATTCTGCCATGCCAATCACTTCCCTGCTCCCCAGCTCCGCTAAGGCCTGTTGACTCAGCTGGAGCTCAGCCTGCAGCTTCAACACTTCCTCGCTTTTCACTCGGTTTTCTCCCTCCTTCTCCTTCAAGCTGGCTTTGACTGCTGTGAGCTCTCGTTCCAGCATCTCCTTCATCTGGGTGTGCTCCACCAGAGGCACTGAGGACTTCTTCAGAGCTGACAGTTCCTGCTGCAGCTCTCCTGCTTTTAGCGCTTCTTGCTCGTAACATTCCCTCTTGCTCCTGAGGGCTTCCTTCAGGTCCTCCACGGTGCGACCCAGAGCCTCCCTCAAGGCCTCCATGTGTTCCCCTGAGAGGTGCTGGGGCTGCAGAGCCCTGGGCTCCCTGGCCCTGTCCTGCAGCTCCCCTCCCTCCTCCTCCTCCTCCTGCCCCGTGTACCTCCGGACCAGCCCTCTCAGCTGCCCGTTCAGCTCCTCCATTCTGCTCGCAAACGTCTTCTCCATCTCGTGGGACTTCTCGGCCAGGACGTAGTTCTGCTGCAAGTCATTCTGGATGGACAGAAAGCCGTCTTTGAGCTTTTCGTTCTCCTCTTTGAACTTCCTGGTTTCCTCCTCACTTTCCCTGCACTTCTGCTCCCGTTCCTGCAACTGTGCTCTTAATTCCTTCACTGTGGCTTCAAAGCTCTGCTCTCTGTCCTCAAAGGAGGCAACTGGGGCGTATTTTGACTTTATGCACTCCTGAATTGTGTCCAGCTCCTTCTTTTGGGCCTCAATTTCTGCGTGCAACTGTGAAATTTCCTCTTGCCCCCTCTGATACTCAGCCCTAACCGCAGCATTGTTCTCTTGCAGCTCGTGCACACTTTTATTTAGAGCACTTACTGCGCTTTCGTGATCTTTCAAACTTATATACTCCGTTTTTAGCTGATTCTGTAAGAGTTTCACCTTGCTTTTCAAAGCTCCATTCTCCTCGTTTACCTTCACGAATTCGTGCTTTATCTCTCCAATTTTGCCCTTCAGGTCTGACAGCTCCCCGTTGGTCTTTTCCAGGGTGTTGTTCAGGACTGATTTAACCTCCTCGTGTGTCGTAGCCAGCACGTACTGATCCCTCAGGGTCTCCCTGATGACCGTGTTCTCCGACGCCAGTTTGCACACCTTTGCCTGTTCATCGTCATACTTTTTCTGAAGCTCCACAAGCTGCTTTTCAAGCTCAATCCCGTTAGATTTTAAAGCTTCCACTTCTTTTTTGTGCTGCTCTGGAGACACATACGCAGCTTGGATGCGGCCAATATGCTCACTTAAGTCGTTCTTCTCCGCCAGCAGCTTTTCAGCTTCTGCTTTGCTTTCATTGTACTTCTTGGTTATTTCAAACAGCTTTTTGGTCAGGTCCCCCACAGCCTGATCATTTGTTTTCTTCAGTTCTTCATGAATTTTTAAAGGCACACTCTGGCTTTTCATTTCAGCTTTTAGCACTTGGACTTGCTGCCTCAGCGTCTTGTTATCGGCCTGCAGTCTCTCGAGTTCCCTCCGCAGAGCCTCGTTCTTCTGCGACACCTCCGAGATCGCCCTCCCGAGTTCCCGGTTCCGGTGCTCCAGCCCACTCCTCACGTGCTCGTGCTCCTCCGGCCCGACGTGCTGGGCCAGGGCGGCTTTCTGGCTCTCGCACTCCCTCTTCAAAAGCACGATCTCCGCCTGCAGCTTTTCCCGCTCTCCTTCCACCTCGGATAACTTCCTCGCTTTCTCGCTGACCTCGCCTGACAGCAAGCTCTTCATGTTCTCGAACCTCTCTGCAGTCACGCACTGGGCCAACTTGGCTGCCGTTTCTTTGAGCTGCCCTTCCAGCTCCGTGACGTTCCTTCCCCTTTTGTCTCGCTCCACCTCCAACGTAGCAAGTTCCCTCTGCAACCTCTTGTTCTCCTCCACCAGCCTTCCTTCATCCCTCTTGAATTCTTCCACCAGCAACTCGTTCTGCTTAATCTGGTTCCTCAGTTTCCCCACTTCAGCAGAGGCCCCTTCGTACTTGGCTTTCATTTCCTGCAGCTGCTCCCTGAGCTCCTCTGCCACCTTGGTGCTCCCCGAAGCCACTTCGTTCGTCAGGTGGTCCTTCAGAGCCAGGAAGTGGGTCTGCATCTGCTTCACTTTGCCCTCAGAGTCAAACATCCTTTTCTGAACGTCTTTTAAAGCGTCCTCCAGCTGCTTTATCTGCCCGTCAGATTCCACCTTGGTTCTCTCGCACTCTGATGCCAAAGCTTTACATTCGGACGCCTTGAGAGACAGTTCCCTCTGCAGTTTGCTGATTTCTTCCTTGGCTGCCCCAAAGCAGCTCCTCAGGTTGTCCAGTTCTTTCTTTAAGGTTTCCTTCTCTGAACTGGGTGACTGGATAGGCAGGGACAGCTCCAGGGGCCTCAGCATGGACCTGGACTGGAGGGAAATTGGCACGAAAACCACGTGTTTACAAGTCTGAAAAGTCATTCTCACGAGTTTATTGCTTATTATTATCATCACATTTTAATATGTGAATTGTCACATACAGAACCGTCTTAAATCCCTGCTGATCTGAGCATAACTTGTACAAGAGATTTCCTTTTCCCTTAAAATTGCACTAAATTATTCTTGCCCATATTACAGAACAGGCATTTCAGCTTCTAACAGTAAAAATCTTCAATACAGCTCTACATTGTTGTTTCCCAATCTCAGGTCCCCAGAAAAGTCTGGGTTGGAAGGGACATTAAAGCCCATCTCATCCCACCACTAGCCCAGGTTGCTCCAAGCCCTGTCCAACCCGGCCTTGGACACTTCCAGGGATCCAGGGGCAACCACAGCTTCTCTGGGCAACCTGTGCCAGGGCCTGCCCACCCTCCCAGGGAAGGATTCCTTCCTAATATCTAATCTAAGCCTTCTCCCTTTCAATTTGAAGCCATTTCTCATCATCCTGTCACTCTTGTAAATAGTCTTGCCTCATCTCTCCTGGAAGTTCCTTTCAGGCCCTGCAAGGCCACAGTCAGGTCACCCCAAAGCTGAACAATCCCAGCTCTCCCAGCAGAGCTGCTCCATCCTCTGACCATCCTGGTACCTCCTCTGGACTCTCTCCAGCAGCTCCGTGTCCTCCCTGAGCTGTTCCCCAGGGCTGGAGGCAGCTCTGCAGGGGGGTCTCACCTGAGGGGCAGAATCCCCTCCCTCGACCTCCTGGCCATCCTCATGTTGATGCACTTTGCCTCGCTCATCCCGAGGGGATCTCCAGGAGCTGCTGGAACGGGCTCTAAGGGCCGGAGCAGACGCGACCTGGCTGGCCAAACACCACGGAAAAGCAAAATGCTCCCAGACCCAGGGAAGGAAAAGGCTGTGCCCGTCACTCTGCTGCTCCTTACGGCTTCAGACAAGAGGCTGCCAGGGCTCATCAGCGTCCCCACCCAGCACAGGGCCCTGACAGGGCTGTGGAGAGGCTTTTACTGCCCCAGCAGGGAGGGCTGTGCCCAGGGCAGCCCCCACAGCCCACGCCTGAGACCCTGCCTGGCCCAGAGCGGGGCTCTGCTGCTCACCCCGGGGAGATGGGGGCGATTCCTGGGAATCCTTGTGTCCCCAGCCCTCTGCAGGGAAGCTGGAAGGAGCACCATGGAGGGGAGAAGAACCTCATCAGACCCAATGAAACCAACAGCTGAAGAGTGAACATTTACCTGCCTGCAGAGCAGGGGGATCCCTGCACGTCCTCACATCTTCCCTTGTGTGTCCCCGCCTCAGTTTCCTCATCTGTTAAAGGGATTTCAGAGAATTTAAGGGAATATGGAAAGATACAATTCCCTGTAACAGGAGCTGGCCAGCTCCTCCAAAAGTTGGCTTTTCCAGGAGACTCTGCAATAATCCTCTCCCACCAAAAAAGCTGCCGTCGTTTTCCCTCTTCTTATTAAAAATGTAAAACGGGTCACAGAAAGACCATCAGCTGCTGGAATGAGGCCACGATTCCTGCAGGTTTCCATCCCTTCCCTCTCTCTGCTTGTCACCCTTTCCACTGGAAAAAGGGAGGAAGGAGAGGAATGAGAGCAGGGATGGGCTGGTGGGAATGGTTTGTTTCATTTTCCAACCTGCCCTCAGATACAGTGATTAAAAGAACATGCAAACCAAAAGCTTTTCTTTGAAATAAACCCTGTTTTTCATCAAAAACCCCTTGACTTTGATGCAAAACTTCCCTCTGGTTTCCATCCCCGCTCCGTTGGGTTCACATTTGGATAACGGTGTTACTCCTGCTTCCTTTTCCATGCGCTGCTTCCCTTCTGGAAGCGACCAGATGGCATCAAAGTGGCTGTTCCCCCTGGCCAGTGGCTGGGCTGGGCTGGGCCTGGCACCAACTGCTTCCAAAATGGACATGGAACACATTCCACTGCATCCCTGACTCCGGGCAGACGGGGAACGCTGTGTCCCGTGCTCCTCACCGAGCCCCATCCCTGGTTCTCCCGCAGGGAAGGTGGTGGCGTGCCTGGGATCAGGTGCTGGGTGTGGGATAAACTCCTTGTTAGACACCACATCAGTGATTGTTGGGTCAGAACCACCTTTGGGGAGAGGGTTGGATGCGGAAGGGATGGGAGGTGGGGTGGGGTTGGGTCCCTCGTGCCACACCCTGGAGCCACGTGGGGAAGGCCTGGAGCAGCTTCCAGGCATAAACAGCCTGGGAAAACTACAACACTCCCAGCTCCTGGAGCCCCTCACCCAGCAGGGACAGTGGGGACACTGCCCTATAACACCCCCAGCTCTCAGGGACAGTGGGGACACTGCCCTGTAACACCCCCAGCTCTCAGGGACAGTGGGGACACTGCCCTATAACACCCCCAGCTCTCAGGGACAG